>BOPP01000212.1:1699984-1749701 GCA_017312745.1 Gryllus bimaculatus
CGCCGAATGCACGGAGCCCGTCCGCCCGCCCGCCTGCATCCCGGAGGCGCATTCAAGCGAGCACGAGGCCAGGCCGCCTCCCCTCTCGCTCTCGCTCTAATTTGCCTTCGCGCGCCTTCCTGCTCTCCAGCTCCCACTCACACATCGTATTCGTCTTACCCTACCTTTTTACCGTCTTCCCCTATCCCCTTTTCCCTTTTCTTTTTTCTATCTCCTTTTAATTCTTCATCTTCCTGACTGTAACTTCCTGACTCTCTCTCTCGCTCTAATTTGCTTTCCTGCTCTCCAGCTCGCACTCACACATCGTATTCTTCTTCCCCTACCTCCCCTTTTCCCTTTCTTTTTTTCGATCTCCTTACCCTTCATCTCCGTGATTCTACTTCCCTCTCTCTCCCTCTAATTTGCCTTCCTGCTCTCCAGCTCCTCGTCGCACTTCCTCTATCTCCCTCTTCTTCAACTTCTTGACCTACTTCCCTCATTTCCTTTTCCTTTTCGTTCCTGCCTTCTGCCTCTTCATCTTCCTCTTTTTAATTCTTTCTTGTTCTCCCTCCCTCGCATTTAATTTGTTCTCCTCGGCTCTCTTTCTAATTTTATCTCTCCTTTCTTTTCCCTCACTTTATCATTCTCTTTCTCACTCTTCCTCTCCAGCTGTTTCTCCTTCTAATTTGCCATCTTACTCTTTTCTGCTTTCCAGCTCCTCCTCCCACTTCCTCTCCCTTCCTATTCATCTTTTTCTCCCTCTTCCTTCCCCTCTCCCCTTTTCTTTTCTTCTATCTCTTCCCTCTTCCCTCTTCCTGTTTCCAACTGTTTCCCTCTTCCTGTTTCTTTATTTCCCTCTTCCTGTTTCCAACTGTTTCCCCCTTCTTTCTCTTCCTTGAAGAGGCAGAGAGAGGAAGTGGAAGAAAGAGCAAGAGAGTAGGAAGTAATAAGAAGATAAATTAGAGGGAGAGAGGGCGTGAGAGAGAGGGGGTGAAAAAAGAGTGAGAATGTGAGAGATAAGAAGGGAGGGAGATGATAAAAGGAGGAAAAATAAAGTGTGAGTGAGGAAGAAAAGAAAGGAGGTCATGAAAGCTTCTCTTCCGTCCTCATGCTCAGGCCTCTTCCTCTCTCTTTTTCTCACTCTCTCCTTTCCTTTCTCTCTCTCACACACACATTTGCACTTTCTTTCTCACCCTCTCTCTTCCACCCTCTGTCCTAATTTTCCTTCTCACGCCTTCTTGTTCCCCAGCTCCCTCTCACATTTAATCTTCTCTTTCTTCTACATCCCCCTATTCGTTTTGCTTTTCCTTTCTACCTCTCTCTCTTCTGTCTTTTTATCGGCTTCTTTCTGCTTGCAACTCTTTCCTGCCCTACTTTTTTCTCTTTCTCCCTCGTACTTTATTTTTCCTCCTGCTCTCTCTTTTTATCATCTCTCTCTTCTCTTATCTTTCACATTCTCAC
This sequence comes from Gryllus bimaculatus, assembly GCA_017312745.1. Classification (NCBI taxonomy): domain Eukaryota; kingdom Metazoa; phylum Arthropoda; class Insecta; order Orthoptera; family Gryllidae; genus Gryllus; species Gryllus bimaculatus. The sequence goes on from BOPP01000212.1 coordinate 1,701,425, forward strand.
TCTCTTTCTCTCTCTCACACCCTCTCTTCCTGTAATTTATCTTCTTATTTCTTCCTACTCTCTTTCTCTCCCCATCATTTCTTCTCTATATCTTTCACTCATTCTTTCACTCGTTCAATATCTATCCTTCCAATTCTCTAACTCTCCTCTTCTTTTCTTTCTCTAACTTTCTCTCTCTCCCTACCACTTCTCTCCCTCCTTTTCCTCTCTTTTCCGCCCTGTCTTTTCCTATGGAATATTTTTGTATTTTCAATAACTATTTTAGCAATTTTATTGTTAATAAAAAGTAGTTATTTTTATTAAAAAGAAAACAACTTTGTAAATTGAACAGTAAATGTTTAAACTAAAATAAGAAATATTTGATCCACGTATGGTATATCACTGTCTTTTAAATTATTTAATTTTTAGAAATGTGTTGGAAAGATCTAATACAGATCTATTAATCCAAACATTTGTTCTTCATACTCCGAAGTGCGAAGTCCGTTGCATTTATCTCTCCTTCAGTATTTTCCAAAGTAATTATACATTAATAACACTCGAAGTCTCGTTCCAGAGCCTTTAATATCTGTGTATGTATTTGCCATTCCGGGTCGACTGTCCGACTTTCCGACAAGCTAGAAGTGTCCCCCTGCCTGGGTCTAGTTAAATTCCCGTGCTTGGGGGTAAAAATACAGGATGACCAGGAAACTTTGAAAATAAGCTATTAAGTCATTTTAAAGCATATTGTGTGTAATGTCTTTCGATATTTCGAATGGTTTAGCCGCAATAAGTACTCAAAAGTGGATTGAGAACATATTTCTAAGGCAAATTTGCATTCAGAAACAGCAAAACACTCAAGAAATATGAAAATTGTCCACTCTTTCCAAAAGAAATGAATATAATTGTTTGCAAACAAAAATTGTCTTGCTTAATTAACTATCCTTAAAATTGACGTCAGTGTTTATTTTCGAAGATTCGTTGTTTCCTACCTGGACATTCTGAATTTTCAACCGTATTTAAAAATGCAATTTCTCCCACTAGGATTCCTTCTTTTCCCGTTTATGCTTCAGTGCAGGCGATATTCTGGGCAGACGTTTTCTTATTGTTCGATTTAAATGTTGTGACTTGTGAGAAATCATCAGCTGTGACGCAGTAATCCAACCTGGAGCTTCGAGACCTAAAATTGAAGTCGTAACGAAGTTTCTAATTGGATAACCGTGTCCGGATGATGAAAACTTAAGTCACTGTATTTAAATCGAGCAATACTCGTATCTCTCCCTTGGCCATTCTTGACCACTTTTTGAGAATTCCCCTGGATTAATTTTATGAACCATCAACCTACTGCCTCGAAATAGCGTATGTGAAGAGTCAGAAGAGATTACCTTTATGTAATACATTTATCATACTTGTGGTTAATTTTTGGCTCAATAAGATTGATTGATTGTTCCGGGCACGTTTACAAAGATCGTTACTGACGAAAGTGTAGTACATGTTTCTTTCTCGGGAGGTGGCGGTGATCTTTACCGCCGTTGGATGGTGACATCCGGCACCGACCTACCGTCGCCTAGCGGGGTTTTCCCGAACCAGGTATCTCCCACCAGCACTGCCACAGGCGAGATAAGCTCACGCCCGGTCTCTCGGTATGTGTGGTAGTGTAGTGCATGTAAGCGTAAATGTGTAAGTAAGGGATGAGGTACAAGGAAGAGGAAGGAAAGATCGCGCGCGGTCCGTAGCCCGTTTGTTAGGGTACTGCTTCGGCATTGATCGGCAAAAAAACAGAAAACTAACGATCAGAGCAGCCGGCCTCTAGAATTCTCCTCCAGACAGCCACTGAATTCGAACTAGCTTTGTTGATAGTGTCGAAAACTCCTGCCACAGTAAGATCTCGAACCTAGAATATCCCGGACAGAGGCACTGCAGTGACAGCTGATTCCCTGAGCCACCTCTGCCGATGGCTCAATAAGCTAAGAGCATATTTTTCGAAAGTGTGCCGTTTTTTGTGCAGGAGACCGCCGTCTTCTCTTGGGACGTGGGCTTGTGAGCCTTGATCCTTTCTGTTCATTATCTTTAGAATGGCCATCAGGATACTTAGAAAACATAGTTGCCTTTCTCTGTCAGAAACTAAACCACAGACAGGTTATATCACAGCATCTTTCTCGCAGCATGTATATGCCTTTACCTTTCAATGCACAGAGTTTAAATTATATATTCTTGGATATATGACGTACTTACTCAATTACTTAGTACAACGAATTTACTTTCATTACTAAAACTGGAATTTGAAGACTTTAAAACTCACAAATTGTGTTCTTTCAGGCTATTACGACACAAAAGAAGCTGTTAAACTAGGTGAAGTGTTATCGAAAATAGGAAGAAAAATGCAACATTCTTCATGGAATTAATTTGAGTGGAAATGATGTGATTGAAAAACAAGAATCTAGAACGAACACTAGTAAAATGATACAACAGATAAAATGCCTAGTCTCGCGTAGAATTACACAAAAATATGAATATTTTCAAATATAGTTATTTGTCTATTTATCACTTATGAAGCAAACAAATTCTGAGAATGATATTCAATAACTGTTTTTTTTCTTTAAATAGGTAGTCTGAATTGAAATTGACCTCTCAATCGAGTACATCTGCACTTTGGTAAAAAAGAACCAGAAGTTACTGCATATCTAAATGAAGGACGAATTATTTTTCCAGCACACTATAGGGTACTATATTTTCAAACTGAACCTTGTCGAGATTTTTCATTTTGCTATGAATTCATGTCAAATACTGCAGCGACAATACTACGAAAATATCTTACAATATGTGTTCGTAGTATATCATAAGTATACTGTAGGAATAATACAAAGAAAATTTGTTACTACTCGTAGTCTATATATCGTACGTATAATAAATACAAAAAAGAACAATGACGTTTATTTACTTTGCGGTGATATTATTATGAACGCGTTGTTATATCCAGAAAATTACAAAATGGGAATAATACTATTATAACATTATTTTGGCTGCTTCAAATTTTGTCATTTAAACGGACATTATCAAAAGTTATGATTTATAGCCGATACTTATGAACTATACTCCTAATTATCATTCCAAGATGTAGATCAAAATAATGAAATATAATGAAAAGGATGTAGGTATTCTAATGGCTTAAAAGCCTTTGGCCTAGCCACATAGGATCAAGTAAGCTAATTTGTTTGTAATAATTACCTATTAAGTAAATAAAATAAAATAATTAAATAATCATTTGCCGCAAAATCCTATATTGAGTGTCGTTCTAGGTTCTAGGTTAAAATGGGAATAATACTATTGTAACATTGTTTTGGCAGCTTCAAATTTTGTCATTTAAACGGACATTATCAAAAGTTATAATTTATAGCCGACACTTATGAACTATACTCCTAATTATCATTCCAACATGTAGATCAAAATAATGAAATATAATGAAAAGGATGTAGGTATTCTAATGGCTTAAAAGCCTTTGGCCTAGCCACATAGGATCAAGTAAGCTAATTTGTTTGTAATAATTACCTATTAAATAAATAAAATAAAATAATTAAGTAATCATTTGCCGTCGTTCTAGGTTCTATACTTGAGATGAAATGGGTACAAAAATTCTTGAATAATACAATGCAATAAAATTCGAGAAAAATGACAGTGACCTTTCTAAAAAGCCACGTAGTTTTCAAGGCCGTATTCTCATATAAATTACAGATGAAAGTTCCATTAAGTTTAAAATCGCGTACACCATTTTGCGTGTACAAGTGTCGCTTCTGTCTTTCCCTCATACTTTGCAAAAAGCATGTTACATCTATGTCAACTAATGACCTTTCCGAGCACGCCGACTTTTTTAATTCTCAGAAGCGCTAGTTTGGAATTAATCAAGGATTAGATCGTTAAGAGAAACTGGTTCTGCCACCTCTTTAGAAGCAGAGCTTACCGACTCTGTCGGTATTCTTCATGGACTTGGTAGAGGACATGTTCGTTACACAAACCTCTTATTCAATATGTAGCGCTCACTTGTCCTTTTGTGTTTTCTTGTCGAAGTTTCGCCTTTCACCCTCTTAACACCTCAAATGACGCGAGTTTCCCCATGGAATGAGTTCAAGACGCGGACGACGAAAAAGTAGGAAGAGTTTCGCTATCGTTTGCCTCTAGTTTGTTTATGACAAGAATACGTAAAATCGCACAAAATAGTAGAGTAGACCAACAAAAGAGTAATCCATGTACTTATTCTTCACATTACATCTGAAGAGATTGACGATATTTCTTGTGCTTAAAGTTTTACTCGTAAGAAAAGGCTTTAAGCCTACCAAGGACACCTCTTACATCTGCCTGAAAAATGTGTTGTTATTTATTTATAGTCACATTGAAGGCTATGTTACTAGTGACAATACGTTTGAGTGAGCAATTAATATTAGAATGGTTTAAAAGCACATATTTCTGTCTATATAATGGATTGCAACGCAGAATACAATTGAACTAAAAAAAAACAAATGGCAAATTATAATATCCATAAATTTTCCGAGACTCAATGGTTTCAAAACGACTTAGTTGAGTTTAAGTAATGTACATTAATGGAAGTGAAATTTCTCATAAGCATTAATGTAAGAATATGTTTAGTATGCATTCTAAATGAAAATGTAAGCTAGGAAATTTATATTTGTTTGGACAATTCTTGAATATAGCATTAAAACGGGACTATATTCGGTAGTTAATTGTGTTAAGCATATTTTTATTTTTACTTAGCTGAACGTAGTTGGGAAGGAAAAGTATTGAATTCTGCATAAACATTCCTAACAGATATTTCAGGTTTACAGTCCGTTTTGAAGATGCATGAGACGAAAAAATGTTTTTACTACGATGCCTGTATGAACGGTTTTGTGGATGAATGTGTCACGTATAAATCGGGCAGATTAGAAGCTTTTGGGTTCTGACTTTTATACATGTGAGAAATAGGACCGTTTGGTACCATTGGAAATATCTTTAAGCTTGGTGCAGAAGGTGATATACGTGTACTTTTCTACTAAAAATCAGCGGTGCTAAACCAGCACCTACTTTCTTGCCCGTATTTGTGAGCAAAATTACGCGAAAAGTATTCAAATTTTAGAAAATTTGTACGTGATCCTATTTCAAAATCTGTCTTCAAGAAACAGATTTCATTAAGAGAAAATACTGAATCTTTAATATTTTAGTTGTAGGAAAACTCCAATTTTTTTTTAGCTTTTACAATTTTCGAAAAATTAGGGTTTTCAACGTACATGTGACCTGCACCATTCACTTAAACGTCCTTTGCACTATCCAATAAATTTAATAAAAAACGAAAGAGCCATTTGTTTTGAATATTTTGAAAATGTTCCAGGGACTTCATCTAAAGAACCCCTCCAAATTAATATATCGATTTCAAATTCAAGGGTCCGTGATATCAGCCAAACTGATTAGGGCATACCAAATTTAGAGAAAACTGGCTAACCGATTAAGCCGCTAGCGTTGTTCACAGACGGACGGACAGATAGATGAACGGGTAGACAGACGGTTTGCCGTCATTCGATTTTTCGGTATCAAGAACTCAGAAAACATGTATTCTGGCGTGGTAGATGTTTTTTTTTTAAATTTAGCAACTGATATATCAACTTTATCGTTACCAGGGCCTTCTAAGGAGCTTTTTTATAAAAAAATTCGCCGTTTTTCTCTCAGCCTTACAGAATTTTCTTTCTACTACGCAGCGAGAAAGTAAAAATTGTCACTTTAGCCTAAATTATGGAAGCTCGAGACATATAAGACGTTGTGCCTCTTCTCAGTCCCTCGTTGTCTCAAACTACACAGTCTGTGGTCTCTAAGACATACTCAGTGGTTTGGGCTCAAAATATGCGAGTGATGGGTGGCATCTGCGACTTTTGCACCTCTTAAAACTCTTTAGCTTCGTGTTTTCCTCTCTTTCGTTCTTCTTTGTACCTCTCCCTCTCTGTTCCTTTACCCTTAAGTGGTAACACAATTTTATTAAGATGTAGGTAACACTGGTCACTCAGACACTGTGATTTTATTCGTGTTATATCCACCTCTTTGTATGTTATTGAATGTTTTATGGAATGTACGTCTTATAACTAATAATACATATATTTGAATCAAAATGTTCGTAATATAATTTTTTTAATATTGATACTAAGTTTTTAAATAGAGTTATTACGGGAATGTTTGAAGCTAGTGTTAAATTCAATTTCAAAAATTTGTTTTAGATTACGTTTTGTAAATCAATTTTACACATTTGGTCACTGCTCATAACTAGTCACAATTTAAAGTAATCACAATTTATTCACACATTGTCGCACAAATCTCGCACAATGTCTTGGAACACCCCTAGCAATTTGGTTCTGGACCAGCAGCTGACTTTAGCGAGACACTTATATGTTTGCTTTCTTTTGACATTTTCAATTGATTGATTGATTGATTGTTTAGTGCTTCCGGCTACGTTAACGCATGTGTTTGCTCAGGAGGCGGTGGTGATCTTTTTCCCACTGCATGGCGATATCTAGCACCGACCTACCATCGGCTAGTGGAATTTCCCCAACCGGGTATCTCCCACCAGCGGAGCACCGCCCCAGCCAGGACAAACTTTCAGCTCCTAGCGGGTCTCCTGGCATGTGTGGTAGTGTGGTGCGTGTTAGTGTGTGTGTATACAAAGGGATGAAGATAGGACAAAAAAGTAGATGATATCGCGCGCGGCCCGTGGCCCGTTTTTTAGGTCACTGCTTCGGCATTCGCGCGGTTTGGTCGAAGAAACCACGGAAAAATACCGATCAGAGCAGCTGAACTCTAGAATTCTTCTCCGCACAGCGACTGAATTCAACCTTGCCGACACTCTACTGTTGCAAATGCTGTCACCGTCGGAATTCGAACCTAGGACCTCCTGGTAAGAAGGACTGGAATGACATCAGTTGAAGTCCTGAGCCACCTCTCCCGGTGACGTTTTCAAATAAACTATGTAAAACATAAAATATACAGGTATACAATTATACTGGCCTTAGAGGCAACTCTTCGTGGCAAATTTACCACAATAATTAAGAAAAATTACAGAATGATGTTGATCACATGATGATCACATTAAAGAGAGACTCTCAAAAGTCTTATAATTCGGAATTCGAAGTTGCAACATAACATGTGTGGTCAAATTAACAATAGAAAGTAGCGGCAGTGTCTGAGAGATCGGCGTTACCAGTTAAGAGTTATGGGGACACAGATCGATTTTGCAGTACAAAAACAAACATTTTTGGTATTTTATTTTTTATAAATCTTCATATTTTTTTCTTTAAAATGGCAATTGAATTATGATGATAACACTCTTCTAAGTATTTTTTATTATTTATTTGTAAAGTCATCCTCTCTTCGGGCTTTGAGCTGGCTCCAAAACTTATTGTTACAAAATGCTTAAAACTTATTGTAAACTTATTGTTAAAAAATGCAGCTCATAAATACTCATTTGATGAAGAAATTTTGATTTTTGAAAGTACTTTACAAGAAGTCCCAATATTTCAAAAATTATATAAAAAACAGTACTTATTGTTTTGCTTAAGTTTTATCCTCGGTTAGCGTAAATGACGCTTAAGAGAGGGAGGCGAAATATATTTTCAAGGAATAGAAAATTACTACGCCCCCCCCCCAAAAAAAACTAAATTCGAAATTCCTAAACAGTATTTATTAAACACACATCTCCAAGTTTTGCTACATAATTAACTTTTAAATATTAGAGGCATTGCCAGGTAGAATTCGCAAAAGCAAAAACTTAAATCAAATATAGGGAGCATTACTCTTAATAAACAAAAGTTATATGAAGTAAAAATACTAAAAGGTGAGTTTTTAGTTTTTATTTATTCAACAACTACAGTGATTAATTCAACAAATATGCTACTACGTAATTAGAAGCAGCTTGTAATGAAGCCGAAGCAGCCGATGTGTCCGTCCTCGTCCTCTCCATGGCGAGCCAGCAGCAGCCGTCCTCGCAGCGCGCGCCGCACGCGTCCAATACGGACGAGAACTTTTTTACAAACACATTTATTTGTTCTAGATGGAATACATCCTTCAGTATAATTACTTTACAGATGTTTTTTTAGACTTATGCTAGATAAAATATATAAGCTAATTTAATCTATACGTTGGAAGAGGATACTCTAGGGGAAAATCTCCGGGTTATGTATAATGACTTGGTAAGATTTTGAGAAAGGCTTCAAACGGTAATCTATTTTTTTATTCGGATGCGAGTTGGACTTTTTGCTAGTTTGAAACGTATTGCTGCTGGTATGTCTGTTAGGTTTTGGTATAAATTGTGTGATGTATAGGCTATTTGGTGTGTTATTTTGTTGATGTTCAATTCGGAATGTAGTTGTTTATGTCTTGTGAGCCAAGGAGCATTTGTGAATAATCTGATACATTTGTTTTGAAGTACTTGGATTTTTTTTCTGGGGCTGCGCTATTCCATATTAGGCATACATAGAGCATTACTTGCCTTATTATAGTTGTATATATATTATTGTAGAGTTTGTGTATGTCAGGGATGTGTGTTTGTTGACTAGTAATCAGAGTTGTAAACATTTATTTGTCTCTTGTATAATTTTGATATCTATGTCGCTTGTCTGGGTTAGTTTTGTGATCAGGTAAAACCCTAGGTCTTTTTATGGGGTGAGATGGTGGGGTCCAGGTGATAGGGGACATCGTATTAGGATATTCCCTCGCGGGGCGAGGTTAGGTGGGGATGCAGGTTCTCTTTCACTCCTACCCCCCTCCCTTAAATGGGAGAACAATCACAATATAAATTTTGTAAAAGCATATTAAAAGTATCCTGCTTGTTCTAAATCTCAGAAATTCAAAATAGCATCTACAAAGATAATTAAAACAGTCACGAGCCTTAATTATGAAACAATTTATTATTAAATATATCATTCTTAAATATTTTTGACACTTTTGTAAAGAATTTAAGGAGAAAGAATAAAAATATTCAAAGAAAAACTAAAAATATCCATGCCAGGACAACGTCCCCTGACTCAGCTGTTATTTCACCTTCAAATCCAGAAAGAGGTTTTTTATAATAATATTTTATTTTGCAATTTGTTTGGGTACAAACATTTGGCAAAATTGCATACAATTTTAATAACATGAGAGGAGTAAGGTCCATTGACCGTACTCCTAATATTACATTTTTTTCAGATTAACACACACTAAACATATTTGATAACTAAACTAACATACTAAAAATATATGATAAGCATATATAATAATAAAACAGAAAATAATATAACAATTTATAGTCGATATGTCAGGTCTAAAGTATGATATCGTTTAAGTCGTCTGGTAGTGTCACTATTGTTTAGTAAGTTAATGGCAAGAATATTTTGATGGTTATGTAGTCGTTGTAAGTATTTTGCGCTGGTCTTGTTAATTTCTTCTTTTATTGTTGTCATTTGTAAGTCTCGGTGTATTGTGGCGTTCGTTACGTACCAAGGAGCATTTCCAAATTTTCTTAAGCTTTTAGATTGGAAGCGTTGTAATATTTCAATATTTGAATTTTGAGCTGCTCCCCAAAGTTGTATTCCATATGTCCAGACAGGTTTTAGTAATGCTTTATTCAGAAGAATTTTGTTTGCGATGCTTAAGGATGAGTTTTTTCCTAATAGCCAGTTTAATCTGATAATTTTGAGATCTAATTCTTTTCTTTTATTCTTTATATGTGTTTTCCATGTAATTCTTCTGTCCAGTGTAATTCCAAGATATTTTGCTGAGTCGTTTTGAGGAATAGGTTGTGATCCGATTTTTATAGGAGGGCATGTTTCGTGCTTCAGAGTGAAGGTAACTTGGGCAGATTTCTTGTCATTTGTCTTGAGGCGCTAGCGTTTCTGCCACTTGTGAATGGATCGCAGATGTTCTTCTACGAGACATGACGCTTCTGCTGGATCTTTTTTCTAGCTAAGATGGCTGTGTCATCCGCGTAGATTGCTGTCAATGCGTTTTCTGATGTTGGAATGTCGGCAGTGTATAATGAGTAAAGGAAGGGTACAAGCACACTTCCTTGAGGAACCCCCGAATTTATAGGGATAGGATCTGAAGTTACACTGTTAAATTTTATTTGAAAATATCTCTCCATGAGGTACGATTTTAGAAAGAGATAGTAAGGATATGGTAAGTTTTGCTTAATTTTATACAATAAACCTTGGGATATTTTCCATTGCTCGGGGAAGTGTCCTAATCTTAGAATGGCATTGAAAATGGAAGTAATTAAGGCTATCAATTTTCTTGGTAGATGGCGTAGAATTGTTATAGAAATCATATCATATCCGGGAGCTTTTCTTGTTGGTAAAATTTTTATTAATGTTTCAACTTCTCGAGCACTCACGGGCTTGATTTGGGGAGCTAAATGCAACGGTGAATCTAGGAAGTTGTAAATTTCTTCCTCTTCTGCTGCAGATATTTGTGGAGGAAATGATTGAAAGACGTTAGAGAAATGGGAAGCAAAGCATTCCGTTTTCTCTTCGTCGCTTTTAGCCCATGTAACTTCAGTTTTTCTGATCGGAGGAATAGGTTGTATTGGTCTCTTCAAGCATTTGGTGGTTTTCCAAAGAGAGTACTCTGAATTTGAATTTGGAGTCAGTCTTGTAAGTTTATCTTGTAGAGCGTTGTTTCGGTGCTCTCGAAGTAATCTTTTCAGGTTTTGTGAAGCAGATTTTAGTCTTCTTTTAGTTGCTGGATCTTTAGTGATTTGCCATTGTTTTTTTAATTTGCGTTTTGCTATCACCTTTTCCCTTATTAATTGTGGGATATTTGTTGTTTTATGTTGCTTAATTTCTGTAGAATACCATGCAGCTTGATGAAGTTGTCTTGTTACGTATTCTATTGCTTCATTTACATCGAGAGCACTTTTCAATGGTAGATTAGCGGTGCTGTTATTAATTAGCCATTCTGAGAAGTATTTCCAATCTGTTTTATTGTTATGAATTGAGCTTTGCTTGTTGTCTTCAATAATCAATGAGCTGATGATTAGTAGAGCTGGTAAATGGTCAGATGATAGATCTTGTGACCAGTAGGTTTGAATATAACATTGGTTTACTCCCTTTACAATAAAGAAATCTAAAACATCAGGAATTTTGTTAATGTCAGACGGCTAATAAGTGTGTTGTCCAGAAGAGTAAATGGATAATCTCTCGTTTATTATAGATTCATAGAGAGATTTCCCTTTCGGAGATGTTAGTCTGGAGCCTCACAAAGGATGGTTAGAATTGTAGTCACCGCCAGAAATAAATCTTGGTCCAAGTGTTTTGAAGAAACTTGTGAACTGAGAATTCTGAATTTTGTGTTTTGGAGGGCAGTATACAGCTGCAATATTCAATGTTCCGAATGCATCGCTTACTTGAATGGATGTTGCCTGCAAATACATGGTGCTATATTGAGAATGTAAATGATGTTTAATTTTTTCCCGGACAATTATGGCTGTTCCTCCATGTGCTGTACCATCTGAATGGTTTGTTTAATATATGGTGCATCCTTGAAGCGAGAAAAAGCTCTTATTAGTGAAATGAATTTCTGAAATGAGCATTATGTCTGTATTTGTTAACTGAAGAAAACACTGAACTTCGTCTCTGTGTTGTAACAAGCCATTGGCGTTCCATTGTGCTATTTTATATGATTTGTTCATAATTTAGTTAGCATTTTTGACACAAGATTTAAAAGTGCATTTATCTGTTATGCTTGTCTGCTTAGTATAGTTTCAAATCTTTCAAATGACTGCTGTATTATTGAGAATAATTGATTATTAGACTCCATGTTTCATTCATTAATGTTTTAGCTATTCTTCTGTTGTGAGCTGTTCAGTGCTTGTGCATAAGTACCACGCTGATGTAAATTATTTTTTGAAGTAGATCTCAGTTGTGAGACGTTTTCTTGATCTGTATTCACTTTAGTTTGTGAAGCAATATAGTTTGAATGTTGAAGAGTTTTGTTGCCTGTGAATATTTTTTATTACGTATTTTTTGATAAATTTCACATCCTTTATAACTCGCCGTATGTGAACCATCACAAAGAGCACATTTTGGGAGAATTGTCTTGTTTTTCACAGTTTTTGTTATCGTGATTTTCACCGCACACTACACACCGATAAGGATGATTGCAGTAGTGCTTCGTGTGCTCCCAGTTTTGGCAGCGATGGCACTGAAAAAGTTCTCGCTTTACTCTTGGAGCTTCAATTATTATTTTGGTATTTTGAAGGTATTGCAATTTATAAACGTCTTTGTTATTATCTTATGGTTCTAAATCAATGAAAAATATCGATAGGGGAATTTTTGTTACACGGTGTTTGCAGTTGTGGATATTTCTTACACTATGCTCGTTTTCTTCTATTTCTGTTTTCAATTCATCAATATTTACTATAGGGTGGATATTTCTTAATACTATTCTAAATGCCCTTTCGTCTTTTAGCTGATAACTGTGAAACTCAATTTCCTCTTTAATAAGGTATTTAGTAAGTGATCGATAAGCTTCTGGTGTTGCCGGTAAAATTTTAAATGTATCTTGGCCCACAAGTTTGCAGCAATACTCTTCTTTATTGACGGCTTTTTGTAAAGTTTCTGTCATTGCGTGGAAGTCATTTACCCCAGGGAGAAATATTGGCGGTGGCTTTTGCACCTTTTGAATGTTGTTAGATTTGTGATTGTCATTGGATGTTTTGTTATTGGGTTCATCGTCATTAATTAGTTCGAGATCTAAAAATCTATTATCTGTTGGTATGTTAGTTACGTTTGCACTTTGACGTTTCGGTTGTTTTTGATTTTCAGGGCTGTTTGATTTACTTCTCTTGCGTTTGCTTACAACAACCTGCCATTTATTGGTGTTGTTATCACTACTTAAATTGCTGTCAGATCGATTAAGTTCTGGATTTATTACGTCGGTTGAACTTGAACTTGACGACTGCACTGCATAAGGGAATAATGGCAAAGTACTGCTTCTTGATAGCGGAAACTGTGATTGCTGCGTCAGGAGTTGCTGTAGTTGATCTAGTTGTAGCTGTTATAACTGCAGTTGTTTTTGCTGTTCTTGCAATTGTTGCTGTTGTTGTGCAATAACATTTTGTTGATATTCACATAAACTGTTTGGCATAGGTGAGGTTCCGATCACTACTTCCATTGTTGCTGCTATGCTCTGTCCGAGGTCAGAGCATGTTGTTTGGCTCTTTCACTGATGTTTTACAGAACACTGCAATCATTTACAAATTTGAAATAAATAGGTTTAATTTCCGTGCAATTTCTGAAGCCTACACTGAAATTCTTTACACGCACACTGAATAAAGTAACTAATACTCTTCGTTCACTCTGAGTTCGCTTACCTTCTGCGCGTAGCGACACGAACAAGGTAAGCACTCCAGAAAGAGGTATACATGCAGACTGAAGCGGCGCCAGGCGGGGAATAATATCTTCATACAAACATGTCCAATTTTTATGTATTGAACAATCCTACATTTTAATTATATACATATTATTTATTATTTATTACTATTCCATGTTTATTTTCGTTTTAAATTTTTTATTGTATAAACATTTTTGCCAAGGGGTAGGAATACAATTGAATGGAGCATTATTACTTCTTTTCGTTTTGTGCACATAAATGATTCAGTTGATTATTGTAATTAAGAGTAATGTGAAATAAATTTAGAAGGTCTCAGTAAGTTATCAATGCTTGCTTCCCGTTGGATCGCACTTTTAGCAGAAAATACCTTGTCCTGTTAAAATTCCTAACCTAAAAGTAAAACTTCAATGCTTGTATATCACTCTTAAGTGAACACGATTACAAAATTAAAATACTTTATTTTTATTTAAGATTTTAGATTTAAATTTTTAATTTTACTCTCATTTGAGAATTTGTGATCCGACTGGTATATTATTTCATATTAATAGATCATTTCTTTGGTTTAAAGACAAAATGGGAATTAATATAGCTAAATTTGTGACAATAACTGTCAAGAAACGTCTCCCAAAGAATGCCGTGGGCCAGGTATCCACCCATACCGCCCCTCCAAAGAAATTTACAACCCTTTACTTTTAAATATAGCGCTAATTTCTCATGACACAGTGCCCGCGAGTTCTAGCGAGCTTGTTACCTTGTCCGCATTCTTGAAATGCCTGGTGCACACCATTAACACTTAATTTAGTGACGCTCTTGCGGTTAAGCGGTTGATCGAAGAAAAAAAACTCGAAACATAAAATGTACATAAATTTAATCTCTTTCATTTCATATCAATGTAACGTTTACGAAAATTGGACGTTTTGAGTTACTTTGAGATTAAATAGCATAGTTTCCATTTTTACAAGTTTTTTGCTTTCGTTAATAATTACATTCTCGCTACGGAATAGAGAGAAAGTTATGTACTGTTGCGCGAAAACGCGGTGAGTTTTTGACAGAAAAACTCTTATTACAGGGCCATAGTAGCGAAAAAGTGGATAAATCCAATTTCTAAATTTAGACAAGAATCCTCTAACACGTGGTGTAGCCAGAACCCGTGTTTTGTGGGTCTATAATACCGATAAGCGCATGATGGAAAAACGTCTGTCTGTTTGTCCATCAGTCTGTCTGTCTGTGAACAACGCTATCGGCTAAACTCTTCAGCTAATTTTCTCCAAAAAAATATATTCCCCAATCGATCTGGTTGATGTTACGTACCCTTGAATTTGAAAGCAATACTTTAATTTTGGGAGTTTCTTTGCATGAAGTTCTAGCATTTTTTCAAAATTTTCACAAATATTGCTCCATTTTTTAAAATTATATTTTGTTGTTGAATATTGTGAAGGTGTTTAAGAGAATGATGCAGATTTCATGTTCGTTAAATACCCTGATTTATCGAAAACGCAAACGTTCAAACTTTTTTCGATGTCTTCCTAAAAAAAATATTCAATACGAAGATTTTTCCCTTAATGAAATCTGTTCCTCAAAGATGAATTTGGAAATAAGATCACGTACAATTTTTCGAAAATTTGACTACTTTTCGGGTAATTGTGCGTGAAAATAGGGTGAGAAATGAAGTGTTGTTTTAGCACCACTATTTTGTTTATGAGTAATTCTACTTATCTTAGAGTCGGTTTTGGATCGTTCGCCTCGGGCCAAACACAAAACGTGTGGAGGCACCTATTGAGCGAGAGGTAGGCTTGCTGTTCTGGTTATGGCCTCAAGTGCCTTCCTATGGGACATTAATTTTTACACCGCGCAAGTAAAAACATATTATGTTACGTTTAGTGTGTTAGTTAAACGAGAACTATTAATGTTTTGGAACTTAACAAGGGTTCCAGTGTACGTAACATCAAATTAACAATAGATCATGCAATTAACTCATCCCCAGTATTCAGTCAAATCAAATATGGTCAATGAATGAAGAACAATAGGATTTATTATATTCATACAAACTTGATTGCATTACGCAAATTTGTAAATAAATAATCGTTATTAAGAAAATAATATTGAAATTGGTATTATAATTTGATCTCATGTTATTGAATTGAATATGCCTTATTTTACGTGGCGAGACTCGGGACATCAGGCCCGCTCTTCCGTCTGACCACGCAAATTCCGCTACGCTCCTTTCATATAGCAGAGAAAGAAGGTATTTCTTGGGCGAGAAACAGGCGATTTGAATTTAGCTCAGAGGCGTCATTTAGGCTTGAGGATCTTTTACATGCAAGTAAATCTACGAACATGGGACAGCCGGCTTTACTTCCCCTCCGAAGGAAGGCGTACGAAGGATTTTTTTCGCCCTTAAAAATTCACGGCTTCGATCGGGTTAGAACCCGCCAACTTGGGCACATCAGTCCAGTACGCTAACCGCCGCCGTGGGTTATGTTATGGGTAAGTAAGTTTTGTTACATTTAGATTTTTCTTATTGTAGGTAAAAGTATAATTTTACTATTGAACGCTAAATACACAGTATTGTACTAAATTAATGTAGTCATTATTAATCTGTCAATGCGACACAAATTTATTTTTAAAAAATTTAAATTGACTGAAAAAGAGAATAGTTTCACGTTGCATTTCAAAAATTACTACATCTCTATATATTTTGGTATTATTTGTATCAACGAAAGAAGTTTTGTGTATCAGCTTAATGCATGCAAATGAAGCACAGTGAGGTTTACAGCAACCGAAACTGATATTGCTTACACATTGTATTATATTTATTTCATTTAATGTTCAATGCTGTTGAAACCAAGGCAGCCTGCAGTGCGTAGTGCAAGAGAGTTGAAAATAAGGGACATAAGTATTTTACCTCCTTCCCAACTGAGAAAACTGCTTTAGGGATTAATTAATAATGTACAAACATTTTCCCAATGGGGCTCATCGACAACGTGCTACTTGCCCGTGGCAATCCCGGGTTAGATTCCCGGTCGGGGCAAAAATGGAGCTGTAGCGTTACATTTCAATCGTCTCAGTTTAGCCATTGCACTCCTCTAAGATGTGCACTCCTCTAGATGTAGACTTCTCTAAGATGTGCGACGAAAGAAAACCTCAGACAGGCTAATTATGCTAGATGCTCTGAAGGGAATACGTCTTGCTCACCACATGCCTCCCTTATCCCCAGACATGGATAATACATAAACTCAAGGTTCAGACCTGGGAACCCTGCAGAGTGGCAAAAGCCGGATTAATCCGACCCTAAAACTACAAATCTTTTTAATTTTTTTAATTTTTCCCTTGTCTTACTTCTCACCCTTTTTCATCTATTAATTCTTGTACTTCTCTTTCTTTTGATTTATCTGCTTTTTCTTATCCCTTCTTTTCCTCTTCATATGCCTCGTTTTCCTCCTCTATTTCCTTCTATTTTTTACTCTCCTTTTCTTCTTTTTCTTCTTTTTCTTCTTCTTCTTCTTCTAAACCTCCTTGTGACGCCGTGGACGAACGAGTGCGACGTTGTGACATACCTAAGCCCCGACTAGACCTTTTCTCAATGGACAACGCCTTTAAAAGCCGCGGAGTAGATGGCGCGTGCGGGCCATTTCGTCGCGGTGTCATTACGTCACGGGGATTCGGTCATCGAACCGACACCGGGCGTCGGTCGACATGTTAATCATGGCTTCTACGACCCTCCCCCCCCATCCCTGACGACCTTTATCGCCTATTTCATTGCTCGTCCTCTTCTCAGTGTTGCAATACTTTTTCCATAGAATGTATATATTAATAATAGCAGTAAGTAATGCTGAAGGGAACATTTATTTGTTGAAAGGGAAGTAATGAATAGTTGATCTAGAAAAATAATGATTGCTAATAAATTTTGTCTTGAGTGCTTTTTTTTCGTTTTCATAAATTGGCAATACCAAATAGATTTACATTTAGATTTATTTTGTCAAAAAGCAGTAAAAAATTGTATGAGACGTATGGGGAAGAAGATCATCTGCGCACGTTTTCTTGAGTTCTACAGTCCCTTTACATCATTTTAACCATAAATAGTTGAAAATGAATAAAAGTTAAATACAAATTTAAATTAATAATAATGATATTTTTCTTTAAAAGAGCGATAGTAGCGACATTTGAAAAACTAGACATATCGTTTTCAAGTTAGAGAAAACTTATCAACGTTAAAAGAACTGCAGATTTCATTTTTTGCATTACTAACAGAGTAGTAACTTGCCTCTACTCCTACCACTACAAGCAAAAGGAGAGTTCAACAAAACGTGCGGATAGTGAAGCTACATTACGTCCAGGAGCAAAACAAGGGGCCATCTCAGCATTTGCGTAATGGAACAGAGAAACTGGACAAAATATGATTGAGAGGGAGGTCATTGACCCGGAAACTGAAGTACATTATTTGTTACAATCATATTAAGTCTTTCAAAAAAATATACATAACAAACGTAAACAAATTTATTATAAAACATTGTTTTGTTAAAATAAACATTATTTTTCTTTTTGATAATCACTATAGTCCCTAATTGTATAAAAACAGTTATGCAGCAGAAAATACTTTACTTTTAACTTAAATTTGTTAACCGATTTCAATTGTTTAATGTCATCTGGCAATGCGTTGTAAAGTATCGTACATGTATTGCATGTGGATTTCTGATAGTGAGCTGTTGATACTGACACTTAATGAATGTGATTTCTACGAGGTGTGTTGTAGTCATAAATATCAGTATTGCATGAAAATAAGTTCCCGCCGTTAAGTCAGTTTTGACAAAAATTACAGATTCGTTAATAATAGGTAAGGTAAGATTCCTAGCTCAATGAAGAGAAGCCTGGAAGGATCACACGGATGGATTTTTTTTCATTATTCGAATAATTTTCTTTTGCAATGTATAGGTTTGGGCACTACATGATGACTTCCCCAGAATATTATGCCTCAGGCGGGAATGCACTTGCAACGAGCTGCATGAAGGCTGACGAAATTTGAAAAAAATATGAATGCGTAACATAATGAACTTAGTTTAGTATTTAATTTTGTTACAGTTCGGGTTGTCGTCGGCGCATGAATTTTCTTCCCTTCTGCGTTGAAAATTAGTGCACGATGTTTATTTTGGAAGTGAGGTACAATGAGTTTGAGGTACAAAATTTTATGTTACGACAGTTTTCTCGCGTGCCCCTAGGGAAATCGGGCTTACAATCAAAGCATGTTTTGTACACCATAACTCCAGGGCCATGACCTATTACTTCTGGTTGCGACGAATTTCGCAGCAGGTTTTTTATACTTTACTCTTCAAAACGCACGGTAATGTATGTTACATTTAATATCACATGATTTCTCACAAATTTACTGCTTATTGAATAATTTACTACTTACTGATTGTGATTACTTATTTGTTAGTGATTCCGGGAGTGTCAACTACTGAGGTCATTATTCCCATAAGTGTAGTACATGTTTCTTCCCTTGGAAGGTGGCCGTGATCTTCCCCAGCTGGGTGGTGAGATTCGGCGCCGACCTACTATCGACTAGCGGAGTTTCCCCAACCAGGTATCTCCCACCAGCAGGGCACCGCTCTACCCGGGACAACTTTTCGTTCCCAACCTGTACCCTAGCATGTGTGGTTGTGTAGTGCATGTATGTGTAAAGGGTGAAGATTTAACTAGGAAAAGGAAGGAAAGATCGCGCGCGGTCCGTGACCCGTTTGTTAGGGTACTGCTCCGGCATTCGCCTGTTGCTGTTAGGAGAAACCACGGAAGACTACCGATCAGAGCAGCCGGTCGCTAGAATTCTCCTCCAGACAGCGGCTGAATTCCACCTAGCAGACAAGCTAGTGTCGAAAATCCTACCACTGTCGGGACTTAAATCTAGGACCTCCCGGTCAGAGGCACAGCAGTGACAGCAGTTGATACACTGAGCCATCTCTCCCTGTCGTATTGAATAAAGAAAGAAGGCACTTTCACCGAATACCTTCCTCAATAACTTTAAAAAACTTGTGCTCGCGGAAGTTTCTTCAGAAGAATCTGTACTAATTGAAACTTCCTTAATTTAAAAAAAATAGGTCGATAAGGGTCAAATTGTTTTTATTACCGTCTTGTAGAACAGATATTTTACTCTCGTTTAAAGTATATTTTTGGGGTTACTTCACCATGTTCGATCTAACGAACATTAATGAGCTGCAACGCGGATGGAAGCTGGCTGTTTTTCCGGAAGGCGGACGCGTGACGCGCCATTTTGTTACGCCGCTCCCCCCGGTGCGTGAAGGGAAGCACTTTCACCTTGGCTGCGAAGGAGGGCGCACTCGTTGCAAAGGTCACAGGTGAGGCGACTCTTTCATTTCCACAAATACCGCTTCCTATGCTTCTAGAATCGGTCGATCCGGGAGAGATTGCTCAATACATCACCTTATATCACTGCAGTACCCAGCAGGTCCTAGGTTCGAGTTCCGACGGCGACAGGATATTCGACAGTAGCTTCTCGGCTAGATCGACTTAAGCCGCTGTCTGGAGGCCAATTCTAGAGACCGGCTGCTATGATCGGTAGTTTTCCGTGGTGTCTCCAATCAACACCAGGTGAATGTCTAACAATCGGGTCACGGACCGTGCATGATCTTTCCTTCCTCTTCCTAGTGCTATGGTCATCCCTTACTTACATGCACTACAGTACCATATGCCGGTAGACCGGTCGGGAGCTTAGAGTTTGTCTCGACGGTGGCTGGTGGGAGATACCTAATTGGGGAAAACCTCACTAGCCTTTGGTAGGTCGGTGCCGGATCTAGCCATACAGCAAAGAAAAGTCTTCCGCTACCTCCCGAGCAAATTCATGTACCACATTTATGAGCCTAATGGCCCTAGAAGATAATGTGCCCGTAATCACTAACAATCAATCAATCAGTTAATTATAATTGGTCGTATTTCTAACATTTTCAAATAATTTTTAATATTAATTAATATTCACTTAGATAGAAATCCGTGAAGGCGGAAAGCATAAAAATGTACATATTGAACACTTTATTCTTGCGATTGTTTATAAGAGTTCGTTTTTTATTAATTTCTTTTTTTAAATTATTATAGGTTGGCCATTGGCCCTCTGCAGCCGCATAAGATAAATGCATTAATATTATTTATATACAAAAATAATTTGAGAACTGACAAACAGAATAAATAGAAATTTTGTTTTAGATACAAGACAATACACTGGTTATATACAGTAGTTTATAATGGGAAAAGACTCATCGGTTTATGTCTATGGGGATCTAAAAAATTCTCTTGGTAACTTTGTTTTTAATCATTTGTGATAAGGATTTTGTTTATCTATGTGAAAGTGAATAGCTGAGGGGAAAATTAATATTTTTTAATACAGTTTTACGGATAAGAGGGAGAAATGGACGGGGAGTGGTGTAATGCCAAATTCATTATGTAACTGCGCATTCGTAATGTACCAGGGAGCTTTTGTGATGGTGCGTAGGAATCTATTTTGAAAAATGTGGATCTTGTTGATGTTTGTTTTGGATGCGGCAGCCCATATTGGGGAAGCATAAAAAAGCATGGGTCGTATCATTGCTTTATAAAGCTGGATAGCAACATGTAGTTGAAGTTCGTTTTTATAGTCTTGTCGTGTGATATCCTCCATTGTCGATTCAGTAGACTTGGGAAACGCACTTCAGTGCGCTCCAAAGCAGAGATCAAAAGGGCCAAAGATCGCCCTTTCCCTGTCGAGTGCCTGGCAATCCAGGTTGAACGGAGATTTATCGCCTAGGTTACGTCTTGACCCACTTCCCTACGAGTCACGTGACGTTAGATCTGTAATTACGATCTAATGTATCTGGTACGATTTTATGATTTTCTTCATAAAACAGGGCTGCAAGGTTAAACTTCCGCCAATCCGTATAAAGTGGATGTCGAGTCAATTAATCAGCGGCTTGAGCGCAATGTTTTGTTCTAATGCAGAATGTGGATATGAATGAGCGTGGGTAGACCGGGTTATCCCCCTGGGTGACGCAAGAAGCCTGATGCGGAAAAAATAGTGATATATTAAAAAAGAAATTTGGGCTCGAGAAAATAATTATCGGAAGTTGCGGTACAGTTGTCTGATATTTCATAAAAGTTTCAATTAAATTTACACCTTAAATAGTTAATTATAGTCATAAAGAGCCACTATTTGAAATGAATCTACTGACGTTATCATTAAAGTACGTTCTACTGAAATTCATAATTTTTATTCATGAATTTAACAAATGCTTTTATTAAACACTAAAAAAACCAACACAATGTTTTAACGTTTTTAGCTCACTGTGGAAATTATCTTATTTGATTCCCAAATACTTTTATATAAAACTATTATTTGAAACTCGTATGTTCTAACACGTTTAGTTTCTTGATACGACTTTTTTTTCCCGGGCCAAACTTGTGTAGCTCCAGGATGTAAAACGTGGTGCTACATGCAGTCTGAGCAGAAATAATTGCATCGGTGCAAACAGAAAAGTTTGATATCACATTTTGCCGATTTTGAGTTAACGGTGGGAAACTGTTCCTAAAATGTAAATTCAATTCTCTATGCATAAAAGTTCGTTGTCCGTGAAATTTGACGTCAATAGAGTGTCCTTCAGTTATTAATGTCAAGAAAAAATACGTCCGGGACTTAAAACTTATTGCTGGCTCTTCAAAATTTTAAGCTCCAAGACATCGAATGTTTTTGTTTTCTACGGTTCATTTGGGAGCAAGCACTTATAATATTGCAAGTTAAAATGATGTCATAAGATGCATAAGTGAGAGAGAAGTACAACAAATAGTTGTGAGCATAGCAGGTATGTGACGAATGATTTTCGTACTTAATGATTTTTTTGTTATAGCGTGTCCCCAGAGCCCTAAAATACTTTCTGAACTCCAGCGTTATGAGATCAAACTTCACGAAATTTATAGTGGGTAAGTGCAAGACGTTGTAAAGGTACGAAAACTCCGAATTATCCTGCAACGAATTTATGTAACAGTTCTTTGTTTTCAAAACTTAGATTAATATATGAATAATAAATATTAGTTTGAAAATGATTTCAAATATTGAATTAGTCTACATAATTTTACTTAATCTATTTTGTACATTATCTACTCTGCAATACATTTTGTATACATTCTATTTTGTACATACCATTCCATTAGGTAAATTTATTACTATTTACATTAGTACACAATTACATTAGATATTTTTACATTATATGTTATTTTCTCTTCGATTTCTTTCTTTCTTAATTAATTAATTATTTTTTTTGATTAATTAATTCAATTATTTATTTATTTATTTATTTATTTATTTATTTACTCTGTGTGTGATTTTAATAAAGTTCATAACAGAAAACCACAGCTACAAAATGAATTAGCACCAAACAATAACTTTTTAAACAATACATTTTTCATCGCGTGTTGTATCATTTAGAGGTCTCCAAACAAGGGCAGTCTACTCGTTCTGTACCTTCTCCTACCGCTTGACCCGTCTGACCTTCTCCTGAAAGCACAACCTTTCACCCTTTCCTTCTCCAAGCTGCAGATACTGTTTTGCCTTCTTCGTAAGAAGAGAGAGGATTGTAATTGTACACCAGAAATCAGCGATTTTTCGACAGAAAATTCTTATTGCAGTACCCTATTAACAAAAACATGGATAAACCTTCCTGTATGTGGTAAATTACTTTCTCTAACACGTTGCAAAGTCATAATCCCAGTTTTGTGTGTCCTTGATATCGATAAAATCGATTGACGGCAAAACGTCTGTTCATCAATCTCAGGTTAAAAAGCCTAAACGTTCAGACCATTTTCTTTAAATTCGTCATTCCCCAATCAATTTAAAAAACTGAAGAGCTGAAGAATTTGAAAAGGATATTTTTACTTTTACTTTCAAAATGTTCAATTCAAAATGTTTTCAAAATGTTTTCAAAACGTTTGCAGAAATGAAAGTTTAACTAAGTTTTTTGACTGAACTTTGTTTTCGGATGGAGTAAAGAACGTTTAAAAGAGAGGCATAAGTTTTATTTTTTATTGGGTCTATTTTCTTGAAAATAGAAAAAGTTCAAAATATTGAAGATTGAGGTTTTCTCTTTATTAAATCTGTTGTTCCAGGACATGTCTTGAAATAAGATCATGTATAGTTTTTCGAAATAATGTGTAGTTATCAAGTATTTTTACCTGAAATAAGGTAACTTTTATTTTAGTTTAAGGTAATTTATTTTTACAAAAATGGATCAAAAAGTATTTTCTTAAAATATTTTCACCATATGTGTTAAATAATGGTGAAGAAGTTAGTGCTGGTTCGATTTCCGAAAATCCTGTAATTTTGAAAACAGCAAAAAAAATTATAAAAATACAATGGCAAAAGTACAATATTGCAGATATAGATGTTTATCTTAAATGAAATCCCTCCTAAAAATAAGTCTTTAAAAATGATCTTGTACATTGTTACACCCTTACAATGTTCGATAAGTGATGCTTGTAGAATTGCCGAAAATGTAAACATTTGCCCTCTTGTCTCTGTTAGTAAATAAAATTATTGCTATTTTTACCTATTTTACAATGAATTTAAGTAGCTGAAAACAACACTGCGTTGCGAAAATTAAACAACACAATAACTTAATTATTTCCTTGTCGTTTCTAAGCGATTAGTTCGGAACATTTTAATGCAAAGAATTAAATTATGCTGAATGCTTATCACAAACGGTTTGTCTTATATCATCCTGTTCCTTTACGTTAGTTTATTTTATAATATACAATACAAGTAACTTAATGTGATGTTTAACTATCCACTTAATTTTCTTAATGGTTCTAATTGTTGTAAGGCAAAGACCCTAAAACCAAGCGCAATAATTGCTTTGGTGGGAACTCATTGTCGATCGTAAAGTGGGTAGAGGCCGCGATTCATAAAAGATTCCACAAAAAAATTAATTATATTCTTCTTGTCGCTTAAATGTATATAATTTTTTAAAAGACTTCCCCTACTCCTGGCTAGTTAACTTGTTCACCGAGTTAATCACAGAATACGGCTACAACGTAGCTGAACTGACTCAGGTTGCTATCATCTTTCATGTTGACGGTGCAAATGGTATACTACTTACAGAGTTTATTGCCATAATTACGGAAGATAGGTTTGAACCAGTAGTCCCCATTATTTTTGTCTTCATGACTATGAATGATACGTGATCGTATTTTTTTCTTAAAATGTTCTTAACGTAACGTAAAGATCGTGTAACGGAACATTTTTTTTTTTCGAAAATTTCGATTTCAAATTAGTTATTTTACTTAAGAGGGAAGTAAAATTTTATTTCCCTCTAAACGTAATTTAAGATTGTGTTTAAAATGTGAGAAAAAATAGAACGATGAAGAAAATTGAATGAATAGTTGTTGCAATTTCAGAAGCACCTACGTATTAATTTAAGAAAAATGAAAAAAACTGCTTTTTTAGCATGAACCCTTTCGAAAATGGTCGTAGTGGCTAAGAACAAATTCAAAGAACTCTCAAATAAATAATTTCTCTGGCATACCCGACGAAATTGATTGCTTGATCGATTGATTAAACAGGCACACCAAAAACAAGTTGTCAGACCTAAAGGCTTGTCACATATTCCTTTACGTATTTCGACATGCTGAATCCGAATCTGAAGCCAGAATTGCGCCACCATTCTCCATTTTTTTAATTGCGAAAAACCACCATGAAATTGTATTTTTTGTATTTTCGAGGGTTGTTGACAGACCTAAACACTTGACATCTGTTTCTCTACGTATGTCAACGCTCTGTATTGGAATCTGAAGCCATTATATTGAGCCATCTCCTTTAAATTTTTTAAAAAGCATCTGGTATCTCCCACCAGCAGGAACAAGCTTTTAGCTCCCGGCCTCCCGACATGTGTCGTAGTGTAGTGACTCTTAGTATAAGTATGGGCAAGTAAGGAATGAGGATAGGTCAAGAAAGAGAAGAGCAAGATCGCGCGCGGTCCGTTTATTGGAGTACTGCTGCGGCATTCGCCTGGTGTTGATCGGAGAAACCACGTACAACTACCGATCAGAGCAGCCGGCCGGTATAATTCTCCTTCAGGCAGCAAATGAATTCGACCTTGCTGTCTAGCTGAGTCCTGACAGCGTCGGGACTCGAACTTCCCGGTAAGAGGCGCTGCAGTGACACCAATTGCTGCCCTGAGCCACCCGAAGACAGTTCCAATCTCGAACAGTAATAAGATGTCTTACGATAATTATTTCGCTACTAACAATCAACCTTTCCAACGGCTGTAGACGCACGACTTTGCCATGCATTAAACCGCGACCTCTTCAACACGCCATCCCTCACACGGCAGAAGCCGTTATGAAGACACAGTGAAAAAAAAAACATCACAGGGCGTAAAAAACGAGAAAGGCTGCAGCAGCAATGGAATGAAAGCACTTAATAAGCTAATCTCTTCCTGCGAACCCCGAGTCCCTGGAAGAGATACGTTAAGGAATGAAATTGCTCGCAATTTTGTTTTCCTTCCGTCGGGCAAAAGTGTTCATTAGAAATACGCGACATCGCAAATACGGACAAAACAGGTAAAATCGAGCTCTCGGAAGGAGAGAGCGACCGACCTGCGATAATTGTCTTTCGCACGCGACTTATAAAAAGAGTAAAGAGAAAATTTTCGAGCGGAATAACTACGGAAGCCGGGAGAGGAACGGAGAGAATCTGAGTGGGTGCTGATGCAACGGACAAGCACAGCCACCTGCGCAGGAGGAGGCAGCAGTTAATGATAATGCTTCTATAGTTTGGCCTTTTAGGATGGAATTAATCCGACGTCGGCAAACTAGCGGTTCCCAAGCCTGCAATTTGTTGTTGTTTGGTATCCATGCATAGGAGTAAAGGAGACATGTATTCCCATCACCGTATCTAACGTACTTAGTCTGTGTGAGATTTTTCTTTCGTTACACAGCTGTAGAACAGAGAAGATAGGAATAGAAAGCAACAGGTTTATTTTTGCATTGACCGAGAGTCAAACTCGGGAACACATCACATAAACTGCCATAGCCACAAAATAGATTTAATAATAATGTATTTTTCTATGTACATTCTTTCCCAGTAAGAAATTACAAATGCAAGACAATATTTGTATAGAACACAAAAGATAAGGCTATAATGAATAATAAAATAAAAATCTTGTGCATCTTGGATAATCAGAGATATCGGTGTAAAGGGTCGCGTGTTCGAATCCCGTTTCGGTCAAGGATGTTCATGTGTTGTGGCATGGTGTATCACCATGCTACCATGCACAGCGGGGCATCGCCATGTCTCACCTTCCAACCTTCATCATTTAATTCCTGGCCAGCCTGGTCGGTGCAAGGGCTTTTGCGCACAACGGAGCTCTGAGTTCGAATCCGACGTGAGGCATGAATGTTGTGTGTTATGACAAGGTCCAAGCACAGTATCTACCTCCCTCGCACCTCCAATCCTATCTTTAATTCCATCTACTTCCCATAGGCTTTCGTGGCTCAGGGCATCTGTTGATCGGTCCCTGCAGTGCCTTTGACCGCAAGATCCTGGGGTTCGAGTCCGGACGGGAGTTGGATTTAGGACAATAGCTTAGGTCGAGTTCAGTCGCTGTCTGGACGAGAATTCTAGCGGCCGGCGTCTCTGATCGGGAGTTTTGTGTGGTTTCTTCAAGAAACAACACGCGAATGCCGGAGAAGCACTTCAACAAAACGGGCCACGGACCGCGCGATCTTTCATCCCTCTTCCTCGTGCTATCCTCGCCCCTTACTTACAAACACTTACACTAACATGCTCTACACCACCATACGTGCCTGGAGACTAGACGGGAGCTTGTTTCAGCTGGAGCGGTGTCACGCTGGTGGGAGATACCTGGTTGGGGAAAACATCAAAAGCCGTCTGGCACCGGATAGCGCCAACGAGTGGGGGGGATTTCACTGCCACCTCCCGCGATGAAAATACTTCACTTTCGGGACTAATGACTTTACCAGTTGATGCGCTTGTAATCACTAATTACTCAATTAATCCCTTCAGTAATTTATTCATTAATCTTAAGTATATACTTTGATCGGCCTTTACTGCACTTCATTGCAGCTCAATGTACTCTACACTTGCGCTCTTATGAACGCTCGAGTGTTGGTAGAGGTAATGGCGAACGTCATTCGCTGCGTGCTCTGGAGAAAGAAGTTCTGCATTGGCTCCACCTGTACGACTGTTCATTTCAGGCGGCAGGCTTACAAGTCACAAGCGGGTGAAGTGGGCTGTTTAGACTAATAGTTCTTTGCGTTTTTTAACAATATCAGGCGCAAGTGGAAGCAATACCTTAACACACAGGCCACGGACCTAACGATGGTTCCTTCGTCATCTCCGCCCTATTTTCATCCCTCATACACTAACACTTACATACAATTCAGCACCACACTTGCAGGGAGATTCGAGCTTGTCCCGTCTGGGGCGGTGTCACGCTCTGATAGTCACCAGAAGTGAGAAATTCTTCGCAAGCTGACATGTAGGTCGACACCGGATCAAGCGGCGATAGAACACTTCTATCATCCTGTATAATTGATTTACTACACTTACGGGACGAATCGCCAAAGTAATTGACGCGTTCCGAAATACGAACTAATCAATAAGTAGATAAGTGGTTGAGGCGGCCACGATATGCATGCTCCGTGGACTCTCCAATGGATGTGAGTGATTGTGTTAGTGGTATAGTGGGAATTATCCCAATCACCGAGTACGTTTTCAGGAATCTATTCCACCCAAGACTTTTTACTTCCTCGCTACATAGTAGAAAGAGAATTCTGTAATGCTGCGTGAAAAAAACGCGAATTTTCGTAAGAAAAACTCGAATTACAGGGCCCTGGTCGAGAGAAAGTGGATAGATTCAGTTGCTAAATCTAGAAAAGAATACTCTATCACGTGGTGTAGCCAGGGTCCATGTTTTGTGAGTTCTTGATACCGGAAAATCGACGTTTGAAAAACGTCTGTTTGCCAATCAGTCTGTCTGTGAAGAACGTTAGTGGCTAAACCCTTCAGCCGATTTTCTCCAAAATTGATATTCCTCAGTTGATCTGCCTGGTGAGGCGGGAATTTGAATTTGAAACCGATACCTTAAATTTGGAGGTCACTTTACATAAAGCCCCTGAGATATATTACACACTTTGAAACAATTAGCTCCATAGTTTTTGATTATTTTTTGTTGGATAATGTGAAGGACGATCACGAGAATGATACAGGTGTCATGCTTGTTAAAACTAATTTTTCGAAAATTCCAAAAGTACAAATTCTTTTAGTTTTCCAAAAACTAAAATATTAAATATAGAGA
This sequence comes from Gryllus bimaculatus, assembly GCA_017312745.1. NCBI lineage: Eukaryota > Metazoa > Arthropoda > Insecta > Orthoptera > Gryllidae > Gryllus > Gryllus bimaculatus. Next base: position 1,730,146 of record BOPP01000212.1, read on the forward strand.
ATTTTTCTGTCAATGAAATCTGGTCTTAAAAACAGATTTTGAAATATTTTTTCGTAAATTTGAGTCCTTTTCGCGTATTTTTACGTGAAAACACGGGCGAGAAAGTAGGTGCTGTTTGAGCACCACCCGTTTTGTGTGCCACTCATGTTATCAATTCTTCTGGGCCGCGTCTGCCTCCAGACACCGCCCCTGCATCGTCGGCCTCTCCCTCCGCCCCCCCCCCCGCCCGGTGCATCGCGTTTGCGGCGTCCACCGCATTCGCGTTCGCTCCCGTTGTTTCTCTCGGCCGCCGCACCGGTTCGCAGCGCGCGCCGCGCCCAGCCACCGGTCGGGCCAGTTCCGGCGCCCGCCGCGCCCCTAGCGGAGCATCGTCCGCGCTTTCTCTGCTGAGCTTCGGTCAGAATTATTGGCGCCTCGCGACACTTTTCTTTTTGTTCGCCCCCCAACCGCCAGCTTACACATACTTTCAGATGTTATCGGGCCAACTTCATCTTCTTACGGCCGGTAAATCGGTCAAAACGCTTCGGAAATGTTTCCTATTAGACAGAAGGGCCGGTATTGCATGTCAGTTTTTGTTTTATTTGGATTTCGCCAACTGAGGAGAGTAGCAAAAAATTATGGCATCTTCTTTCTCTTTTTTCCGGCTTCCCAAGACTTAATTCTTTCTTTCTACTGCTCACTTCGTCAGTCCTCGTCACTCCTTTTGTACTTCTACATTGCCATTATTATATCTCTACTTACGAGTAATTTTATCAACATAATTCTCCTTTTAACTGCATAACTATTTTACTATTTTTTTTAAAAAAACGTGAAATAATTAATTTTGGACCCTCTGGTGTTGTTAATTTTATTTTTTTGTAAGATGTGTTTTCTCAAATGGATGTTTTATACAATATAACATAACACCACTGTCTATTATCACACAAAAAATGTAATTTAAAAATAATGTATTACAATATAAAATTAAAACTTTTAAGTTCTTGTTTTCTATAAATAAATGTTAAAAAATACCATCGGGAAACATTTCTCTTAACACGTACTAGATTGTCTAACACTTAAGAATAATTTTTTAAACATTTTGTTGAACTCAGAACATTAATTTTAGATCAACTTTTGAAATATATTTGATAGTAAAGTGATTGAAACTTTGTGTAGATTTTTAAGTGATTCTCCAAAAATGAATCGAAGAACCTCGAGTCAATATTGCATTTCAGTCCATTGCAGAAAATATTATGGTTGAGGTCGTTACATAATATTTTGAATTCACATTTATCTTTTATTATCCATATTGTTAAATTACCACAGTCAATTATAAATGTGAACCTAGATTTGCAAAGAAAAAAAATCAAACGACATCATTTAATGTATGTTGAATCCTTGCGATTTCTTTCCATTTGGAAACCTGAATATCGTGATCACGTTGATCCCATTCTTGATGTAGAAATTATCGTGGCTGACCAACCATCTTCAAGTCCAGATGTGAGGTTCAGGATTTCAGGGCGATATTCAAGAAGGCAAGAAAACTCTGAAACGCGATGCAAGATACCTTGTAAGTGCTGAGGAAGCTACGTTAATGGAGAATCGTCATCTCTCTCGACTTTTGAGATAATAGCCGACCACCAATTTTATGATCCCCTTCGCTATGATTTTATAACAATAGCAATCGTCTAAAAGCATCCATCGGTCATTTGCCTTAATAGCTATGATAGACTGTTATTCATTGTACATTTAATACAGTCTGTGCAAATATTATACTAATAAGTCTTTCTAAAATTCTCTTTATACATTTTTATGTATCCTGGCATGTTCGACACTGTGGGAATGTTTACTGAAGCTCAAAAAATAACTATTGATCGAATATCCTACGTGTATGATTTTTTTCATTCACATTTCAATATATATTTTTTTTAAAATGTTAATTTGTAGATTTTGTTAAACGTTTCAGAAATATGCTTCAAATAACATTATCAGAATTTTCCTGTTCAGTAGCAGCTCAGGGCAACTATTGTTGTCACTGCAGTGACTAGACCGAAGGTCATAGGGAGCGAGTCCCGACGGAGGCAGGATTGTCGACACTAGCTAAATTGACAGACCGCGTTCACAAGATGCCGCATTCAAATAGTTCACAAGATGTCGCATTCAAAAAACTACCGATCTAGGTAGTTTTTCGTGGTTTCTGAGTTTCGTGAATGCTGGAGCAGTACCTTATTAAACGGGCCACTGTCCGTGAGCGATCTTTTTTTCCTCTTCATTGTTGTATCCCTACCCCTTACTTACACACACGTACACTTGCATGCTCTACTCTAGCACACATGTCGGGAGACCAGTCGGGAGCCAAGAGCTCGGCGATGTCCCGCTGGTGGGAGGTACGTGGTGGGAGACCTGAGCAGTTGAACCTGGAATCACTAATCAATAAATCCTATTCAATAAAATCCGCCTGTAGCTCTTTGTGACCAAGTATTTAACTGTCACTCCCAGTCACTCTCAACGATTTCTGTAAGTGTATGTGTGTGTGGGGGGAGAGAGTTCTCCCTTACCCAGGACAAGAACGTCAAGCTCTCGTACATACTCGTTAGCTTATCGGCATGTGTTAAAATGGAAGGCTTCAGTAGAACAAGGCGCTATCTCACATTTTTTGTCAAATTGAGTTATTAGCTATATACAAAACTTCAAATATTATTCTCTTAGTGTAATATGTTATTTTAATCCAGTATGGATTTATTTGTAAGTGAACTATGTTTAAAAGTAATAAATAATGTACTGAGTAATTATGAGGATGTTTAGAAACTCTCATTATTTCAGAACTACTCCAATGTGATATAGCTCCTTGTTCTATTACGTTCTTCAATTTTTTACGGTTTCTTTATTTTTCTTAAATATAAAATGACCTCTCGGATACAGATTCTATAATATTGATCACAATCCTATAAGCTAATCTAACATACTAAATTTTCTTTTGTATAGTAAACACTTAACTATGTAACTCTTCTATCTGCATATATGTATGTAATTTAGTTTTTAAACATTCATTTGAACGAATTAATATTCTCTTGACATAATATTTTCAATACACTATCTACAGAGATTAATATAGCACGGAAAGTAATACCTAACCCATAGAACTTTAGGAAACCCTACCTGAGCTGAAGCTACAAAGCAACTGAGTCGATGGGCCCAGGCTCTACATGAACCGCTTGCGCCAAAGGCGACGATGATATTGATGATGGTTCCGGATCACGCGATAAACCTCGTCGCATCGGGAAGCGTGGCAGGCCTGATATTAGACCGTTGTTACCGCTGCAGTGCATGTTCCTAATTACGAGTAATAAAACCCTCGTGACCCGATTGGCAACACTGCATCAGCTTTTATCGCAGGACGCGTGTAACGCCGTGGAAGGGAAAGAGAGCAGGAAAAAAAAAGAAAGAAGAAAAAAAAAAGAAAGAACCGGCCGGCCGCTCGGCGTCTCGCGGTTGTTTTGTTCTGGCGAGTAGCAGTGGGGCAACTTTCGTCTGACTAACGCCGGCCTTCCTGCTGCGCGCCGTTCATTTGTTTCCGAAGCGGCAGATGTAGCGCAACAATGAATCCGCGGACGGACGCGGAGCAGCGAAAGCCGCGTCGGCTTCCGAGAGGCAACTAAAGGGCTGCGCAGAAATATGTGAACGCGGTTTCCCATTGTGGATCACTTTCACACGGAGGAACGGAAAGAAGGGAGTGGATTTGCTCATGTAAGAAAATAAACGACACGTTGTAGCAAGGCTGCAGTAACCAGATTTTTTTGGAGGGGAAAACCGGGAGAGATGGCTCAGGGCATCAAGAGATATCATTGCAGTGCCTCTGACAGGGAAGTCCTAGGTTAGAGTTCCGGCGGTGGCAGGATTTTCGACACCAGCTTGTCAGCTAGCTCGAATTCTGTCTGGAGGAGAATTTTAGCGGCCAGTTGCTCTGATCAGTGGTTTTCTGTGTTTTCTCCGATCAACGCCAGTCCAATGCCAGAGGAGTGCCATAACAAAAGGGCCACGGACTGAACGCGATCTTTCCATCCTCTGCCTTGTCCTATCGTCTCATCATACTTACACACATTTACAGCTCCAAGCACTACACAATCGCACATGTCCGAAGGTTAATGCTCGTCTCAGCTGGGGCAGTGCCCCGCTGGTGGGAAATACCTGGTTGAGGAAAACTCCTCTAGCCGACAGTAGGTCGGTGCCGGATCTCGCCATCCAGCTGAGCAAGAGCAAGCCACCTCCCGCGGAAAAAACATGCTCTACATTTACGGGACTAAACAGTTGACCTTAGCAGTTGACGCACCTGTAATCACTGACAATCAATATATCATTTTTGGAAGGAATGGAATGGGAAGGGGAATGAAATGAATTTGAAGGGAAGGAGAATAATAGAGTAAAAACATTAATAATCAATAAGTACATTAAGAACATTGCACATTTCATTTATAACACTTTTTCAATTCACTATTTTACAAGGCATACAATTTCATGAACTTCAGAATTTGAAAACACTATTTATTTCTTTAACTACCTAGTGACTAAACTATTTCGGGAGAGAAGGATAGGGTTTCTTTGCTTTCACAGCCTTCCGTTATAGTACGTAAAGTTCTCTCTGCTGCTGATTGTGCACATTTTCTCGACCTATCATAAAATGTGTGAAAATATTGTGTGATCCAGTTATTTCCTAAGCAATATTTTCAAAATTAAATCTGGAACTCATTTACCGATGTAAATTTATTAATTATGTATTCAGGATAAAGACCCCTTGATGTCGTCAGGTCCTGCAGACCATGAGATACAATTTAATCATTAAATTGTAAGATGGCGTGAATCAAGAGAACGACACTACAAAAAACATCTGAGAAAGGCACCTCTTTGTCCACCACAAATTGCACATGGATTAGTCAGGGATCGAATCAAATCCAGCGGTGAAGGAGTATGCGCTGAGCATTACGTCACAGACGATACTATTGGTGCTAAACTGCACGTACTTTCTCTCTCTACTTGCGCAAAATGACGCAAAAAAATACTCTAATGTTCGAAAAATTGTCGAAAAGATTTCATTAAAGGAAAAAAATCTCTCTTGATAATTGTAGTTGGAGGAAGATGTCGAAATTTTTTTGAATTTTTTTGCAGTTTTTGAAAAAATTGTTTTTAACGACAATTGAATCTGTACCATTTTTTAAATGTCCTTCACACTTTTCATCAACACAATTTAATCAAAAAGGATGGAGCCATTTTTTAAAAAAAATTGGAAATGACCTAGTGGCTTCGTGTAAAGCAGCTCCTAAATTAAAATGTCGGTTTCAAATAGAGGGTAGGGGACATCAGCCAAATAGATTGAGGAATATAAATTTTGGAGATAATCGGCTGGCAAGTTTAACCGCTAGCGTAGTTCACAGTAGCAGAGAGTGACGTTTTGCCGTCATTCAATTTTTCAAGGACCACAAAATATGGATTCAGGCTAAAACAGGTGTTAGAGCATTTTTATTTCTAAATTTAGCAACTAGATTTATCCATTATTTCGTAACTAGTGTCCGACAATAAGTGTTTCCTGCCGAAAATTCGCCGTTTATTTCGTGCAGTGTTACATAACTTTCTCTCTACTGCGTATGCGAGAGCGAGAAAGTTAAAAATGTTACCTTCCTATTCGTTATATGTAAAATTTACTTTCTCGTCATATTATGTACTTACGGCGCAAAACGAGAGTATTGCAATGCTGTTGCAAACATCAGAGTTATTTCGACAGAAAAAAAACTATTAAGAGGTCGTACTAAAAAAAAAAAAAAAAAAAAAAAAAAAAACTGACCGGCTTTGGAATTTCAGTTCACCAATAAATGTCACTGCTGTGCCTCTGATCGGAAGGTCCCCCGGAATTTTCCTATTCAGTAGCGACTTCGAAGGCTCAGGGCAACTATTAGGGAGTTCTAGCGCCAGGCGTAAGGAGATATCCTTTAACTCTTTTGATCACGTGACTAACGCCTTTAGACAGTCGTAATGAACAACGTTCAGAAGAGTTTTAGCAATTGCGACATTGCGTTATGCATTATAACAAAGGAAGCATTTCAAGCGTTGAACAGAGAAATTGCATAATATATCAAAGAGTGTAGGCTAGTGGTGAGACATTTAAAACACGTTACGAGTCAACAGAACAGCAAATATACATTGTGCATGGAGTTTTAGATTTTGTGGCCCTCCATGATGAGTATGCAGTCTGGAATTATGAATCGACTTTTATTGAAAATATAAAAAAAATCTTAAAACAGCGTTCATTATGAGCATAAGGCATAACCTATCCCGAAGATATGATTTGAAATTATTTTTCGTGAATTTCGTTCCTGTCACCTCTCCAATATATCCCGTTATTTCTTTCCAGCATTGTGGAGTTGGTAAGGAATAATTCTACATCACATACGAGAATCGTTTGTTTTTTTTACAGTTAGAAAAATTCAACTTTCCCTGTTATTAGGCGGCCATTTTGCCGCATGTAATGTGACCGTAGTGACTCTTACAGGCGTGCACTATTTATGAAGGTACAAGGTCGAACCTTAGCCCTATGGTAAGACGTATGACTTCAAGGTAATAGAGGGTCACGTGCCTTCCCATTTGCTTGGGAGTTGCCTGCACTACTACTATATGAAACAAGCGAAGGTTATCGAAAGCGTAAAATGATGATGAGAAATGGGAATGATGATCGCATGGTCTGCAACTACATTTGTGTACATAAGGCACGTAGATAGGGGACAAACTCAGATATAGGTTTTATTTTCTACCCCTACATTTTTTTCGGGATGCTGGATACGAACCTGACATTTTCGAAAAAGAAACCTCTTGGAATTCGAGTTATAACAAAAAACACGAAAAATAACATTTTGTGCTCTTTGACCTGTATTTAAAAAGCTATCGACTTGTAGTAAAAATTCTTTTTCAAAATATTTTACTTACAATTTTCTATAATTTTGTTATTTACATTTCTTTGTATATGAATCATGTAGGTAACAACTGGTGGTTGAAGTATGACAAATTTTACGTACTTTTTAGCTCGACTGCCTTTTGAAACGGCAAACCAGAAACCTTCTTGGCACTTTCAATGTAACCATCAGCCTTGCTAACAATTTTCTCTTTTAACGAGCTTTTTCTTATCATTAAGTATTTCCGCCAACAATTTTGGTGTTGAAAAACAATATTATAAGTGAGCGAAATCAGATATTATAATTAAAACTACTTGACTGTTCAAAAGGAGAGGAGGGAGGTTGAGGAGGGAAGTAGTAAGCTCCTTTCACGGTAATTATTCATTTTCTAAAATTCGCAAACGACAAATGTGTTACGAGTAGTATCTTTTAATTAAGCAGGCTCTAAAGTGATTCAAACAATATAACCTGGAACGCCTGTTGTACTATGTAAAATATTGTACATATCCAATCTGGTCGTACAATACCAGCAAACAAACAGAATGTGGATGAAAAATCGTGACTACTTGGAGATGTTGCCGGGCTATATAATCATAACAACGGAATCAAGGAGACAGAAAAACAACTTAAACGACAGAAAACGACAATGTTTGGAAATCGAGATAAACCTAATGCGAGGGGGGCATGATAGTCGTGATAGTTAGCGGAACTCTGGTATTTGTTTGCCAGAAAACTTGTTCAAACTCCCAAATAATTCAAAATAATGGGAAGTGCAAGTTTAAAAAAGCCTATATTTTGCGCAAAGTATTGTAGATGCACCAGTAATTAGTTACTAGATTTGTTTCTTATGAAGCTCGTAATTGGAGAAAAATTTTTAACTGCAACCCAATCTCTTTAGTCCTGAAAAATAAAATTATCAACAATTTAGTTATTGTCAGTAACTGTTAATAACAATAAATAATTCAGAGGCTCATATTTCTACTTTCCTTTTTGTGTCATTCTATTCGCTTATTCTTGAGAGCGATGGTTCGATTTCAGATGGCCCATGATCGAATGATTCAGTATCTTTTGGAAGATCTTTGGAGTCTTCTTCGGAATGCAAAACGGATGTCTCAAGAAAATAGTGAGGTAGCTTTGGTGCAACATCATTATCCTCATGACCATCAAGAGTCTTCTTATTATTTCCAGGTTACCCACAACAATTAATGCATAACTTTGAACAAAATAGTACATCCTACAACTGCATCCCTTCTCCTGCATCATTCCTTGCACTTGCAGGATGTTTTGTGTAGGATAGATTTTTTCAGATGCCAGTGGGTTCAGAGTGCTGACCAGCTGGTTCCCACCACTTGTTCTTTCGCAGACCCAGACTCCAGTTTGTTTTTCATTACCAACTTTCTATTGCATTATTTTAAGGTCACGGTAATCTTCTTAATATTCGCACGAAAAGAGATTATAAGAATGTTGGAAGAGCCTTCTAAATTCAACAATGTGGTTGAAAAATGTAGTTCCGAATACGGAGATATACGACGACAGATACTCTTACGAAACAAGACGTAACGAAAAACAGGAAGGCAGATGTTCGAGAAAAAAGATAGTAAACAAGCGTGGGGTTGCAAGTCTAAACAACTTAAAGTTTTTGTCCAAGAGCTTTTACCCAACCGGCAGCCGGTTACCCTTTACATACCAATGCGACACACATAAGACCACACACTAGACAGCAACACACTTGTCGGCTCCTCTGATCTGTGGTCAGCAAAACGCAAGGCCCACCGCGACAACACATAAATGAGGGACATACACAAGAGACAAACAACCATGGCCTAGGCGGGACATCAACCCGGGATCATTCAAACCGAAGCGCTGGGTAGGTACACTCTCATCATCATACCACTCTCATCACACCACTCTCATCACACTCTCACCATCCAGGTCGGCCTTATATTATCGCTTCAAAATAACAAGGAAGGTTCAACACACCACGACGTGATTTAGGACTGTACGTACTTGTGGCAATAAACGTAAAGAAATATAATTTATTATTAATTATCTTATTTGGGAATTTATCATATAGTTTCTAGCTTTGTTTTAAAGCTAATTTTAGGCTGATTTTTTTACAATATGCTGATTAGATTTTTCTAAAATAATTAGAAAACATTTTTTCAAGTTTTTTTGTCTATTTCACAAAGTCAACCACGTTTAGACGGCAAACTTTCAGATTCTTCCACTGCACCCGAAAAACGAAATTTGCAAAAATCATCTACAAATTCATTTATAAAAGCTACTATCAATATGTAATGAATGTAGCTGCCAAGGCTAGAGCTGTGTTTTAATTCGCGATCTTTCATTCCTATTCCTTTTCCTATTCTCCTTTCTTACACACACTTATACTCATTTTCACTATACTACCACACTTTTCGCGAGACCGGTCGGGAGCTTGTCCCGGCTGGGGCGGTGCCACGGTGGTGGGAGATACCTGATTGGGGAAAGCCCACTAGCCGACGGTAGGTCGGCGCGGGATTTCACCATCCAGCGAAGAAAGGCCACCCCCTCCCGCAATAAAACATGCACTACACTTCCGTGCTACTGCCCTTAGCAGTTAACGCGCCCGAGGTCACTAATCAATCAATCAATGAACGTTATGACTGGACTAATTAGATAACGGAGAATACTAATGGGATCATACGAGTAAATATTAACTAATCTATTGTATTATCATCAGTTCCCAATTACCCTTTCTCGCAATTTTCAAAATTTCTTTTCAAACTCTTCACTCTCGAGCTAGACTTGTGGCCAAACACGTCATTTGCAACTTTCTCCAGCTGGTGGGGCGGAACGGATGCCGAATCGGGGAAATGCGCTCAAAGATGAATTGCAGTTTCCGAAGCGAGGAATACGTTCGCAACAACTTCCGACTCTTCCCTTTGGAAAGGGGATCCCAAATCGGAGCTCTCTTAGATTTCTCCCACAGATAAGTATTTGAATCATTAATAATGTCTAGGGCCTAAAATATTGCCAAAAATGATAAATAAAACGCTTTTAAAATGCTTTAAAATGCCATTAAAACAAAGAATAATGACATAAAAAATTCACTAAAACACTTCAGATGAAATAGTAATAAAAAGTAAGACAAAAATATGAGAATTTTTAAAGTGCATCGCCACTGAAAAATATATTGTTGAAAGTTATCGGTGTTAATTACATGAAAGGAATAGTCTCCACTGTTTAGCACGGCATAACAATGAAAATAGTCATGATGGAGAATATCAAACCAGTTTTGACACTCTATTCCATTGCTTCGGTATATTCCCCACGTGTAGCATATAAACGAAAATTATCGTATTTAGAGTAAAGAAAGTATTAAAAATTTGTTTTCTTCGTAGTTTGAAACCCCGAGAATAAAATTACTCAGATCAACATTCGTTTGACAATCACGTTGCCTATAGATTCCATCAACTCACAAAACGTATTATCTCTGAAGGGTTGGTAGCTCAGAGTTGAATTGAAAGTTTTAAAGATGTCTTATACGAGAATTTGATATAAAGTGATGACGTGAGAGGCTCGTAGAAAAAAAATCTTTTGTAATTTTAGAAAAATCAAAAGAATAAAGCAAAATGACGTTTATCTCATCTCATACAGTACATTTAACACTATAACTACTGAAAATTTAAGAAACAATTTGTAGCCTGAAAATATTTTTGAGGCTTCTTGTAATGTCCCCCAAATTTTAAAGAAAGTATTTCAAAATCGCAGCGCCTAGAGTCGAGCGAGATGGACAGAGGAATATCCATTTTAGCAAAAATCCTTCGTATAGTTTAGGCGCTAGTCGTGTTCACAGACGGATAGACGGGGGGGGGGCAGACGGGCGAACAGATGGAGAAACAGCGGACACGCGGATAGACGGACGTTTTGAAAAATACTTTTTCGGTATCACTGAACCGCAAAACGTGTGTTTCCGCTGAAATCTGGAAATCGATTCTCCGCAGCAGTACATGGCTTTCTCTATAGTTCGCATATTACTCTATATACGTACGTATACGAGAAAGTAATAACACATTGTATAAAAACAAGAATTTTTATAACATAAATAAATTTTTCAGTTCCCAAAAACATGCCATATACAACTAAATGCCATGTAATGCCGTATCCTTTCCTTAAGATCAGAGGTCAAGAAACCGAAAATACTAAAGACCTCTAGCTCCCGCGCAGGCGACGCCAGTAGCCGAGCGCGCGCTTTCTCCGCAAATTGAAAGACGCATCTGGGCCTAAAGGATGTGTAACGAACGCAGGCATTCTTCATGAGGCGTGCGCGCGTTGTGAACCGCCAAAATGATTTGTGGCGGACATCTTATTACAGGCGACGGGCACCGGGGGCGCGTGAATCATTGTGAACTGGTTCCGGCGGCGCCCGTTCATCTAGATGGCGGCGCATACTATGCACACAGGCTTTCGCTTCCCGGGGAAACTGACCCACTGTCCGAAACTAACGAGACACCAACGAGGAAAGGGCACGGGCGTATGCATTTGGAAATCACATGCAATTGAGGTGAGTGTTTTCAAATCCGCCTTACCGACCTTGGAAACGAGGTGCAGGAACTATTAAAGTACTGTTTTATTTGTATTGAGCTGTTTGGTGCAATTTTTTTCGTTTATAGACCAACTTGGACCACGTGTGCATCCTGCTTCAGAGGTGCAAGTGTCTTTCGGAGGGAGGATCAGCAATTTAGCTGAATCCAGATTTTTATCTCCCAAGGTTGTTAGCCCTGGGAGTATGAATGTGATTATGGTGATGATGGTGAAAGATGAAAGAACGGCACACCTATATAGATACACAAATACACCCATGCCCGAGGCGGGACTCGAACCCATGGTCTTCTGATCCGGTACCGCTACGGCACCACTGCTCTAACGATCTTAACATCTGACTGGAATCGATTGCAAGTTATAAGATAAAAGGTTGACATTTTGGGAAACTGTTGGGAATATACAGGGCTAGAACTTGTAATTAGCCTTCTTCATGATCTGCGGCAAAACATGAGATATTCTTAAAAAACGAAAGAAAAAAGTAAATCTACAAGGATCAAAATACGATATAAACGCCTGAAAAATTCTCGAAACATGTTCATATTTTTTTTTAATTGTGAAGATAATTAAAGTCAATATTCGTCGCCGTAATGAGGTTAAAAATGTAAACTTATACAATAAGTTAAAAAACAGGTTTTATATTTGTACGACGTACTCCGGGTAAATTGATTTAAACCCGACAAAAACTTTAATTACGATTTTTAACACAAAAAATTGTATCCCTGGGGGCAATTTTGCCTGTTTTAATCCACTACCATCTTTATAAGTGAAAAAAACTTAATTTTGCCAAACGAATTTTGTTGTGACATCTCACGTATTTGACATCTGTGTGAGAAATCGGTGGTAGACTTTTTCGTTTGCCATTACCTCCGCACGATTCTCTCGCTGCGATTGGCTGAATGTGTGATGAAGCAACCATTCGTGTTGTTAATTGCTAATACGGCAGCATTTTTCACGTAAAATGCCCGATTATGAACGATTTCTTGCAACAGAAAAGGTATTTTATAATGCTTATTTATAAAAAAAGTATATGTTGTTTGAAATTGTTTCGTCCTCACAACGTATTTACAGTTTAATGGGCAACTTACGGTATTCATAATAAAGACACAATTTATTCGTTATGCTAAAACTTGTTATTCTCTAACAAATAGTAAGTATGTCCTTAATGGGGCGTCTCCGGTGGTATTTTTTTCCATGTTTGAAATATTAGTTCTCTGTGAGTTCATTATAAAAACCAAGCAAAATATAGTTGCCTGGCTGATACATCCTCAGGAATAGAAAATTATATGAAAAAAATATTAATTAGAATACTTGTTAAAAAATAATACTTGTTGATGTTGCTTTTTTCCTTACAAATTTCGTTTAATTAATATCAATCTGATGAATCTTCGCGGTTTATCTTATGACCGAAAGTCAGTAAAGTAGTTCACAGCGTTTCTAACATTATGTGCATTTAAACCACCCAACACACGTTTTTCTAGAACTATTTGAGAATATTCTAAAAACATTCCGCTTCTGCCATTACCAATAAATTCATGTAAAGAGAAATATATTGAGTGTCTGTTAAACATTGTCTTACAATTTCGGGATGTTTAAAAACATCGATGTTTTTTTAACGAAGTTTTTTAACATCTATGATTTAATTTTTCGAAACATCGATGTTTTCTTACGAATAGATGCCACATTCCAAATGCCCAGTCGTTTCTGGAATACCAATGTATTTCCTATTTGTGACACCTCCATCTTGGCACTCAGTACCTCGAAACAGGCCGAGCGCATGTGGAAACCAGATAATAAATACACGGTCGTTAACCCCAATGACTAAGCTCCAAACTAAAATGTATTCCTCATTCATAAAAATAGTTATTTGTATGCTAGCGGCCCCAGATTCACATTTAACAGGAAATATTACAATTTTGTTTTTTTCTATAAGTACGTTTCAGAAACTATCATCTTAGCCATCTTATCAACTTATTACTTTACATACACATATCTACTACTAGATTCTTTTTATAAAAATCACGAAGTATTTGACGGTCTCTTTAACGTGTAGTACTGCCGCATCTGCTGATGAAAACCTGTTCTGATGAAAAATGGCGCTGTCAAAACTTTATTGGGCTATAAGTAGCTCCTGTCTTGAGCTTTCGGTGAATACTTTTCATCACAAATTCAGAACGGTCAAGTTCTCTCAAACGAACGGGAAGTCTTCTTTTTTCTTCGTGCTCTACCTTGGCCGCAGCAGTTGGAAATCGCCTTTTGAGTTATGGCAATTAATTAAGGTTTTCAAACTGGCAGTTACCGGAAAGAATGAGTGCCGACCTTGTCCACTGAAGCAGGTTTGAGACCGGGTTGTGTCCGAACAGGCTGCTTTGGAAGTTGTAACCTCAGCACCAGAGGTCATGAATATTTGCATTCTTGAAATTTAAACAAATTATGCAGTAGTTTTAAAACGTGATGCGACGTTTAAAATTGTGATGATCGCTTGTCAATTGATGAATTATTTCGTGCTTCTGGAAGTGTCAACTGCTATGGACATTAGTCCCGTAAGTGTAATGCATCCTTCTGTCGCGGAAGATGGCGTTGTTTTTTGCCTGATGGATGGGGATATTCAGCGAATATATACACATCGCCTTCCTGTATTTTCCCCATCCATGTATCTCATAACAGAGGAGAACCGCCCCTCCCGGTATCTCTAAGCCATCTGGTGGTCTCCGGGCATGCGTGGTCGTGTTGAGCATGTAAGTGTCTTTGTAAGGGATAGAACAGGATAAGGAAGAGGAAGGTAAGATAGGACACCGTACAGTTTGTTTGTTAGCGTACTGATGTGGCAGTCGGCTGGTATTGGTCAAAGAGACCAATGAAAAATTCCAATCAGAGAAGCGCTAGAATTGTCGTCCAGAATGTGACTGTGTTTGACCTAGCCATATAGCTAGAGTCAAAAATTGCCTGTCTTTTAAATTAAAAAAAGGGATGCTGTATCGACCATGTAGTCACATAACCGTCGTGAATCTAAGGTTTTGAGGTCAAGTGTTATAACATATATCCCATAGCTAAAAGCATGTATTCTGCAGCTAGTAGGTACTAGCCAACTTACCCCCTTCAAGTATCTCCTCTTAAGAGACGCCACCGCTAGATGGACAATCCGTAAGCTCATGGTTAGTCTCCCGCCATATGTGCTAGAGTGGCGTATGCAAGTATAGCTATGCAAGTAAGGAGTGAGGATAGGACAAGGAAGAAAAAAGATCGCGCCAATTGTTTAGGGTACTGCTCCGGCATTCGCCTGGTGTTGATCGAAGAAATCACGGGAGGCTACCGATCAGAGCAGTCGGCCGCCAGAATGCTCCTCTAGTCAGCTGAATTCGACTAAGCACTAAAGAAAAATCTGTCACCGACTGACCTTCCGGGCAGAGGACCCCTAGTGCGCTAGGGACCCTTGGATCTCCCTTCCAGTGTTATGTAGGTCCAACAAGCTGGCCTGCCCACCCTAGCAGAATCAAACCATACTCATACCAGAATTGTTAACTATTTTATTTCCGAAAAAAAATTTTATCGCTCATCTTCACCCCAAACCGGATGGCGGGCCAACATGATATTCAGCTAGTGCGCCCACTCAATCAGAATCAAACAGGTGTCAGAAATTTAAACTATTTTATTACTAATTTATTACAGCAAAAACAATTTTATAGTGCTCATCTTCAGAAACGGGTTTCATATTTAGGTACTCCGTTCACCATGGAAGAATCAAATCAAGCTAGTACCAAACTTTTAAACTATTTTATTAGTTATTTATTACCGAAAAAAATGTCTTACCACATATCTTCACCCCCTCTCAAAAAAAAGTGGCGTTCGTGCTTGATAGCAAGCTGATCCGCCCTCCATAACAGGATCAAACAAGACTAGTGCTAGAATTTGCAACTATTTTATTGCTAATTTTTTACCGCAAAACCAGACTTTACCGCTCATCAACGGCTAAAAAAGGGTGGCGGTCTATCTTGATATCAACCTGACCTGCCCACCATACCAGAACCAAACCAAACTAGTACCAGACTTTTTAACTATTTTATTGCAAATTTAGTTGCTTACCGCTGGTTATTTGCAAAACCAGTTCCTTATCACTCATCTTCACTCCCCAAAACGGGTGGAGGTCCAGCTTGATATCAAACTGGTATACGTTGAATTTGATCCTTCTAAGGCAGGCGGGCCATCTTAATGTAGACTTGAGTGCGTAGTTTCAGCGCATGCCGATCACGAGTTTCACTGTGTGAGCGAATGGCAGAGCTTGCACGGCGTTTGCTTGTGCGTATGAGCGATGTTCGCACGCCCTGGCGTAATGTTTGTGCGTGTCCGTGCGCGGATGAGAGACTGGCGGGATCAATCGTGCAGGAGCACACGTGCTTCCGAGACATGCATGCTTGGAGATGAGTGTGCACATAGAGGATGAAAGATGCAAATATGGACATGATCGTAATATCGCCATCAGTTTTGGAAAGGGACCACACGACGCTCCAAGTAGACACATTAGGAAGCCACTCAGGAAGATTGTGATTCTGCACGAATTAACAGCTTAAGTCATTAGTTACGTAAATGTAGCGCATGTTTTGTTTCTTCGATAGGTAGCAGTGATCTTCTCCCGCTGTATGGCGAGATCCAACGCCGACCTACCGTCGTCTAGCGGGGTTTCCCCAATGAGGTATCTCTTACCGGCGGGGCATCGCTCCAGTCTAGACAATCTCTAAGCTCTCAACCGGTCTCCCGACTGTGTGTAGTGTAGTGCGTGTTAGTGTAAATGTGTGTGTAAAGGGAAGGGAAGATAGCGTGCGGTCCGTGGCCATTTTTAGGGCAATCCTCCGGTATTCGTGTAGTATTGACAGGCAAGCCGTGAAAAACTACTGATCAGATCAACCGGCCGCTAGAATTCTACTCCAGGCAGTGTCAAAACTCAATCAAACTATCTAGCTAGTGTCGAAAATCCAGCCAACGTCGGTACTTGAACCCAGCACCTCCCGATCAAAGGCACTGCCTCTGACCGGGAGGACCTAGGATTCGAATCCCGACGGATGTGAATATTCAACATTAGATCGAACACATCTAGATCGAATTCAGCTGTTTTCTGAAGGAGAATCCGCCTGCTTGGATTGGTAGCTGTCTGTGGTTTCTTCGATCAACACCAGACGAATGACGGAGCAGTATCCTAACAAACGGGCCACTGACCGCGCGCGATCTTTCCTTCCTCTTAGTTGCCATATTCTCATCCCTTCGCTGCCCACTCTTACACTTACGCGCGCTGCACTAGACTACCACACAGTAGGGAGCTTAGAGCTTGCTTCGCTGGTGGGAGGTACCTGGATGATAAGACCTTGAAAACCGACGTGTAGTTCGGCCTCAGATCTCACCATCCAGCGGTGCAGGAACACCGCCACCTTCGGAATAAAATATTGTAGTTAACTTGCGAACTAACGGCTTTAGCAATAGAAGCGCTCGGAAAGTCGACATAACGAATCAATCAGTAGGAGCCTTCTCTCCAAGGCAATCTCCTTCGCGTTTATGAAAAGGTCACGCAACAGGGCTACGGTGGCAACTGCAGTCACTAGGAACTTTTAGCAACTTTTTAACATCTTGATTCATTGATTACTACAAGTAGCGATTCCCGGCGCGTTAAATGCTAAGGTCATTATTCCCGTAAGTGCAGTGTATGATTTTTCTTGGGAGGAGGCTGTGATCTTGTCACCCTCGATGGCAGTATTCGGCGCCGACCTACCGTAGGCAACAGCGATTTTCCCTCTAGCAGGTATCTCCCTCCAGCGGGAACAAGCTCTCAGCTCCTGATCGGTCTCCCATCGCGTGTGGCAGTGAAGTGCAAGTAAGTGTGAGTGAGTGCAAGCTCGGAGTGAGGAAAGGAAGGAAGAGGAAGGAAAGATCGCGGGCGATCCGTGGCCCGTTTGTTAGGGTACTGCTCCGGCATTCGCCTGGAGTTGATCGGAGAAACCACCAAGAACTCCCGATTAGAGGAACCGGCCGGCAGACAACAACAGAACCCGACCTATCTATCTGGCTAGTGTCTAAAATCATGACATCATCGGGGTTTAACACCCAGAATCTCCCCGTCAGAGGATATGCAGTGACAGTCTGCAGTCAGAGGATCTGCAGTGACGTTGATGCCCTGAGCCACCTTTCCCGGTTTGTAGCATCTTCACCGTATGGGCTTTTGTCCAAAACAATTTTATCGCGTGGACAATATACCTTACGCACAGTAAGAAAATAAAATCGTTAAGCGCAAAATTAAGACATCACAGATCATCTCTGATAAATATTAGAAATGCTCACCTGTGAATCGTATATCTGATATTTCTTTGATTTACATCATAATGAATGCGTAATTATAATTTATTGCCCCCTGTGACGATAAAAACGCAATTTTACGATTTAGAAGTGGCAGTTTATAATACCATCGTCATATCTCAGAAGGAGAAATGTATATGATCCAAGAAATCTGTATTTAATTTACAATAATTGTACTCATATGATTGGACCATTGCATTCGTATCTATTTTCTTCATTAGCCAAAAATCTTTTGCGCTTATGCTATTCCTTACTAGTTCCTGTTCCATTTCGAAAGAGATTGAGGTAATGTACAGACCTGTTCTATAAAAGGCAGTGTTTTAGACTCGCGCGTATGTCTCTGACGTTATTAACGTGACGGACTTTGGTGTTATAACGTATTTTATAAGGTTAAGGTACGACCCTATCTCTTATAAGTAGTGCTCGCCTGTATGTGTCTCTGTGGTTACGTTACTAGAAGCAAAATTACCGCCTGTAAATAGAAACATTTTCATTTTTCTAACGCTCATAAGCTGATTCTCGTGTACGAAGTAGTTGAAATTAATCATTACCAACATTTATAATTCTACCAAAAGAAACGGTATGTTATCCCTTATATTCTTAAAAAACAATACAAAATCTCATAATGCAGTCACTGTACTGGAGTAAAATTCTATAATGTCTTGCATGACCAAAATTTGTTTACTCTTGACTCTTATCGAGTTTCATATGTCTCAACAATCCTAATAATATTATACATCATATTCTAGATACAATAATAGCAAAAAACCTAAATTTTCCTCTTGTATAATGCACTTTCACAGATTTAGAACCAGATCATTTACCAATCAAAAGTTTGCGCAATAAATCTTAGAGCACCGATAACTATTAGGACCTGTTCTTGTACGCACCAAACTCGGCGGATTTCGATTTCCAAACTTTTTTATTTAAAACGTTTCTCTTCCAACTTACGGATTTTTGAACCCACAAGTAGGCAGAATGTTTTCTCCAATCTCGGATAACAATACATGGTTTGTTTGCCGCAATCGTGCGATCAATTTGAATTTGTTGATCGTACAGTACTGTACACAGGTCAAGAGACATCACCGGTTTTCGTGAGTGTTCCTACCCCTTGGATCATGTACTTAGAACTTCGAGGGCGGTATGATCTGCTAATGATTACACACCCTGTCGTGTCTTTTGAACTAATTTTTGCTTGAATGGACAAGCGGAAATGATATGATCAATGGGTTCTACTTGTTCCTGCCAAATGCGGCGTTCATCATCCTGGTAAATTTTGTGAACCGCTTTGTGTGTTCGCAACGCCTGATCCTGAGCAGCTATTACAACTGCATCCGATTATGGCTTTATTCTTTCCTTTGATATGATTGATCTTTATTGATTTACACTTTGTCCATTATTTTTAGATTCCATTCCATTAAATTCCTTGTGCATTCTTATTCCATGGCGTGGTTTGTCTCCCCATAGTTTCTTAAACATTTTTCTGTCTCATATTTTATGTTAAATAGCACCAGAAATTCAGTCGAAGTTATTCTGCGTGTCTTGCACAGTTTCATTTACAATGCTTCTTGCAACACTTACAATGGCTTTGTTTCCTATTCTTCGGTAAGATTTAACGACCAGCCTCAATAGTGATCTTCTTCCTCTTTTTCTTCTTCTTCTGCTTATTATTATTATTATTATTATTATTATTATTATTATTATTATTATTATTAT
>BOPP01000212.1:1750582-1793764 GCA_017312745.1 Gryllus bimaculatus
GGAGGAGAGGCGAAGAGGACGGACGGAGGGGGGGGAGTCGGAGGGGGTTGGTGAGGCCCCCGCCCCGCCCACAATGCCGTCCGCCCGCGCTCGCCATTCCTCCTATCACTCCCGGCCACGCATCCTGCCAGCCCCGCCATGCCCTCCACCCCGCTGCCCTCCCCGCCTTGCCCTCGCCGCTGCTATACAACTGTGATACACACCATACTACACTACCCTACAACATCATTCCAGCATTCGTTGAGACTGTATGTTAATAAAATATTTCAATACTAAAGTGTGAAGGAGAGTGTGTCTGAGTCAGGGTGTAGGTGGCAACCACTTTGTGGCAGAGAGCAGGTCTCGGCATCTGTGAGAGTTGATTGGTCTGTTGTCGGGGACGCGCGCTCTCGCGCGTGTGTCGCCGGGTACCTTGCGCGGGCGAATGTGAGTTTCAGGCGCACGGCCTCGCACGCCTCGCCGCGCGCCTCGCCCGCCCCGCCCTACTCACTTCGCGCCACACCTGCCGCCCCGCCCGCACCCCTCGTTCGCCGTCCCGACACACTGCCTCACCGCCACTCTAGCATTTAGTGCCTACTCACACGCGCTCTACCCTCCCCACCCGCACGTCCCTCGACGCCCTATGTTCTCTTCGATACGCCCGCCCCGCCCCTCTCCTCACACCACCTCACCTCGCCCTCCCCGCTCGCCTCACCCCTCCCTGCCAGGCCCGCCCTGCACACCCTCCATGCCCCGTTCTTCACCAACTAGATCGCACTGTCCTGACTTTACCCTCCTCTCCCTCTGACGCTGTTGGCCGCTCAACCCTTAGCTTGTCTCCGGCTCTTCATTTCCTTATGGCGTCCACAAACTCCCCTAAATCCACCAACTGTCCCTGTCATTCTGCCCCATCCGTCCCGCAAACTCGTCTCCCATTAGAATTAATCGCCAAGCTCCGATTTAATCGGTTTGGAATCGTTATTCCCGAGTCCGATTATGTGTGCTACATAATCTGTTTCTTCCTTATAATCTGCCACTCTTCAATTTTTTCAACTTAAATCAGTTGATGCAAGACTAAGAATAATTTGTATCACTGAAGTGCTCACTTACAGAGGGGGGGTTTTGTCCGACAGTCTTCATGTCACTGAAGCGCCTATGACTGAATCTTTAGCTCGAAATGTCCCGACTGGCAAGCTTTCGACATCAGCATCGTAGACAATACGTCGTTTTTCAGCGATTCAGCCGAACTTCAGGAGGAGTAATGTTTAAGGTCAATGAACTGATCTCACTTTCAATGTTTCTCCATCAACACCAGGCGACGAATCAAACGATAAGGAACCGCGCGCTTTCTTCTTTCTGCTTCCATTGCAATCCACACCCCTGCAACACACAACACTACACTCCCCGTTCATTAACCCACTGTTGAGAGACCAGTAGCATTAAAGTATTGTCCGGCTGTGCGGTTGCCATCCATTTTGGAGATACTTGTTGGAAAAACCCGGGGAAACAGACTGTAGCCCGTCAGCATTGATTTCACTTTCAGCGGGTGGAAGAATGCGCCTTCTTTCATTACAAAAACTATGAACTATGCTCTACGTCTAATGAGCATAGCAAGTTGCGCTCCGGAAACATCGATTATAATAAACCAGGCATGATGGTGCAGCCAAGCGGACGTTTGCCTCCCCTGGGGTTGCTGTGGCGTGGCAGGCGTGCGTGCGTATCCATTTTGGCGCCGAGCGGAATTGGCCGGTGTGCGATGGACGCGCGGGGGAAACGGTTCGCAGGCAGAGTGGGCCTTTTACAGAGCTTTACTTCGAGCCAGCGTTGTATGGACAAATGCGCGTACTGCCTCGGGCGTTGCCTGCCAATCCGCCAGAACACGGCTTCTCCACCGCGAGGGGGCGGCTCGCCGGCAACAGAGCGGAGACCAACGGAGTGCCGCGCAGAGAGTGGGCAAGTGGGTGGGCCACCGCGACGCAGGGAGGTGAGGGGCAGACGGTGAGCAGGGTGGGGCGGGCAGAGAGGCCGGGGATAGTGAGACCGGGGTAGGGGGGCGGGGAAGGCAGGCGGTGCAGTAGGGGGGTTGTGGGGCGGGAAGGTGGAGGTAGGTGGGGCGAGTGGGTGAGGCAGGTGGGGCGGGAGGTGGGGGGTGCTGTGGGCGAAGAAGCAGGGGGATAAGCGGGCAGGCAGGAGAGTGGGGCAGGTGGGGGTCCAGGTGGGCGGGGCAGGTGGGTACGGCCCGCTTCACAGTTGCCTCCCAACCCTACGTGTTCTTCTTCATTTCCACACGCGTCCCCAAACTCGCCTCAACCTCTAAACAAATGTCCCTCTTAATTACCTTCGGGTCAATCCGCCCCCATAAGTTCTCCTCCGTCCGCACAAAACACCCCACTTGGGTTTAATCGCCTTGGAATCATTGTATTGTGTGTATAATCGTTCTTCTTATACAAAAAAAATAAAAAGGTTGCTATATATTGTATATAATGTGGAGCGTTCACTTTTTTGGAGACCTCGCATGCTATCACCTGCGTCGTACGTTGCTACGCATTGAGAGTGAGAATTCAGTCGGTACGCGCAGTGTGAGAATAGGGATTGTAACACAACCAAGTATTTGCATTTTTGAATAAAAATCGAAACAGTTTCATTGTTTTTAGATTTTTTTCGTGTTTTTGGGTCTCAAGCAAAACCATAAGCGACTTTGATATGCAGGGGCATCGTGCCCCCAGACCTCGAGTTTTATTTTATTTTAAACAAAACAAGCAAAACGAGTATTGATATACTTAAATTAACTGCTTTAAGTTATTATGTGGCATAGAGTTTATACTTAATAGAGGGGTCCGAACATTCGAAGTAGGAGGTTCTACTGCCCCACGTTCATTGTTTTTTCTCTGAACGCTCTTGATCACATAGCTGGAGGCTCTACAATTTTCTTTCTATTTCTTTAGACGGCAGAGCGGTTGCGAATGCTAAATTCCCACAATGCCACGTCTTAATGGTTTCCGTTCGTGTGACTACAGCTGCTCACCAACGTGAACATATGAATCACGCAAATATAGGAGTAGTTAACCATTCACCCTGCCCTCAGACATACTATATTCCTTCTGGCCAACTGACTTACATCGTGCACGATATAACAAGTCGCGTGATTACACTTGCTAGATCTGGTGAAGCAGCGTTTTTTGTTATTTATCTAACGTTACGTCACAGTACACTTGTTAAACAGTGTTATATTCAATGATGGTGTTACAAAGCAACGATATGATGCTGCGAAATAACTCTCTATTATCATACAATTTCATCTGCAAAACTGTTTCAATAATTCTGCAAAAAATATTTGACTGAGCGGCGATTAGAACCAAGGCGTATAGGATCCACAGTCAACCGACTTGTATACTAGTATGGGCAAATGGCACAAACTTACTTGTATCTTGGAAATACAATTAGTAGAACACTTTGCCTTCACGTTGTATTTATCCTACCTTGATATCCCTATTGGAGTAGCGTTCTCCGCTATCACTAACGTTACGGTAGAGTGCACGCACACACACAGGCTCGAAGGGGTTGGTGTATGAAACAGTGTGTCATGCTGTGCAAGAATCCTCTGCTAACATTACATTCCACAACACATGAATTTATTTTGCACAATTATGTGGCCTCTTGGCTCTTCATTTACTGATTCGTACATGTTTTGTCAAAACTTTCTTGCCTAATGGCGGGAACATATTTCTATGCAATGCTGATTTTTCAAATTTTAACGCATGCCGTAGAAACCGCATTCCTAAAATGTCATTATATGAAGACATCTCCACAAGAAAATCACACGCGGAACACGTTTTGCTCAGGAATGTGGACGAAGCTAGGGATTGGAACACGGTAATGCAGAACATTTTGGTAGAACATGCTGAGGTGTTTTTTTGTCACATCTAGGTCATTAGCGATCACTATTGCATTTAACGGTATAGTAACTGTGAAGGTGACATGAGATGGGGATGATAAGCGGTGAAAGAACAAACACAAATAAAACCATGCCAGAGGCTGGACTCTGACCCGCAATCCATTTGTCCGCGATCGCATCGGCCTTACCGATCTCGGCCATCCGATCCAGCCGGCTGGGTTTTGTTTATGACGTTTTATAGAAGGGGATACATTGAATATAAAAGTGAATCCGAATATAATATAGAGTTGTAAATAACCCCCTATCATTTCTTCTAAAACTAACGGACTATTATTAAACTAATTTTTAATTAAACCCTCCCACCCAACCGTGTGTTTTAATGCCTGCCCTGTGCATTACGCAAATTAATGACTACCTTCCGCGTATGATCTCGTCTTTTTAGTACTAGCGCCGTTAAAATCTCATTGGGTGATTAAAATCTCATTGAGCTACTTTTTGCCCCCATTCCCATTAAGCTTTATATATAACATCACTTTCTTCTGACGCGGCATAAACTTAATTTCTCTTTGAACAATTTGATTTTACATGAAAACATTTGCATCCTGTGGCCTTATCCTATATTTTCATGAACGTTGCGCAAACTAGATCTGCAACATCCTTTAGGTAATGGAGAACCATTCCCTAGTTACTTTCTTCTTACGAAGTAGAGAAAAAGTTATGTAATGCAGCGCGAAAAAACGCCGAATTTCTGACTGAAAAACTCTTATAGCAGGGTCCTGGTAACAAAAAAGTAAATAAATCCAGTTGCTAAACTTAAAAAATCTTTTTACACGTGGTGTAGCCATAATCCCTGTTTCGTGGTTTCTTGATTCCGAAAAATCGAAACTGTTCTGGCTAAACCGTTTAGTAGATTTTCTCCAAAATTGATATTCCTCGCATGAGCTGGCTGATGTTGCTACTTTACATAAAGCCTCTGAGACATTTTCAAATTTTGAAAGGAATGGCTCCATTGTTTTTGAATAAATTTTGTTGTTGTATATTATGAAGAACGTTTAAGAGAATAGCGCATATTCGTTGATAACAATGATGTTTCAAAAATTGCAAAAATTCAAACTGTTTTCGGCGTGTTCTTACCACTACAATTATGATGATAGCATTTTTTCGTTAATGAATTTGTTCCTTAAAGATAGTTTTTGAAATGAGGTCGTGTTAATTTTTTCGAAAATCTGAGTACTTTTCTTGTAATTTTGCGGAAAGTGCAGGCGAGCAAGCACGAACTATTTTAGCGCCAATAGTTGAGGCGACCAATTAAGTGCCCACGACTTGTCCAGTGGTGCCTCGCTGTCTGAGAGATGTGAAGGGAATTCCCTCTTAAGCCGACGTGTCCAGTTGATAAATTTAGTAGTAGATAGCTGCGGGGTTTACCGCACCACACAACGACTTGTTCTTCTAGGGGGAATTCACCCCGGGGTGGGCATCTTTACTTAGGTTTTTATTTCTTGGCGGGTGAGGGCCTGTCTTCACGACGGAATATTTCATGGCGTTTCGTGTCTTTCTCGTTCTTAGAAGTCGCATGACAGCGACCGTATCGGGTAGTACTGGATTCCTAGTGAGGGCACAAAAATACATGTTGTATCGAGGGAACCAAGTCCCCGGGGTGAGCCTTGGCTTTCGCTTTTATCCGCACCGCACGTGTTCGACAACGGGCCGATATTCGGGCCCTGCCGGAACCCAGTTTGCCCTCACGGCAACGTTCAATGCCTGGGTTGGGCCGCCCTGCTAGTACAGAGCTCCTAGCTTTCCAGGTTACTACCGAAGTCAATATCACCATATGACGACGCGCCACTCATATGCGCCGGCACATCGAGTTACTCCTCTTTGCCCAGAGTATTGGGCCACTGCCACGACGAAGCCAAAAGCCACACGAACACACTGGGGGCCACACGAACAAAGGTTCAGGCGGCTCAGGGATTCCCTTCCTCTCTCCTCGCTGCCTGAACATTAGGCTACTGACGTGAGTGTTGTCAAGTTACCTAGGCAACCTGACGGTACGTAATTTCTCGCCGGACTGATTGGATTTATGTGGATTCTAGTTTGTTCTTAAGAACCTCCTTTACCCAATCCTGCCCAAAGGTCGGCACGTCGGGGACCCAACAGGTGGGTTACCGGGTTGAACCGGCAACCAGGTGGTTGATGCTCACTGCCTCCACCTTGAAGCTAACGGCGTGAGTTGCGCTGTGAAACGGAGGGTCCGGGTGGTAGTCTACAACTCTCCGCCAGAGGCCACACCTACCTACACAGACACTATCCACCCTGAGGAGAGCTGTACTGGCGATCGTGCGACGTCTAGTGGCAAAACCGAGAAAGACGCGAAGTGTCGTGAGATATTTCATCATAAGGACAGACCCTCACGATCCAAGAAATTAAAACCCAAGTATAGCCTTTTCGCATTTACCCGTATCCCCCTCCCCCAGCCGCACAAGTACGCCGACAGGCTGGTAATTGTGACCCTCCAGAACGCAGTTTCCACTCACTGTAACCTCCCCATTCAATTCAATGGGTCGAGCCACCCTGCCTGCTCAGAGCTACCGACTTTACAGCCCGGTGCCTTAATCGAAACAATGCGCCACTCACAATGCGGCGTGGCAAATCCCTCCTCTTTGCCCAGAGTATCGGGCCATTGCCAGGACGCACCCAAGAGCCCAACAGGGAACCACCCAAACTATAGTTCGAGCGGCTTAGGATACCATTCTCGTCTCCGCACTGCAATCACATTTATGCCATCGCCGGAACCTAGGCAACCTGACAGGGCGGCTTTGTGGTCCCGACTGGACTTCTACCCTTTGCCCAATCCCGCACTTTGACCTAGTTCTTCAACCGATTCTGGCCTTTGACCTGGCCCTTTGCCCAATCCTGCCCAATGGTCGACCAGCCAGTGGCCCAACTGGTGGGATACCAGATGAATCCGGCAACACGAATCGCCTACTCACTTCCTCCACCTTGATGCTAACGACGTGAGTGCCGCCGTGAAACTCAGAATCCGTTTAAGTCTCCACCAGAAACCATTCCCGCCGGTCATGATCCCCCCTGCAGGGGCCACCGAGCTGTAACACGGAGCCGGATCTCACTGTTCAATGGGAAGGAACACCACCTCCCGGTGTAAAACATTCACTACACATACGGACTAATGGCCACAGCAGTTAAGGTGCCAGAAAACAACGATCTAGTGGTGGGTGTGATCTTGATTGGTAATAAGAGCGTTGCAACAATTCTGGAGACATTTAGAGCCAGTAACTCGGTTGACTGAATAGTGGTCGCATTGGTTCTAGATGCTTGCGCTGTAATTATTACACGACACATTGGAAGGGATTGTCGGTTGCGCACTTCAATTAAATCGGTAATTTGAAAAGGCAAATATGTGCTTGTTCTATAGTTCTGAGAATAAAAAACTTCATAACCACAATTGGCTTCTGGATCATTTATGTTCTTCCTGAAAATTTTAAGTCGTTATTAATTTCTTTGGCTGCTCTGAAACTTCAAATTTGAATATATGTCATGTACAGAACCGTTTTCATACCGTGGACTTCAGTGGTGGCTAGTGCTTCAACAGACTGGATGTTGCACTTCCATCGAATGACTGAAATGTACTTTCCAAAATTCAAAATACGAATATATAATAAAAATGGAAGCAATTCAAATTAATTAAAAGTAAGTTAAATGCAAGCCTATATTGAAACATTACTAACATAATTGTTGTCGTGTCCGTTCAGGTATATGCCCCTCCCACGCACGTGGTCGCTTTGTATTACACTGGGCACCTAACTTCGACTAAAGGACACTACACGATACTTTTCACACAAATAAAATTATTTTATTCTGAAAATTTCACGACCCTGATTTATTTTGTACTAAATATCCTTCTACACACACGCGCGCGCGCTCGTATTCCTACCAGCGCTTTCCACCGCAAGTGGAAATATTATCTACCGTGAAAGGAACTTCCTTCCAGAACGGCCAACTTTACACAAAGAATTCATGAAGGGTACATTTTAAATAAATGAATATAATATCAAATGAAAAGAAATGATATAAACATAATAAATAATGTATTAAATGCTTTCAATAACTGAATAAAGTGTCTACATTCAAAAACAAGTGTAATTCATTAAATTACGTTGCAGGGAGTCGGACGAAGACAGAATATTGGGATTTCCCGGAGACTCCCTCGGTCTCCGCACAGCGTTAGACAGCGCCACCCGCCTGGTTGCAAATCCAGCCATGCTTGTCGTATTGAATGGAAGGGCCAAGGAGTAAATGCAATAAACCCAAAAACACAGCCACGAACCAAGATAACGGTGCAATATCCGGCAAAGCACCAGGCCCGGGAGAGAGCAGCAATTGGACGCTCTATGTTTTCAAAATGATTTCATATATATCGATATTGCTGCAATATCTTGAATATTGAATGTCATTAAAAGGAAAATATATATTCTTAAGATATTATGAGATATTATTTGACTATCTGAGAGCTGTGGAACCGTGAAACTTAAGCATGAGCCGCCACTTATTTCCTTCATAAAAGTAATTAACAAAAAATTGTTTCATTTCTTTATTTTTGGACTTATGAAACATTGTAGTCATAAAATAAATATATAATAATTTGAATTAACATATTGTGCCATGTGTACATGAAAAATGCTTGTTATTTATTTAATAATATCTATCATCTTATAATCGATTTTCACTTGAGTCTGGGGATATGTCAAAACGCTCTTGTAGAAATGGAGATGTGAGATGTATTTTACTACTTTTTTAAAGCATCGTTTATTTCCTTCCCGTTGATTGGAACAACAGCTGAGACATAATTTTTTTGAAAGGAAAATGTGGACGTGCCTTCCCATTTGCCAACTTGAATGAGTACTTGATAAGCCCATTAATATATGTACTCACGTGTCACAAGTTAACCAAACTATTCTATATCATATACTAGCTGCTTTACTTAAAGTCAAACCAGGCTCACATTGAGGACTCCCATGACGATCAAGAGATTGATGGCCTTTCTTTTTTCCAGACATTAGAATGACAGACTTTTTAGTTAGCAATAAAAGAAATACTTCAAGCTGGACAAGTTTCATTTATTCACAGACCTATAACTTCAAGTATAACAAAAATAATGTACATCTCAACTCTTTTTAAGAAAAAAATTGGACATTTTTCTCTTATAACATCACCGATTCAATTAATGACATTGCAGGTCCCGTGAACGGGAGATCATAGGGTTGGAATCCCGACGGTGGAAGAATTTCTGCCTCTAGATACATAGACATATCAGATTCAACCGCAATCTGGAGAGGAATTCTAAAGGCCTGCTGCTCTGGACGGTAGTTTTCCGTGGTTTCTCCGATAAAGAGGTGAATGGTGAATGCCTGAGCAGTCCCGTAAAAAACAGGCCGTGAACTGCTCGCGATCTTTCCTTCCCCTTCCTTGTCCTATCCTCACCCTTCACTTACACACACTTACATGCACCACACTACCACACATGTCGGGAGACCCCTTGCTAGGAGACACCTGGTTGGGAAAACGTGCTAGCCGGATCACGCAGTCCAGAGAAGTAAAATCACTGCCACCTTCCACGATAAAAACATGCACGATTTTGGGACTATTAGCCTTAGCAGTTGACGCACTAGAAATTACTAATCAATCAACATTCGTGATGTAAGGTAATATCGCATGCGCGTCGGTTGAATGACGTTGAAGATTGTCGTCGGTTCTCAAAGGGTCATTTAAGTGATTTTTAAATATGTGGGCATTGGACGCCATATACTGAAAACCGAAGTCTATTACGCCTATCAATCTTCCTAGGGCGGAATGGCAGATGTTAGTTGTTGCAATGCACATATATGGCGAGGATTCGTGAAGATATACGGAATGAATTCAAGGCCAGAGGAGTTTTGGGGGCGTGGCTGAGAGTAGGTGAGATCTAGACTGGAAATGGTTCGGGAAAGGCAAAGAAGTAAAAAGGTATTAAAAGAGAGGTTCGTCGACCCGAATAGCCAAGGTTGCTAAGGCTGAAGAACCGAAGATGTCTCGTGCATGAAGGATTGCTCTTTCGAGTCCCGCCCGAAGCATGGATGTTTGTGTGTGTGTGTGTGTGTGTGTGTGACTGTCCATTCATTCTTCTTCATCAGCAGCATCATCAATACCATACCTCACCCCCGAGGGTAAACATTTTTATTTGTGGGGTAAAAATGGATTCGGTATAGAAGTGGTGATAGAACTCCCCAAAATAGTGATAGACTTACACCAGGGAGAATAAGACTGGGACTAGGTGGGCACAAGTGACGAGTTCGCGGGTGGCGGTCGTGGTGGGTACAAGTGGTGGTCCTAGATGACAAACGCGAAAAAATCTCGGAGCGATGTTTAAAGTTTTCAATTTTAAGACCAATTATACATGAAATGTATGATTGGTTCAAACGAGTTGCAAGTGATCGTCGTAAAATCCTCATTTTGACTCACATGTTTACTCTCAAGTGCAAAGAATAATAAGATACTTTTAACATGTGAATTTGCTGGTTTGATTGATTGTTTTTAAATAAATTGATTCATTCATTACATTCACGCAGAAAATAGCTATGAGTTAATAATATTGGTCCATAAATATTAGTCCATTGAGAGTGAAGAGTTGCGTTCTTGGATAAAAAGAACCGTTGAAAAGTACTTCGTATGAATTATGGATGAGGCGATACTATTATGGGTATATAAGTAATAAAGAAATAGGTCAACGGTGCAGTAAAATACATAGTAGCACAAATTGAAGAATGAAACTACTTACAAAAAGAGCTCGTTCTTGAACAGCACATTCTTTATTGAAATATATAGTTATTAACTGTAGAAAAGAGCATAGTTTTGCAGTTTTCAAAAATTCAGTGAGTTCAACGAATATCAGATCTATGGTATGTCTTAAGCGGCGTCCTTAGCTTTATACTTGGAAAACATTTAAAGACAAAATTTGAAACCGGTTTTTGGAAACGGAGTGGAAATTACGAAAAACTACTCGTTTTATAAAAAATAGTGAATTAACTTTTTTAAAGATCCATTTTGTAAGAACACAAGGTATTTAATAATAACCATTATCATTAAAGTTGTTCTTGTTTTACTATTTTCGAAAAAATAAAACCGAATCGCCAAAAATGAGATCAGCACGACCTTTTTTACCGACGTCTGCTTTATTCTAGAAAAATATTCTAAAAAGAACTGAAACTTTTTTTGAGAAAATACCTATTTAAAAATTGTCTATATTTCACGCAAGTTTACGCAAAAAATTATTATTTTCAGAATTTTTCTTGCCCATATTTCAAGATCTGTCTTTAAATAAGAGATACCATTAATATAAAATATCAAAATTTTCAATATTTTATAGAAAGACGAATTTTTTGAAAAAAAACTTTTTTTTGCGATTTTTGGAAAATCAGAAATTCAACTGAAATGTGAATCGTGAAATTTTTCCAGTTCTTTATGCTATTCGAGGATAAAACTTATTTAAGAGTTCATTGAGTTATTTTTGAGAATATTTCAAAAATGTTCAGGCTTCTTTCAAAGCACACTCAGAAATCAAGATACCCATTTCGAACTTAAAGGGCCTTGTGTTTGTTCAGATTACGGAATAACAATTTTAGAGACAATCGTTTGAATGGTTTAGACTCTATCGCTGGACACAAACGGACGGAGAGACATACATACTACGTTTTGCTGTTAGTCGACTTTTCGGTATCAAGCAGCAAAAAAACATTGTTTCCGACTACATAGCTTTTGATATAAAGTAATGTACTACATACAGAAAGAATAATTATCTCCCTTTTCTTTACTAGTAAGTGTTTCTATCAAAAAATCACCGATTTCGGT
Organism: Gryllus bimaculatus; assembly: GCA_017312745.1. NCBI lineage: Eukaryota > Metazoa > Arthropoda > Insecta > Orthoptera > Gryllidae > Gryllus > Gryllus bimaculatus. The sequence continues at coordinate 1,762,359 of BOPP01000212.1, forward strand.
GACGGGATTGCAATACTCTATTCTTACCAAGTTAGGCAAAAAAGTAAAAATGGGTGGTACTATTACTATCAGCAAACTTGAGTGGATTTACTATAGACTAGATTAAGTAGAGAAAGAAGAAAAAATACATATTTGATACATATTATATCGTTTTCTTACAATACAGAAGATGAAGTGAAGGTTTTCATCCACAGCTATCCATTCCCAATTATTTTTACATTGTATTTGGTGGTCGAGTGCACAAGAATTATTCATGCAAACTACGAATATTTACTTTGTTTTTCACGAGTCATATAAAACAAATTCTGATCGCAATGAACTACGTTTTATTAATGTTTTAATATTAGTCCGGGTGGGACACCATGAGAATTATAAGATTAACGGAAGGATACGACGAACCGTGTTGTACTCGTATAAGCAGCGTCCACGCAATATACGGAAGCGAAAATAAAATTAAATTAGCTCAAACTTGAGCAATTCAGCTGTCTTGATGTATGTGGCGTTACTTAATGTATTATCACTATGAAGTAAACTTGTATTGTTGTTAAACGGATTAATAAATGGTAGTATCTGACGTGAGAAATATTATAAAATCATTCATTCCACAATTACTTTGGTATATTAATTACTATATTTTTTCAAAAGAGGAAAAATACAAAAGCAATCTCCAGTGACATTTTACTTATTACCTCATATCAAGGCAGGTCTGTAATTCATGTTAAGAATGTGCCCTAAACTTACTAAGACTAGAATGTTTTATATTTGATTGGAAAAGGTGACAAATTGACATCATATAATTTATCTCTTTGAATTTAATCAGCTATTATTTACTCCATCGTTAATACGAGTAATTAGAGTTATTATTCATATCATATTCACGAGTTTACATGCATCAAGTGTCAAAAATGACAACCCTGACTTCTCTGTTGGTGAGGAAAAATATAGAATATAACGATTTATATCATAAAAAGGCATTTTACGGCCGACTAAATGCATTGAGAAAGGCCATTTACAATGATGGTATCAAGTAAGCTAACAAGGACACTCACGATTATTATATTCCCTTACTTTATACGTTGAGACATATTTGAAAAGCGCTGCCCGAGAACTACTCAGTACTCGTTCTTCTCAACAAACTCACACCGGCTTGGGTGGTTCAGCGCATCAACAGATGTCACTGCAGCGTCTCTGATTAGGAGGTCCTAGGGTCAGAATCACGAAGGGGACGAGATTTTCGACAATAGTCAGGTAGCAAGGTCGATTTCTGTCGCTGTCTGGAGGAAAATTCTAGATGCTGGCTGCTCTGATCAGTATTTTTCCGTTCATTAGCAGGAAGATACTGCAGTTGTTTCTTTAACTCACGGATCACGCGCGATCTGTACTTGGGTTTTTAATTCTTGTTGCGGAGGATCTGTCTTTACGATGGAATTTCTCACGGCACTGCCGTCTTTCTCGGCCGTGTCGCTAGGCACATCGCACTGCTTGATAGGTCCCGATCATGCGACATCTAGCGGCAAGACCAAGAAAGACGCGAAATGCCGTGCGATATTTCATCGTGAAAACAGGCACCCACGCGCCAAGAAATAAAAAAAAACAAGTATATCTATCCTTCCCCTACTTTTCCCCCCCTCTTCCAGTACCACACATCTCAGGCAATTAGTTGGCAGCGTAGCGCTTGCCCCTACAGAGGGGATACTTGGAGGGGAAGCCCCCGCAACCGAACGTGTAGCTCGGGTTTGGATCTCATCGCAATAAAGGAGAAAAAGCGCCACCTACCACCTGAAACATGAAAAGCACTCACGGATAAGTGAACAAAGGTGTAGGCTCGCTTACTAGTACTCACTTTAAGGATTAACGAATAATTTCTGAGGAAACTTGGAGGAGAATTCATGCGGCCGGCTGCCCTGATCAATAGTTTTCCGTGGTTTCTCTCATTAATACCGCGGGAATGCCGGAGTAGTTCCCTAACACATGGGCCACGGGCCGCGCGCTATCTTTCCTTCCTCTTCCTTGCCCTATTCCTCACCCCTTCCTTTCACAGTTACATTCGCATGCACTTACTACCAAGCATGACGGGAGACCGATCGGGAGCTTAGAGCTTGTCCCGGCCGGAGCGGTGCCCCGCTGGTGGGAGATTCGTGATTGAGAAAAAACTCGTAAGTCGGTGTGTAGTTCAGTGCATGATCTCCCTAACCACTGGGGAAAAACTTCGCTACCTACCGTTATAAAAATAAACACTACACTTACGGGGATAATGACCATAGCAGTTGGCGCGCCCGGCAACCGAAATAATTAATCAACCCAATAAAATCCCAGGAGAATTCCCCCAGCGCATAGTCGTAGCCTGCGTTTCCCGGCATAGGTATCCGTTCGCTCGCTAATCGCCAACTAATTGGACCGAGTGGTTGGGCTGCTGCACATAATGCTCGCGCGCTCTCTCATGTCCGCACTCAGAGCAAGCTTTCGCTGCGGAGTTTGAGGCCACGACCATGATGTATGTACGTGACTCGTGTTTCATTACGGACATTTTACTGCCTTACATACATTGTACTCGTAAATATATTTCTTTTAATTACTGCCCGTTGTAGAAAGAGATTATTAGTTGGAGGATTATGATAAATATATGCAACCAGAGGGAAGTAGAAAATAGTTAATGAGTGTAAATAAGTAAAGCGTGTTACTAATATAATATAGTGTTTCGCACAAAATGTATGAGTTGGCATATTTCTCCATCACGTAGAATTATTTTGTCATTGCAAATTATCATAGGAAATACCACGAGTGTTTTGGTAATTGTCGATATCTGAGAATTTCCAAAGAACGAGTGGTATTTAAAATGACTATTCCACGAGTGAAATTATGGCCAACAGAATTCGCAAATGCCCCAAATATTAGAAATAACTGAAAGAGTATGTTAAAAGCAGAGGTTATATTATAGTACATGTGCTGGTTATTGGACATCGACATAGCAATCGATGTATACCGTCTCCTAAGATAGATGAGTCATAATTTATGATTGCCCTGATTGGGGCATTTCATTAAACATTATTGGTTCTAATTTCACTCTGGAGTACTCATAGGTAATACCATTGTGCTCTGTAAATTATCGATAAATCGCCAATTCACGAAGCGAGACGGAGATTTATCTGAGAATTTCCAAAGCACAAATGGTATTTAATAGGACTATTCCACGAACGAAATTACGTCCAACAGAGTTCCAAAATGCCCCAAATATTGAAAGTAACTGAAAGCATCAGAGAGGTTATGTTATATAAAAAACGCTGTTTATTTCACATCAACACAGCTTTCGATGCATACCGCCACCTAAGATAGATAAGTCGCGGATTTTTGTTGGCCAATGGGGAGGAGTGGTCATAAAAAAGGAATGGAAAAAGCGATGATTTTGAGATACACCGCCGCGATTTTATATATATCGTTTAACAATTTTGGTTTTAATTTCACGAGTGGAATAATTTAAGTAAATAATATATCATCTATAGACAATTTTAGGTAATAATATTGTTTGCGTGAATGTGTGTTTAATTTTATATTAATAAAATTAATATAATTATATTTTAATAACAATATGACACTCATAGATTTCCATGACGGTTGTTTAGTGTAGTTCTTTAAGACGGAAAAAAGTATTGCCGATTTCTACTTTGATCTGAAAGTTCCCAATTAATATTCATTCCATTGACAATGTTAGCTTCAAGTACATTGGGCGCGTTTTTATGCATTCGGTTAATGCTTTTATCCGACCTTCCCTATGAGGAGCCCAGGACGATACTCCGTGTTTTGTTATGGGAGGAATCAAGGAAGTGTATGTCTGTGTTTTCGCGCTTCATTTAGCTTTTCGTCCTCCGCGCATAACATAGTAAAGAGTTTTCTACGCCTTGTGTTGTATATCTGACGCGATAAGCCGAGCAGAAGGCGCTAAGAATTACCAAGAAACTTCCAAATATTTTCAGCTACGTACTCTCCCATTATTTCCGAATTCTTAGATATATCCATCTATTTACACCACATATTTTCCGAACTCTCAGATACTTTCAGCTATCTAAGCAATATTTCCCGAACTCTCAGAAAGTTTAATCTACGTACACCCACATGTTTCCCGTTCTATGAGATACTTTCAGCTGTGTACTCCTACATATTATCCGAACACTAAGATACTTAGTTACATATTCCCACATATTCACGGAACTCTCAGATAGTTTCAGCTGCATACTCCCACAAATTTTCCGATATCTCAGATATTTATACTATACTCTCGTCCGTGAAAAGTCTTATTGTAGATATATTCTGATGTAGTGACCGGCCGATCGCGAGAAATGCCTTGCTGGCCTTTACAATTCGTCCTTTGATTTTAAAAAATGCAACGTTCGAAAGCAGATTAGTTGAAGTGTGCACACTCGCATGAAGAAGAACATTTGATCGCGACTTTTAAGGCTCCTAGACACATGCGTTGCTAAATGAACCCTGGCCACGCGCGATCACAGAAAAAATTATTTAAGTTCATTGTTGCAGATGGCCCTCAAAATGACAGAAATTTAAAAATAAATTTCCGCTTTGACTGTGTTTTTTAATATGGTAATATTTATTTTATTTTATATGTCATTATTACATATACAATTTTATGACTTGATATTATGAGGCTGGGGCGAAATCCTTTAAGCCTTTACAATACCTACATCCTACCGTGTTCTAACCTTTTGAATTCTAGTGTTCACCCCAAATGGTCTATTCATCGCATCAAAGCTACAGAAAAGAGACCATAAGGTACGGCTGAGGAAAAAACGCTGGAGGGGGAAAACCTGCAGTGAGAAGCAGCAGTACATGCTAATCGCCACTTTCTAAGCTATTTCTTCTCTTTCTTTCTTTCTTTCTTTCTTTTCTTTCTTTCTTCTTTCATTCTTTTCATTTCTTCATTCTTTCATTCTTTCATTCTTTGCTTTCTTCTTTTTCTTTCTTTCTTCATTCTTCATTTCTTCATTCTTTCATTCTTTCTTTCTTTCTTTCTTTTCTTTCTTTCTTCTTTCTTTCTTTCTTTCTTTTTCTTTTCTTTCTTTCTTTTCTTTCTTTCTTTCTTTCTTTCTTTTCTTTCTTTCTTTTCTTTCTTTCTTTCTTTCTTTCTTTCTTTCTTTCTTTCTTTCTTTCTTTCTTTCTTTCTTCTTTCTTTCTTTCTTTCTTTCTTTCTTTACTTTCTTCTTTTCTTTCTTTCTTTCTTTCTTTCTTCTTTCTTTCTTTCTTTCTTTCTTTCTTTCTTTCTTTCTTTCTTCTTTCTTTTCTTTCTTCTTCTCTTTCTTTCTTTCTTTATCATATCTTATTTATTTATTATTTATTTATTTATTTATTTATTTATTTATTATTTATTTTATTTATTTATTTATTTATTTATTTATTTTATTTATTTATTTATTTATTTATTATTAATTTATTTATTTATTTTTTATTTATTATTTATTATTTATTTATTTATGTATTTAGTTATTTATTCATTCATTCATCATTCATTCATTCAATTTCCTGACGCGGACGTCACACATTCTTCTTATAGTCTTTGGCCTTCTCAGCACCAGACATCAAACAGCGCCACGGAAGATCGACCCCCACCATCACATCTGTGCTTACTTTTCGGTCTTACGCTGCCCCTAATACTCTTAACCTCTAATACTTTTGCACACGAGCTCTTTACGAGCTAAGGCCTACTAGCGACAACCCGGCCTTGGGGCCCTGGGTTAAAGTGTACATGTGGTTAGCACATAGCCCTCCCTATGCCGTATCCTGGTTTTCTCAACCTGGGAAGTGAGCTTTCTCAACGTCACACAGCAAGAGGTACTAGGACGTTGCAAGGAAAGGGCACAATTCATTTTTTGCCCCGACCGGGAATCTAACCCAGGGTTAGGCCATGGAAAGCAAACGCACTAACCAACGAGCCACCCAGGGCTACCCCCTAATGTTCATATCTAATTGGGTTCCGCGGCCGGAGTCAATGCATTCTTGGCTATCCGGGATGAGCCGCGTCTCGGTCAATTGTACTGACATTTCGCCCATCTTGCTGTGGCCTTCTTCAGAGTAGTATAGTAGTAATTCTTCACAGCAGTATAGCTGTGCAGAAGGTCTCAGTAAGATGGCCGAAACGTCAGTACAATTCACCGAGATGCGGCTCATCCCGGATAGTCAAGAATGCATATTTAATTATTTGGTGGTTTACTTATTTATTACTTAATGTTGCAACAGCGTCCCCTGTTATATCTGCGGTGCAGTTCTCTACAAAGTAATTTTCATGGCAGGAGCGTTTCCGGCGAGCAAGGTTATTTTCACACATAATATTGTTCCTTTCTAAGAGTTTTTGCTGCCAAGGCAGGTTTCCTTTTGCAGAGGTTCCGTCAATGGACAGGTTTTGCCGTAATAATTATGATTCAAAGACTATTACTTGTTCTTACATCGTACACGCGGAGCTATGTCTTTATAAGAAGAGTTGCGCTCTCGCAAGTCAATAATGAGACAAACGTCAAAACCTCTGATCTCTCACGTGCACCCTAGTCATTCTCTCTTCCCGGTTCACGTCATCAGAACTCTGAAAGGAACAAGGTTCTAGAGAGTGTTTGCTCTTAACTAATCAGTTTCATTGTAACCAGGGTGGGATTGATTGATTATTCTGGGTATCCAGGCACTTGCTATGGTCTTTAGTCCTGTAAGTGGAGTGCGTGTTTTATTACGGAAGATGGAGGTGTTTCACCAGTTTACATCGTGGTTGGACTATAAAAATTGTGGTAACCGCGTTTCTTTCATGAGATGGTTGAAGAATTAGTAGGATACAATTTGGAAAAAATAATCTTACTATCTAATATGGATAGTTCAAGAAAATATGTGCTGTCGTGGCCTTGACAGTTTCGCTCGTGATCGAACTATAAGTGATGATTTTCACGTACTTTTCTCGAGAAGTCTTAAAAATTGGTAGAACACAATATGAAATAGTTTAATATTATGTAAAATCCATTAGAATAAAACGATAACTCTGACAGTTTCTCTCATATACGGGGTATAAGTGATGATTTTCATGTTGCTTTCACGAGGTAGCTCAAGAATTAGAACGATGCATTTTTCAATATAATATTACGTATTCGTTAAAAATAATACGAGAATGTGAGTGCAATCGGCAACCTGACAGTTTGCTTTAAGAGTGAATGTACTCGGCTATTAAATGCTCCATTATTTTGCATAGTACTGATGTGAGAAATACTGGTCTGTATTTACATACTTTCGTTTTATCACCATTTTTGAAAATTGAAAACGGGGTATAAGTGATGATTTTTGTGGTTTTACGAAATTGCTGAAGAATTTGAAGAATGCATTTTACAATATAATAGTATGCATTCGTTACTAATAATACGAGAAAGTGTGTGATGTTGTGGCCCGCCTATTTCCTTCATAAGAGAACTACAAGTGATGATTTTCACAATGTTTTCTCGAGATGGCTGAAGAATTGAGGCGCTCAAAATAATAACGGCAGATCTGAGCCGATCTCGCATTTTAAGTTTATGACGGTAAACTCCTGTCACATACCTATCGTATGCTAAATATTGACTGAATTGAAATATGGGAAAACCCTCAAGTTCCATTTTCAGAAATTTGTCCGGAGTGTAAGTGAACGTGAAAAAAAACAGAAAAAGTCATTTTTCGATATTTGGTCATTTAGTATTCAAACCAAAACGAGTACAGGAACAAATTATTTATTTTCAAATTGAAAACCAGTTGATGCTTCATGCATCCGAAAACGTGAAACCGTGAAAATGACTTACAAGTTCGTGACGCCCTCCATCGGTAATGAATGCTGGAATTCAATAGGGTGTTGGCCCACCCTAAGCCTTGATGACAGCTTCCACTCTCGCAGGCATACTATCAATCAGGTGCTGGCAGGGTTCTTGGGGAATGATGGCCCATTCTTCACGGAGTGCTGCACTGAGGAGAGGTATCGATGTAGGTCTATGAGGCCTGGCACAAAGTCGGTGTTCCAAAACTTCCCAAAGGTATTCGATAGGATTCAAGTCAGGCCAGTCCATTACAGGGATATTATCGTCGTGTAACCGCTCCGCCACAGGCCGTGTAGTATGAACAGGTGCTCGTTCGTGTTGAAAGATGCAATCGCCATCCCCGAATTACTTTTCAACAGTGGGAAGACAACAGAACGGGTTTAAAACATCAACGTAGGCCTGAGCCGTAATAGTACCACACAAAACAACAAGTGGTGCAAGCGCCCACCATGAAAAACAGGACCACTCCATAACAACATTTTGGACGTGTCCCGATACTTTTGATCACGTAGTGTACATGCCGCAAAATCAAAGGTAGCACTGATGAACAAATATTACAAGAGTTAGAACATATACGGCATTGGTCTGAAACAAATGTCATGGGAATTAACGAATCAAAAAGTAAAACAAAGTTGGGACGGGGATAAAATGCTTAATGCTGAGGATAATAGATCGTAAATGAGTAACTAAGTGAGGTGAAGTGCTGGCCAGAGTAACTCGAATTGTTTATCATTATTAATATTAGAGATTAGATTTTATTTTCGGTCTGCATTGTACTATTTTTATTATTATTATATATTATTATTATTATTATTATTATTATTATTATTATTGTATTTATTGCCAATTGACTTCCACCGGGTCATACCCAATTGCAGTTAAAATAAATGTATTTTTCTCACAACAATCTGTAGTTGGGAACTGTCGTTTAAATTAGAAGAATGTGTTTTGAAGTATAATAAATCCCACGTACACTCCATTCCAAATAACAGGAGAAAGTGTGCGCTGTTTTGGCCCGCCATTTTCTTTCATTAGTAAACGACCAATGATGATTTTTGCAATGCGTTCATGAGATGGCCGACGATTTAGTTGTCTTCGTTTCGCAACTGTTTAATACAGTCGCGTCCAAACAACAGTAGAATGCGCGCGGCGTTGCTGCTGCGGCGAGCCGTGGACCGCATTGCGAGGGGTGGCGGCCGTTTGGCGCGGCGCGAGCGACCGACTCCCTTTCGGGGCGGCCGGCGGGGCTTACTTGGCGGGTAATTGCCCAGGCGCGCCAACCCTGGAAAGGGCACTCCGGGGTTTCTCCGGCCGCCGCCTTCTACGTCGCACGCGCCGCCTGCACGCCGCCCCTCGCCGCCACAAGGCGGCAGCACCGCCAGGACGGAGGGGCGGCGAGGAAAAAACAACGGGGATGTTTTTAATACTACCGCGCCCGACCATCGGATATGCCGAGAATGACAGTGAACCGTCAGGTTGTCGGCTGATGTATTTCAACGATAAATAATCCACTTTGGAGAATGTAATCACAGCAAAAACATATAAATGTTAATAAACATTTTCTTGATTGATTGATTGTTGGTGATTCCAGGCATGACAAATGCTAAGGTCATTAGTTCCATAAGTGAAGTGCATGTTTTCTGCTCAGAAGGAGGCGGTGATCTGCTCCTGTTGGGTGGTGAAAACCGGCTCCGACCTACCGTCTGCTAACGGTGTTTTCTCAACAAGGTATCTCCCAACAGCGGGAGTAAGCTCCCGACCGATCTCCCGGCCCGTGTGATAGTGAAGTGCATGTTAGTGGAAGTGTGTAAGGGGTGAGGATACGAAAAGGAAGAGGAAGGAAAGATCGCGCGCGGTCAGTGGCTCATTTGTTGTAGTACTTGTCCGGCAATCACCTGAGGGTGACCGGAGAAACTACAGATCCGGAGGAAGTACCGATCAGAGCAGCCGGTCGTAAGCATTCTCCTCCACACGACTGAACTCAATCCAGTCATCTAGCTGGTATCGAAAATTCTGCCACAGCCGTGACTCGAACCTAAGTCCGCCCGGTAGCAGGCACTATTGCGACATCAGTTGATATCTTGAGCCACCTCATCGATATTATAACATTGATGTTTTGCTTTCTATGCTTTTTTCAGATAGATATATTTGTTCGGATACTTGTATGGTTTCAAAAACAATTTTTCATTCTATTAATAAAATTTCTAGTATCTAATCTTCTTTTTGGTTGGCCCGCAGTTGCCATTGACATCTATCGGTGTTGTACATCCCCAGACGGCAAGAAACCGCGTGGGAATATCGTTAAACTGCGTTATGAACCTTGACTAAATAGAACATTCATTTGGAAATGAAGATGACAGTCAAATTTAAGGCAGACTATACTTTACAGTCATATTGACGAGTTAAGTATTACATTAGAACATTAGAGACATTTTACTTCGAAATCATTCATCGAAATTAAAACATCGGTATTTTAAACCTCGATATTTTTGTCGATGTTTTTACCGCCATAAAAAACCTTTTAGTGATGTAGCAAGGTATCGATGTTTTGCTAAAATTTGCCATCATTATTCGGGGTCACTGTGACTCAGCCTGACTGGTTCTTCAGCCTCTGACTGGAATAGAATTCTAGCGGCCGGCTGCTCTGATCGGTAGTTTTTCGTAGTTTCTCGGATCAACACCAGACGAATGCCGGTGCAGTACCCAAACAAAAGACTTGGACAATGCGTGATCTTTCTTTCCTCTTCCTTGTTATATCCTCACCCCTTACACACACACTTACACTAACACGCACTACATTACTACACTACACATGCCGGGAGACCGGTCGCGATCTTGACCTGGCTGGGGATGGTCCAGTTGGAATCCTATCGCGCAATTGAAATTCAAACAGAACTGCAAATTAGCTCCCTCAGATAGCAAGAATCTCAGTTCAATTTATTATTTATCTATCATCATGTATCAGCACAGGAATGTGAAATCTTCGAACTATCTCTCTCGCCATCCCCTCGAATAAGATCCAGATTTTTAAAAGACCTGTTCCAATCTACTTATCACTTCTCAAAACGATTATAAAATGTTACATTGCAATCTGTAACTTAGTACAGCACAAAGTATTTTCCAAAGTGCTCCTTAATTTGTCGTAGCTGATGCTCTTCGGGGTTGAATATTATTGATACCTAAGATTTATTTAACCATTTATGTAATCATGAACCTATATATTTTGCTATTTCGTTTCATAACAACCTGTTAATCACACCTCTATTTTATATAAAACCAAGTGTCTAAGATAACTATGTTTAAATAATGTACACACACACACACACACACATATATATATATATATATATATATATATATATAGTCACCTTCTTCCAATCCCGGTCGAAGCAAGCAATTCTTTGAACAAATTTAATTATTAAAATGCATTGTTATTCAGTCACATGGTCATAATTTCGAAATCTTTACGATTGTGGAACATATTCTCCGAGCGCAATTGCGTCCACGAATGTGACCGGAAGGTGACAATTATACACAGGGGCTTAATGTTACTTTATTCAATCTAAATTCGTTACATTTGCTTAAAATTCTGTGCACAACCTAATGCATTTCTGAAACCGATCTTCAACTCGGCGGTGGCTTGACGCGTGTCTTGTCACCGACCGTGCAAAATGGACGCCCTGACTCGCAAGAATCCTTCACTACTGGCTGTCGTCACGAAGGCCACGGCCCCAGTTGGGCCGTTTTCCGGCCTGGGAGGGCGACTCTCCCACTCCCACGAAGTCGTCTTCTCTTCCCGGGAGATCACGCCGTCCCGTAGCCTTCGTCACCGACGACGACTCCTACAGGCTGGGCTCCGTCTGCCTCCTCTCGTACGGCGTAGGCTGCCTGGAACTGCACTGCACACACTCACTGTGCTGCCGAAACTGCCTTCCTTTTTGGGGGGGGCTTAGTCAAAGGTTTGTGTACTATGTGTTGCAGTGCGCACGCAATTTTGCGTTTGACTGCTATTTGTAAGTGGCTGGTGTGGGTTCGGGTCGGATCTTAGGTAATAGCCAAATTGGCTTTTGTGTTGCACTACGCCCTTAGAATATCAGAGGGGAGTGCTTGTCTTCTTTGCCCTATTGTAAGGACGTGTCGAGCTAACTGTCTTAGCGTTGCCGGAGCTTCGTCGGTTTGAAAGGCTTGATAAGCTTCTTTAAACGAAAGCCTTCTCAAGCATTGAGTGAAGTGCTCGATATCAAGTTCCTTTCTCAGTACTTTCAACCGTTTCCGAAACGGAGGGCGTGCTATGAGTCGTAGAACTTCCTTCTGTACCAGCTCAAGTGTAACCTTGTACTTCTGTGCTGTAGTCCGGCCACAGTCCGGCAACACGTTTCATAGAGTGCTAGGTGAAGTTACAAGGGGAGTGTAGGTTCCCTCAAACGAGGTTGTAATAGTCGAACTCTTTGTTGTAATTTTGATCGAATTCACCTGACATGTAAATGCCACCGCAGCATTCGATCAAAAGTGACGCCTAAGTAAGTTGCCTTAGGTAGACATGTTAGTTTTTGTGTACCAAGTGTAATTTGTTTTGGTGGTGTAAAACGTTTGGTGTATTTGTGTTTGCGGTGGGTGTAACAGAAGGCCTGTGACTTTTCCGCTGACAAAGTCAAGTGGTTTTGTTCCGCCCACTTCAGTGTCAGGTTCATCTGTTTTTGAAGTATTTTTATTTTGTGGTCTAGATTTATTCCTCTCGTTAAGACGGCTATGGCATGATCAAAAAGGATGAGCCCTATTCGTGGTGTGTGCGGGAAGTCATTGACATACAACGAGATCAGTACGAAGAGAGGACGGCGCCCTGAGGGACTCCGGCCGCAATCCTCCGCTTTGATGATCTGGCTTTGCCCACGTTGACCACGAATGTGCGGTTTGTGAGAAAAGATGTAACCATGAGGAAAGATGCCTTCCCGGCGCTGGCTGGCCCGATATGCAACTGGCGCAGCGCTGGCGTAGACTCGCTCTTCGCCAGGAGCCCGATGGCGCGTATGTCGGCCGTGCCGCCGTTACTTCTGGCGGTCCACAGAGCGCGCGTTGGCTATGATCCGATTGCGCAGATTCAAACCACCGCCGCACATAAGAAAAAGATAAATTTATTTGATCTGCAAATGGGCATAACCCGCTGGCAGCTAATTATGTAAATAAGATAATATAGCCACCATGCAAATTGTATAATAAAAATAATAATAATAATAATAATCATAATAACAGAAACTATAAAAACGGCTCATAAAACCACGATAATCATTATAATAATATTAATAATAAAAATATTAATGATATAAAAACGGTCTAATGCATAAAACATTAAATTAACTTAAGGAGAACTTTTATAATCTATCTCCGCACTGAATGTTTGTTCAATTAAGACCACACTGCACTGTACTTCACTTCAGTATGACCCTTTAATCTTTTCCTTCATTATTTCTCTGTTCTACACTTCACGACACCTCACTTCACAATATATCACTTACGTATCGGTCTATAACCGACTATTCTCCATTAAGTCCCTCATTTGCTTAGTAATACCCTAAATCAATTTCCTAAATTGTTTAACGCTACGAGGAAAAGGTTTAGAAAAGGTTTAAAGGTTTTTGCAGGCAATCTACATAACAGCTTCAATATCAGAAATGAAGCACTCCTAAAGATTTTCTTTTTCTTTTTCTTTCGCATAATGTGGATTCGTGGACGTATTTGATGGCTGGTTGATAAGATCGTGTCCTTCGTGAGCATCACAAGCGAATAAGCGCGCGTCACAGTGACCAAAGTTGAAACCATGGGCAGAGGAAGCGAGTCTTGCGTGAGTTTCGAGCGACCGGCGACGCTAGCGCTCCAGAGAATCACAATCTGAGCCATATTTACAAACAGCCTCAGGAGGTAGGTATCTACGGGGGCAAAATTTTAGACGCGGCAAAAATTGTGGACTAAAATTGTCCCTAAGAGCCTCTTTTTCGTTGCGAGCAATTTTTATAAACTTGAAAATTAATTTATTAAGAAGCTAATAATATAATCTGATATATGACTTGTGATAAGTCAAAATAAAATATGATTACATTTTCTGAAGTCATACAATTAAGATTTAATTACACCTACCGACGAGGGGTCATGTTATCTACGTATTATCTACCTAATTTTAAGAATGAAAGGTAGAACGAAGATAGAGTTGTAAATAATCACGACTGCAAAAAAGAAAAACATGACGAATATATGTTATCTCTATGCATCAAAATATATTGTATACAAATTAATTGATTTCCTGTAGAAAACATATTAAAAACGCATAAACTATTAACTAAGGTATGTTTAATTTCAGTCATAAGCATGTGTGTCCAATTTTTTGAATATAAATTATGTATTTTATAGTATATAACTTTTTTCCAGGATTATTTGGAAATATAGGCGGGAATTTTCGTCGTTAGCTCTGACCTACCACAGATGCCATTTGAACCGACCAGGATTTAAAACGAAGTTTGGGAGGTCTACTGAACCGTAGGCGAGGCAAAAGCCGCTGCTGGCGTGCTCGAAAAAATGTTCGCGTAAAGTGACCAGGCTCTGAATGATTATTTCGTGTTTAAGGGCACAAGCCCTAAGATCATAAGTACCATAAGTGAAGTGCATATTTCTATCGCAGGTTGTGGCGGTGATCTTTCCCCTCTGGACCGGGAGAACCTGCTGTAGCCGCACTGACCTACAAAGGATTGCTCTTTTCTTCATCCAGGTATCTCCTACCAGCGAGGCACCGTCTCTGCGGGAACAATATCTTATCTCCAGAATAATCTCACGACATGTGTGGTAGTGTAGTGCACGTTAGTTTAATAGTGTTTAAGTAAAGGATGAGGAAAAGACTCGGAAGAGGAAGGAAAGATGGCGGCGTGTCAGAAGACCACTTGTTAGAGTACTGCTCCGGTATTCGCTGGGTGATGATCAGAGAACCAACGGAAAACTACCGATCAGAGGAGCCTCTAGGATTCTTCTCCATACAGGGAAGAAATTGAACCTAGCTGACAAGCTACTGTCGAACATCCTGCCATTGTTTGGACTCGAACCTAGGATTTCCCGGTAAAAACACTGCAATTGCGTCGGTTGATACCGCGAGCCACCTCAAAAGGTAATTGTGGATGTGAATACTAAATAAAATAGAACAATGCTTTGAAATCGTCAAAGATAAAGATCTGAATTATCATTTATTATATCATCTTACTAAAGCAATGATCTTTAGCCCAACTATACCACCAGCGAATTCACGTGGATAGAAACGGATTTCGCGGATGAGATTGAGGTCACAGTGAAGCAAATGTGGCGAAAATTTCGGCGGAACGTCAAAATCTATCGATACATCTTCGTCCAGGAGCGAATGTTTTCGGAGACTGGTAGAAGTTCAGTTTCTCTAGGACAATTTCTGTTTACCCATTGGTGTTTGAATGAATCCGACACATGTCTGTCGTATGGTTCGAGAATTGGCGGTGGCAGGATTTTCGACTCTAGCTTGCCAGCTAGGTCGAATTCAGTCCCTGTCTGGACAAGGATTCTCGAGGTCGGTTGCTCTGATCGGTAGTTTTCCGTGTTTTTCTTTTCAAGGAACATCAGGCGAATACCGGAGCAATACCGTAACAAACGGGCCACGGACCGCTCGCGATATTCCCTACCTCTTGCTTGTCCTATCCTCACCCCTTATTCTAACACGCACTATACAAGCACCTATGTCGGGCGACCGGTCGGGAGCTTAGAGCTTGTCCCGACTGGGGCGGTGCCCCGCTGGTGGGAGATACCTGGTCGGGAAAACGTGTAGATCAGCGCCGGATCTCGCATCCAGCGGAGGAAGATCACTGCCACATCCCGCGATAAAACACGAACTACGATAACGGGACTAGTGACCATAGTAGTAAATGAGCTTGGAATCACGCAATAATCATTCATACATTCAGTGGCCAAAAGAGGGTCCGCTGTGCCGGCCAGTCTGAGGGGTCGGGCTGTTGGTGCGAAGACAACGGGGTCGAAAGCATAGCGACGCGCGGTCAAGGAGTAAACGCAGAAAAAGGAGCTTAGTGACGAGAGACATGGTGCACTGGCTCGAAACGCACGAGACGCCGGTGTGTGCGCTCTTTGGGCGCACTAACAGCTTGCCATGAAACAAGGGGCGCTACAACTGCACTAGGTAAAATTTGCAATTTACGAAAATTCATAGAGTTCAACAAAAATGAGGCGCGCTCCATTCTTTTCACACTAGAGCGCCCAGATGCATCATTTCGACTCTTGGCGGTTTTTTTAATCTTGTAACTTATTTGGTTTTGAAGATAGGATTTTGCGATTCCGTGACTTTTCATTATTTTCATCTATTTACATAATACTACGAATTGAAATAAGTAAAAAGTATATTTCATGAGAAATTAGAAAATATGTGTCTAAAACGTCCGGAAAGAGTCATTTCGACTCCTTGCATATTGTCTCTATTCTGAAGCTTTTGTTTAAAATATTTCAACGCCGAAGTTATGTAAACGCCTCTCCTAGTATTTCGGATATCTTCTGAAGAAATATGCGATTATTCATTCCCGTCTTTTTTTAGTTCTAGCCTACTTGTTCAATGCGTGCAAATTCATGAATTATTTCGCGACTGTAGCAAATACATAACTAAGTTTCGAAAACCAAATTTTTGTCACATGAAGTTAGACTTATTACATAAAGGTTGAATGAAAAATTTTTAAATAATTCGGAAAAAGAGAAATGGTGTAGTATAAAATATATTTCTTGTGTACAGGAGGGCATTTCGAACTCCAGATGGTAATGGTATTTTTGTCAGATATTTTGTGGTCAGATTGCTGGTGGTCAGATATTTTTTAGACACTGTCTTGTTTCATAATTTTCAAAATAATAAGAGGAGTTGGAAAGAAATCACTGGCAGATTCCACTGCTTTCATTTCTAACATTATTTTGCTTTAGTGTGAAGCAATACCTTTACAAATTGTAGCAGTATTTTGCTTTAGAGGAAATGAGTTGATATGCCAGTTTTTACCTTCCACATTCGATGAATTTTCACAGTTCATAGCATGAAAATCGGACAAAAGCAGCAAACAATTGGGACGATCACTAAAATGGCTAGTAGAAATGTTGTTACATACATTGGAAATATAGGGGAAGTATTGTTAATTACGAGAGGAAAGGCCTCGAAAATGAACCACGAATAAGGATACAAAGCAAGTGTTGATCAAACGTATGTAATATTCTAAACATGTGCTCCAAAAATGTAGTCCGTACAAGTTATTACAGTTTTAGATCTACAACTATGCCTATTTCTACTGTTTATGGCTAGTGTAGTCAGAAATGTAGAAAGTGAACACAATGAAAACCTGAACAATACAACTGTCATTGGAAGCATGACTTTAATTTTTTTAGAACTCCGTCCTCTGAACACATTTTAAGCTCTTATCGTGAAACAAACATTTGTAAAAAGTTACAAATAAATGTGTCTTATTGTGATACAAAATGGGAAGTGAAATGCAAGGAAACATATTTTTTTCACATGTGAAATTAATATTATTTAAAATAAAATGTATATAACATTTTTGTTATTATTACAACAATATAATTAATACAATGTTAAAATTTACTTTTCAACAATACATTTGGCCGTTTACATGCGCATTCCGTTCAACATATTACATTTACTTTTATTTCGCGTGATAGTAATGTCACTAAATGTTTAAAATATACTTCAGTTGGGACATAATACTTCTATTAAACATTAAATTATTGTTTATAACAATGTAATAGTGGCGTAGATAATTTTCTTTAAAGAAGGACCGTGGAAGGCTCGGTGTCTAAACGACGCCGCTGGGCTTTCTAGTGTTGAGGTATACTTGTTCCTCTGTGGGAAAAAATGAAGGGAATGGAAGTCTGCTACGTGTGTGCTCTATCACAGTGAATGCGTAAAGGATCTTCACAAACCTTTTGCACCAACGTGAGTTACAAGCGAGCGGTGACGCTAGCGCTCCAGAAAATGACAACCAGGGGTGGAATTAGTAATAGCCCCAGGGGGTACGGGTCTACGGTGGCAACATTTTAGAGGCGGCAAAAAATGTGGACTGAAATTGTGTCTAAAGAGCGTCTTCTTCGTGGTGTGAAGTTGAATTTTTTAAAATTTTTATTTGTATTTTAAGAGTTTTTGAACAAAATGAATAAATACTTGAAATTTAATTTATTTACAGGCTAATAATATATTTATATATTAATACATAAATATATTTACGCGGGTAATAAGAGCAAAGTGCCCAAAAACCGTTTTAAAGAGCTAATTTTTTAGGACATATTTTGTTTAACCCTAGAACTGCGTACTTGGGTTTACTGAAATGCGAGAGGAAAAGTCTGATGACAGCTCTATAGGGTTATAGGTACAGACCCATAGGTACATTTGAATTACACTGTTAGCTTTACCACCATGCTGTTTATAGTCTCATCTGGTCTCAAACTTCGACGCGGATAGAAGATAATTCGGCAGTGCAACTATACTCTACTGAAATCCAGTGTGAAGTTTCCTATTGTTCTGCTCACAAATAATAAAATAGAAATAGTAATTTCCTATAATTTTTACCCGAAATGACCATGGTAATTCATTACATTTCCGTTCCTCTGCATTTTGGTGTGACGATTTCAATGTGTATTTGTAATCATAGTGTTAAGATCTGAAGAAAGATTATACGTTAAAAAAATGATAAATTTTATTTTTTAAATAACATTGTTGGTGTTTTTTCTTGTTTTCACATATAATTTAGTGATAATAAAATACAATACAAAACTTTTGAATCACATATAATGTTCTGAAACTTTTTAACCATAAAAATCTTTGGGGTGTGTGAGATCTCAGTGTGCACTTTATGTAACGAAAAATAAGTGTATAATTGTAGGGTAAAAGCCCAGGTCGGTGAGTTGATTGAATGACAGTGATTACGGGCAAGTCAACTACTAGGGCCATTAGTCTCATAAGTGTATTGCATGTTTTTGCTTAGGAGATAACGGTAGTCTGTCCCCGCTGGATGGCGCCGACCTACCGTCTTCTAGCGGGGTTTCCCCAACTAGCTATCTCCCACCAGCGGGGCAGCGCCCCAGCCGGGACAAGATCTAAGCTCCCGACCGGTCACCCGGGATGTGTGGTAGTGTAGTGCATGTAAGTGTAAATGTGTGTAAGTAAGGGGTGAGTATAAGACAAGGAAAAAGAAGGGAAAATCGCGTGCAGTCCGTGGCCCTTTTTTTAGGATTCTGCTCTGGCATTGGCTGGTATTGAAAGCACGGAACGCTACTGATTAGAGCAGCAATTGTCCTCCACGCAGCGGCGGAACTGTCGAAAATCCTGCCACCGTCTGGGGAGTGTAACCCTAGGACCTCCCGGACCGCGGGCGTTCAGTGCCATGAGTCGATGCCCTGAGCCACCGCTCCCGTTGGGGCGGCCGGTGCGGTCGCGTGGCGTGGAAGTGTCGCGGCCGCATGTGGAGCACGCGGGGGCGGAGCGGAGCGGAGCGGGAGCCGGGAGGTGGCGGGGCCGGAGAAAGGAGCGGCTGCGGCCGCCCTCTGGTCCGTCGCGGAGAAAGTTCGCGAGGGAGTATAAAAGCGGGCGGCGCCGTCGCAGAGGCAGTTCGATCCTCGCCTCATCCTCAACACATCATCTCCCCAAGCAGCATGAGGAGGACCGCTCAGGTGAGCTCACGACGCCACCGCGCTCTGCCGGACGGCCGCTTCAACTTCCTTTAAGCCTCGCTGTTGCTCAAATAGCCGGTTTTCTAATGCCTAATACGTTTTTTATTTTCCTGTAAATTCAAATATGCTTTTTTATTTAATTTCAAATAAGCCTGACTGAATTTCAAATACGTGTTTCTGTTAATTTCATTGGCGTTGTTTAAATTCACCCGCTCAAACCACGCCGACCGCCCGACGCCACCGCTCTCTGCCGGGTGCGGACTTAAACTTCCCTTAAGACTTGCTGTTCCTCAAATAAGCGGTTTTGAATGTTCATAAGGCGTTTTTTGTAATTTCAAATAGGTTTTTCTGTAATTTCAATAGTTTTTTTTAAAAATTTAAATAATGTTTTCTGTTATTTCAAATAAGCATTTCGGTGAATTTTAAATAGGCGATGTTGAAATTTAAAATATTCCTACGTAGGTGTATTTTCAAATCAGTGTCTGTTATTTAAAATAGGCTTTTTTCTTTAATTTCAGATAGAAGTTTCTATTATGAGGAATATGCTGTATCTGTAATTTCATATAAGCGTTTCTGTTAATTATAAATAGGCATTGTTTTATTTCACCCGCTCAGACCACGCCCACCGCACGACGCCAGTGCGCTCTGGCGGAAGGGAGTTCCAACGGGCAACGCGGAATATTCTTTTCGTGTTACAGTTGTTCAAATAGGAGATTCTTTAAATTTCAAACAAGCGCTTCTGTGCCATCAAATAAGCTTGTCCTGTCATTTTAAGTAGGTGATGTTTAAATTCCAAGTATATGTAGCTGAAATTTCAAATAGAACTCTCTATCGTGAGCAATAAAGTTTATCTGTAATTTGAAATAAGCATTTTTGAATTTCAAATGTTTCTTAATTTCAAATAAGCGTTTCTATAATTTCAAATGGGCATTATTTAATTTCCAAGTATACTTATCTGTAATTTTAAATAGACGTTTCTATTACGTCAAATAAAGAGTTGCGGTAGTTCCAAATAGCTCTTATTTTAATAGAATTTTGTTATTATTCTACAAATACTTTGGGTCTATTTTAAATAATGATTGTGATTATTTTAATTCGCCGTTCGAATTGTATGAAATTTGAATTGGGATTAGTTACAGACTTTGCTTTTATTAAAAACATGCGTTGGGGTTATTTCATTTAGTCGTTGGGAGAATATTAATTAGGCGTTGCTCTTTCTTTGAAAGAGCGCAGGATATTCAAGACGCATGGGGTGGTTTTTAATAGGTACTGGAATTAGTTTAACAGACATTCGTTAGTTAAAGAAAAGTTGCGTAATTTCAATGAGACTTTGAAATTGTTTGAAGTAAGAGTAATGAGTGTTCCTTGTTTCTTGCTGCATTCTCTAGCGGTCAATGCAGAAGCGAGGGGTATGCGCTTGTCCTGGGGAGCAGAGCAGGGAATTCGTCCTGGGTCCTTCGAATGGGGCTCAAGCAACGCGACGCAGTGGAAAGCAACTATTTTTTTATACGAAGGATATTCAAATACACGTTTTTAAATAGATGTGTGTATGGGTATTCGTGGGTAATACACACGTATGTCGACTTATTGGTAACTGGGAAGAAGTTGTAAAAGTGGTGAAAGAAGTAATTCTTATGCTAATAGTTATAACCTTGCAAAACACATTTCGGAATATTATATTTAATATGAAATGACACTTCTTTACTATTTGAGCAAAAAAAACTCGTTACTACATTATTTATTTTGTCAAATTGTTCACCAAAACTTGTAGTCGTCTTAATTCCGAATTTTTAGTCACGAGATAATCATCCAGTTGTGGTCCTGCATACCCCACGCAAAAATGCACTAACCGTTTTCCAATACTACGATAATTTTATTACCGGCGATGCTTCTTATATTCCAATTTCGGTATTTCTAAGCAAAGTAAGACAATAATGCGTCATCTTTACTTAACAAATATACGAAAGTGTTAAATGTTAGGCTTTGTAAAGTTCATTGTGCCAATTTTTAAAACATTGATCTCTGAGAATCCTCAAATTTAGCAGCAAATATTATTTAGATTTCAGTAATATTAGAATAAATATAACATCATCTCGTCACATATCTTATATTTGTTTCCACAAACTTTTCATGCTAAATTATTTCTTCAACCATAAGAAGCACATTCTTAAGCATTAATGTCCATTTTTGTGTGTTATCATAAGTAATTATATCCAACACAGTTAGAAAATTCGTCAATTATGGAAAATAACTGAAATCATTTTAAAATCAAAGACATTGTGTTAAAGTACATACGCGATTTCTTGCACACTAACACACCAATCGATACATACTACCTCCGATGATAAGTGAGTCGCAGGTTATTATCGGCCAGTAGGGAGAGACGGTAAGAAAAAATGGATAAAAGAAGTAATATTTTTTTTGTTTGACACCGCCCTGACTGGGGAACTTTATAAGTATAGTTAACTTGCCGAGTGGAATAGTTGGTATTACCCTGATCCGCGGTTAATGAGCACGAGACGTCTTCTGCCAACTAAAAGTCTTACGTCACCGCCTGAGGGAGCGCTGCTCTCTCGCGACCTCCCGTGTCGCCGGGGCGCCCCAATTAGCCGTTTTTGCGTCGGTGCGTTGGCAGCCCTGCGCCGTCGCCTAGGAGTGAAAGGGGATCGCGCTGCCCTAATAGAGCGTAGACGCACCGCGTCGTTGCGATGGGGGACGGGCGTGGCACGCGTATATAAGCGCTCGCCGCCTCCTCGCACGCACTTCCCTTCCGACCGCCGGAGATCCAACATGGCGAACAAGGTGAGCTCCGCTCGCGAACGCTCGGGCTCCACGCGGGTACATCTTACCCCCTCCGAGAAGGGGGGGAGGAAGATGGCGGACCGGGTGGGGTAGGAGGGCGCGATTTCTGGCGGAGAGTTGTAGACGACGACCCGGACTCAGACGAGTTTCATGGCGGCACTCACGTCGTTAGCTCCAATGTTGAGGCAGTGAGGAGGCGATGCTACGGTCTGTTGCCGGACTTGCTCGGTAACCCACCGGTGGAGTGGAGAAGGAGATCCTTCTGGGAGCTCTGAAATCCACATTTAAAATTACGGCTAGAAATTACCTCCCGTAAGGTTGTCCAGGATCTGGAGATACTCACGTCGTTAGCCTAAAGGTGTAGGCTGTGAGTAGGCGATGCTAAGCTCCTGGTTGCAGGACTTGCCCAGTAACCCACTAGTTGGGCCAATGGCTCGTCGACCTTTGGGCAGCACTGGGAGACGGCGTTTCTTCGGGATGGTCTGGAATACACACGACAGCCATAGATAGGACAAGGCGGGGGAGGGGGGCTCTTGCGCTTCGTATCCGACTTCAGCCAATGCGCTTGATACGCCAGGTTACGTCACAACTTAGCGGGAATTTTAAATGAAGCGAGATACCAAAAATATCACTTCGTTACAAGTCATTGACACAAATAGATACTATAGGGTTAAAATATTATAAAAAACCGTCGTTCATCTAGGATTGTAGCATTGCACTTTGCACTGCTCGTAGTGTAACTTCTGTGTACGAGAAAGGAAAGTAATTTATTTATATTGCTGTTAAGAAGTAAGTAAAATGAAGTTTCGGTCTAATGAAGAGTGGATGAAAGTAGTCATCGTGTCAGTGCAACACGCTCACTTGCCATTGGGTTAATTGGAGGCTGTTTACCTTCGACGTGTGTGGTACCTTTTTTGATTTCTCTCAAAAAATGCATTTTAATATTTTCACAAGCTTTTGAGTACGTCATGTTTCAGTTCTTACAATATTTTGCTTTAGTGAATCGAAACAAAATAAATCTCACGTGAAAAGTGACCCTAAATTAACTGCTCTCGCTGATGTAACACATTGACAAGTCAGCAGCTAGTGCTTCAGCTCCTCTTGCTCGGGAAGAAAGTGTTTTGCAGGCGATACGGATGTCGGTGATATTCAACCGGTTTAGAATACGTCACTAATGTCGAAGACCGATCTAAATGTGCTACAGCCAAGTTATCCTTTGGAGCTGGAGTCGCTTGTTACCCCCCGTCGAGCAGAAGAGGTTTTTGCCCCAGATGTCAAATGTGGTTGCTAAAACAGTTTCGGATCCGTTTGACTTTTGTGCTATGGAGCCAAGTGGAAACGCATCTGCCACTTTATACTTAGGGCATCAATCATTTCCATCTCCTTTCAAACCTGCGTTTCAGGCGTTTTTGCTTATCGGCAACATAATGTTAGGAGTCTTTCATTCGTGGAATCTTCTCAGCACTTGACTACGTGTACGCAGAGGATCTTAACTCTTCAACCCCCGTCTCCACACAGCATGCCCGTCTCCAATGCCACCTAGGTACGGAGACCTACAAGTAGAAATTCAAGAATACTTACACGACGAAATTTCGCGTCAAGGGGTTAAGGGTCTTGTAAGTAGGATTAATAGCGTGTGGGCTTATGTAAACTGCCTCTTGCCATTGAGCCGCGCGAGAGTTAGCATTGAAAAGCATATGTGTGCTTGGACTACCACGACTTGCCAGTGTAGGATATTCGTTGAGTATTGCCAGTTTTCTTGGCCACCCTGCCCATGCCGGTGTATGGTATCCGTCGAGTCTTGCAAATGTATTTGGGCCACCCTGCACTTGTGACTGTGTGGTGACCTCTCAGTGGGCTACCTTGCCGTTGCCGGTGTATGGTAGTCGTTGAGTCAAGAAAGTGTGCTTGGGCCACTCTGCCCTTGCGAGTGTATGGTATCCGTTGAGAGATGCAAGTGCGCTTGGGCATCCTGCACTTGCGAGTGTATGGCGACCGTTGAGTGTTGCCAGTGCGCTTGAACCACCCTGCCCTTGCCGGTGTATGGTATGTGTTGGGTGTTGGCAAGTGCTTGCCGGTGTGTGGCCTGGCTCTAAGCCCGTGTGTGCTTGCAGAACGTGCTGGCGTGCGCGGCGCTGCTGGCCGCCGTAGTCGGCCTGTGTGTGGCCGAGACGGCGGCGCCGGCGCCGGAGAAGAAGCAGGAGAAGCGGGGCGTGCTCAGCGGCGGCCTGGGCTACGGTTACGGCAGCGGCCTCAGCCTGGGCTACGGCTACGGCAGCGGCGGCTACCTGGGCGGCGGCTCAGGCCTGTCGCTGGCCGGCCACGGCCTTCCAAGCGGCTGGGCAGAGCGGAGCGGCGCGATCATCAGCAGCGGGGGCGGGCTACGGATACGGGCGGCGGGCCTAGCGCTCGGCTCGGGGCATCGGCTCTAGGTGGCTGCCGGCGTCGGCGCTACGTGTCTCGGCACTCGGCTCTCTGGGCTGGCGCTCGGCTCGGGCTGGGCATGCGCGCTCCGGGCTGGCTGCTCGACTTCCGGCGTAGGGCGTGGCGCCACGGCGCCGTGCCGCACGCATGACCATTCGTGGTGAACCGGCCCCGTGGCACCGTTCCGTCCGCAGGCACCACCGGGTCCCCGGTGGCTCCGGTGGCCCCTGGCCCCGTACCTCGTGCCCGGTTGACCACCAAGCCGCCGTTCCGTGTCCCGTGCCCGGCCGACCCCGTGCCACGCGTCCCGCCAAGCAGACGCCCAGTGCCTCGTACCACCGATCTCCGCATGCCGACTGGTGATGCTTATGTGTATCGCGGGCCACCGCCACCCCTCCGTGCCTCCCTGCTCGGGTAGTTACAGCTAGCGGGCACTGTCCAGTGAGCGGGGGTTTGATGGGGCCGTGCCCGGCCCGTGCCCGTGCCATGCGTTGCCCCAACCCGGTGCCCGTGCCTCGTCCCGCAAGCCCTATCCCTGCCCGTGTTCCCCGTGCCCGCCCCTACCCTTACCGTGAGCGTGCCCCGCCGTGCCCGTGGGCCGTGCCCCACCCCGTCGCCGTGCCCGTGCCGCAGCCCGTTGCCATCTCCGCCCCTGCGCCCGTAGCCTCCGGCATCAGCCTGGGCTCCGGCATTGGCCTGGGCTCCGGCATCGGCCTGGGATCAGGTCTCTCTAGCGGCATCGGCCTCGGCTCGGGATCCATCGGCCTGAGCTCGGGATCTCTCGGCCTGCACTCGGGATCCATCGGTCTGAGCTCCGGATCTCTCGGCCTTCACTCGGGATCCATCGGCCTGAGCTCGGGATCTCTCGGCCTTCACTCGGGATCCATCGGCCTGAGTTCCGGCTCGCTCAGCAGCTACGGAGGTAGCTACGGAGGCGGCTACGGAGGCGGCTACGGAGGCAGCTACAAGGGCGTCTACGTCCCCAGCTCCCTCGGAGGCCTCAGTGGCCATAGCTCCTATGGCTCCTACGGCTACAAGGGCTAAGACACCGCCTGCGACGCCCCGCGTTTCAAGTCTGATGTTAACACCACGCACCGCACGCCATGATTGTCATCTCTCTAGGTTAAGTTTCGCTCCAGGTCTCTGCCACGCTGTTCCCTCTCAAATGCCGTTCGCTGATCTCTTTGCGCAAAGAGTATCAGCAACTGGATAACTTCCTGTCGGAAATTACAACAGCAAAAATCTCCACAGAATAAGATATCGGAGAAAACGTTTCAGCTCTGCTGTAAATAGCCATCTTACGTGCTGGCACTGACCTGGTTTCCGCGCCATCATTCACGATCTTCATGTGTTTTTTATTGTTTCATCACTCTCCACCATCGCTTCGCTTTCATTTTCCATTGATTGTTTTGCATTGAGATATTCGTGTAACATTTTTGTATGCCACTTTCACTGTTACAATTTTTTATTCTTTCTAATAAATGCCATAATGGAAAGAACTTTTTTGTGTGGATATTTATACCTTACTTCACCTCATAAAACAATGCTTGTCCTGAGTAGAAATACTTACTTCCCAAGGTCCGTGTTTATGGGCTAATTAAACCATTCCAGTGTTTTAGAAAATCACATATCTCTGGTTCATTGCCTATAAAGGTACGTGAACTGCACTGCGGTGAGACATAATATGTTGTGACAAGAAATCATAAGAACAATTCAAAAGCACAACAATGAACACTGCCATTAAATTTTGTCAAAATAATAAGCCAGTACATTTTACTCATAGTTTGAATGACATGAGAAATAAGATGGGATCATCAGATGCATGACATCTGACGTACAGCTGCCAACCGATCATAAACAATCATCTAGCAATTACTTTACCTGGATAGAAAGTATTTAAACTACAACTAAGCAATCCAAGATTTCTTTATATATGAAACGGATACTTTAAAAATACGCGGGAGTTATCAATTTGATATATACGTCTAACATTGGTATACTCACCCAATGTTTTAGTCTTCATGCACGTTTAATGTGCTTTTTTAATATCACATGATTATTAACGATTTTTTTTAAATGATTTACATTGAGAAGAATTGTAGTACTTTAAACCTCACATTTAAAAACGTCTTGTGAAAAATGAATATATAAACTTAATATTACATATATAAACAAATAGAATCCAATTGAAGTTAATGATCGCATTTAATTAATTGAATTATGAAAGGAATCAAATACAATAAAAGGCAACAAAGAAAACATTACCGCAATTAAATTCTTTAAAGCTCCTTTCAATTCAGGTTGTTGAAATATCTTAATGCAATAAGAACATTATCAATATAAAGTATACTTTCCGGATAAATAGATTCAATTCTTACGGAAACGACCGCAATAATCTAGAAACTGTATAAAAATTGCCTTTCACAAGACAATTACTTGTATATTATAATAATAAAAACATTTTATTATCGTGCTCCATAGGAGTTGAAATTAACTTCAAAATGTACACCAACACCCGTGCGAAAATTACAAAATAAATTTTAAAAATAGCTCGATTATCTTGATGTTTTTATAGTTTCGCACCACGCCACTTTTTTATAGCATAATCGTCAATCATTCGAGTTACGTATTGCAATATTTCACCTTAATGTCATCACAAAACATATTAGTCCCTTCCATAGCAAAATATTAAGGGAAGGTCGCGTTTCTGTTTCAAAATTCTGATTTTTTAAGGGATGCAAGTAATTTCTATTGCTAAAAGTTGAGCCCAAACGATCACATACTTCTTTGCACAAATTTGTCTTGTAATTACCAAATCATTTTTATTTTCTCCTGTGATAACACGTCAAACTTGTTTGACAAATATTTTAAATATTTTGAAGCTTAGTTTCCAGGTTCCGGTGGAAACAAGAATTCAGTTACACCAGTTTTCACTATCCGCTGACCAGTTTTCTCTACACTTTCTCGCAGTTTAAAGCGAAGATTGTGTCGCTGTGTGACACACGTCGTAAAAAAGAAGGAATATTAGGGTTCTTGGTATAGTCGCTTTTTGAAGACACGACATATCTCTGTAATGTAGAAAAGCCAGACATAAAAATTATGTGTCAATATTTTACACTCATTAGCAAATAAATGATTTAAGTTTTCCACGCCACCATAATTTAATTTAAATATGTAAGTAATTTTGCCCCAAGAAAGTATAGACAATTTATACCTGCTTCCTAATTTTGAAGCATCCTGTATTTTGTATAGAATATATTGTACTTCCTAAGGCGGTTATCTTGTAAATCTTTCACAAACGTAACAGAAATTATCGGTATGATTTTCACAATATTTCGGCAAGGTAATGCTTTCCATTAGATTTAAAGGAGATTGAGACGAATTTGACAAACACACTTTGCATGAAACACTTTAAAAACTGAACTCCAAAGTGTTTGGAACCGGACATCAACGTCAAGCGCTTTTACTTACAAATAATTTCGGCACTACTAACCCCCCCTATTTCTTGTGCTTCAGATGAGAATGTGCGTTTATAATTAGGTCGTAAACAACGCAATTCTAGACGTATTGTTAGTAACTAGTATGTACCCTTGCATTGTGTATAAATTATTTTGTACCAACATTTATATTTTAACCCGCCATCGGCAAAATTCGGTTTGTCGCGCTTGTTTTCCGTGCGCGAAACATCTATTTTTTTTCGCTCTGTGCGAAACATTGCGAAGCGTGTGCGAAACATCTGTAACGATTCGCAATTGTCTTAAGGGCGACTTCTTTGTTTATTGTTTACAAAGATAACGATACAATTCTGACTAGAATTCATTTATTTCTGTATAAGAAAGGTATTTTTAGTTATTTTATACTTAATTTATATTCCTTTACTAAACACCTTGCGTTTCGCTTACGGTGTTTTCAAAATTGTATACGCAACACGGAGATAAGGTAATTAACGCACTCTTCTTTTTGTCGGCTTTGACGACCAACTCGATTCGTGCCTGGATCACCTGTTTCGCGCCCTTGTTACGTAAACTGCGATTTAATTTTATTTATATTTGTCTGTGTTATCGATATTAAGCTGATACGCTACCTAGTAGTAGCTCATTTGCAGGAATTCGTAAGAAATAATACATACTGAAAAAAATAATAAAGGCACAAGTTTGTCATAGTTTTGTGTACAACGGCACATAAAATTATTTTTGACTGTTTCTAGGATTTTAATGCTTTAAGTTGCACCATTTCTGATTACATGCAGTGATAACGTGCGTTGCGGCGTTACGTCTTTTGTGGATTGCATTGGGCCCTGCCATTTAGTTGTCAGAGAGATCGAGGATTTTCCTTATTTCAAATATTTTATTTAAATATCAAGTCATCTATTCAGGACTGTATTGTAATGTATTGAGTAATGAGAGTTGAATAATTGGTGGTGAGTATTTTTTTTATCCCGGAGAAGCCTATTCACAGGCTTTTAAGTTGATTGCTTCCTCTCAACCTGAGAAGTGAGCTTTCTCATCGTCACACACCACACGAACATTGCTAGGGCATTGCAAAAAAAGTGCACAATTAATTTATGCTCCGACCGGGAATCGAACCTGGGGTTGCGCCGTGGAAAACGACCACACTAACCGACGGGCCTCCGACGGCTAAATGGAACAGTGGTATTAATTTTTTATACTGTCGGTATTTTCATAATTAATAAAATTAGTGCTATGTGATTATACAATATTAAAAAATTACATTTATAATTACTCGCAAAATTTATTTGAATGGGAGAATGGATAAACAGTACTACTCCAGAAAGTTGATTTTAAGATAATTAAACTTATAACGCTTGATAAGATATGCCCAAAAACCTGTTGAGTCTTAAACAATTTTCTTATTTATGTTGTACCAAGGCATACAAATACTTACCGAGGAATAATTGTAAATAAAAACTTTATTAATAATGCGTAATAATTTAAAGAAAAACTATGGACTTGTTTTGTTTTTATTCCAACAAAGATTTACCATTCGTATTTGTTATAAAATAACGATGTAAAAATACCATATTTTATTGTTATAAGAGTGCTCTTTAGTAATATAACTTGATGTCGTCCAAATTCCAATTTAAAACTTTAAGCAGAGTCCTTATATTATAACTCTTTCTCTTCAAGATATCTTTTGTGGACAGGCTGTGTTTTGACGTCCAATTTACTCGGCATAAACTTTACAGAATCTGATGAGAGGCTGCAATTTTCGTTGGAAAGTATTCTGAGAGTTCTTTTATCGTAACAAAGTTTTCGTACTTGACATGAGGTCTGTAACTATGCTTTCCTTGTCCATCTTTTGACATCTGACAAAAGAATCCCGGTAAGTCATTGATTCTGAATGTGTGATATTCCATTTAAACTCATTCATTCAACGCAAAATAACGATAATTACTGGCCCTTTTCTTACCCATCCCCTCACCTCTCGTAGTTCATTTCAGACAACACAAGTGATTACATCAGCTCCGTACCGGGCAAAAAACAGAAAACAAATGTGAACCACCTGGTACGAGCAGCCTGTGTTGCCAGACGCGTAAAATTCTGAATGGAAGAGAGGTCCATGATCAAGGCAGATCATTTTCTTTCATTCATCAAAGAGGAGCTGCCTTACTTGGAGTGGACTCATATTTTACTGTTTTCAGCCTCAACATGTAGTTCCATGCCTTCTGCTCTAATTTCTGCAAAAAATGAAACTGACTAATTTTGGACTATTTGAAACTATTTTTCGACACATCCATTCAATTTCGACACAATTCAAGACTACGACTTCTTGTTATTATTCTTTGCTCTTGCGCAGATGCACGAAAGTGATTCGAAACTAGAACTGTGCTGGCGCAGATAGCCATAGTGCTTTCGATTGCTTTAACGCTCGCGGGAGCAAAAACTCCCTATTCTTTGGGTGAGTTAATCGCTGCTCTATATTATGCATATGAGAAAGTAAAAAGTTACGTAAATGACTGAAAAGGTCGGTCGTTACTACTTCCGGAAAGATGAAAGAAGTTTCTGTGGCGGGATGCTTTATCCCGACTAATGCGCTCTCTTGCATTTCATTCCTCTGAGTTGCCAGACCGGTTGGCCACGAGCGGTCCAGACATCGTTTTAATCTGCGCTGAGCCTCTCACCAGCGATAAATCTTTCACGCCTCTTTATGCTGTGGGTATCCGATTAGTGTCACCCAGGAGACCAAAGTAGAGTACACCGCGAACCCACGATCCCATTTCGATCAAGATTTCCGTCACGTATCCCTTGATCCATCAAATAAATGTTGCAATTAATCGTTTAGCGATTCCGGGCGCGTCAACTACTAACGCGGTCATTAGTCTTCGTAGTGTCTGGCATGTGCTCGAAAAGGGCGGTTATTTTCCTTCGCTGGATGATGGAGATCAGCGTCAAACCTAATCGTCGGCTAGCGGCGGTTTTCCCAAACCAGGTATCTCCCAAACTAGTGGGTCACCACTGCAGTTGCGACAATATATATCTAGTATGAGCTTTGGCCACAAAACTCCTGTTTTAAAGGCCGCCCTAGAAGCGCTTCGCCTTCAGGAAGTGATATAAAGCTACGTGGTATATATATATATAATACTAGACTATATATATATATAGTATATATAACGTA
>BOPP01000212.1:1793789-1924545 GCA_017312745.1 Gryllus bimaculatus
CATAATGAAACACGTATCGGTTAACGCCATATGGCGCGAAAGCATTACGAGTTTCATAGTGTATATTCTGTGTAACGAACGTGTCTCTTCTAATATTTTATCTACGGTACCAAAGTATGCTTCGTATCATTTTATAACATACTAATCAACAGCTACTTTCGTTCGTTTCAACAATAAAGACTTTCGTTACTTTGATACGCCTTAATCATCAAGCATTGCAAATTTGTTAAGAATAAAATTTATAATGTTTGTTCATAGTTCTGATATTTTAGTACCAAAACATTGTAGAATGGTTAAAAGTTAATATTTACAATAAATCTTTGCAGGTATGTTTAAAAAATGTCTCTATTTTATCCGGCTCAAAATGAGTGTTAATATGAATTCAAAAGAACATACGCTTTACTATGCTCATGTTTGGAAAATTTCCGTGCCCTAAAACGTCTTGAAATATGCTTTAAAAATATGCATTTATGACCTGAAAATTCTGAAATATGCACTTTAATATGCAATTAAAACTAACAATTTTTCATTCACTCCTTAAACCTTTGTTGACAAAATTCAGGAGAAGCAGGCTTGGAATGAAAAAAAAATTGTTTAAACATAATATAATCTGCCCTACGTCGTAAGAGAAATATTTACCTTAGTGAAGTTCATTGTATGTCTTTTATTTCTTCTGACTGGCTTAAAAATATGTTATCTCAAAATATTATACCTTTTCACGAGTATTTTATCATTTATAGAAAACAAAAACAAAAACAAAAAAACGCAAACTGTTTCGAATCAATAAACGCTCACAAATAAACAAATTCTATGAAAAGATAAAACACTTTATATATAAGTCCCCATTTTAACGAAATATGCAAAATATGCACCTATAATTACACGAATATGCACCAACACGAAAGTCGACCAAAAATATACACAAATATGCACTAATATATTATTCTATATAGCATCATATTCTCAGCAAATGTCAAGAAATTTTCCGTACCTACGCACTGAAGGAACGAATTTGCAAAAATATGCAAATCATGGAAATACGCTCCTTACTCATGATACCTGAAAGCGTGCTACTCAGCTGCAAGCGCATCGAGGATCAAAGACGCATTAATCCGCGTAGTGTCATAGCCACGCAGGACTGTTTTGGAGTAGGGATGCGACATCAATGTCAATGTTTTCAAAACTTCCATGTTTCAATAAAACATCGATATTTTAGACATCGATGTACTGAAGTCGAAGTTTGTACATCGATGTTTTTGTGCTTGATGTTTTACGTTTTTGATGATTTGTCGTGGATAAAAATTCCTATAATCATAAATTTAGAAAATTAAAATATAAAATATTAACATATGGTACCACAAGAGTGGTACAAGATTTTATCAAAAACAACTCCATAATTTTTTTAAGCTTTTGGTACTCTATGAGATGACATAAACGCCATATTGCTCTATTCGTTTGTTTTTTCAAATATTACAAAAATATAATTTTGTTTCTCAAGTATATACGCATTTAATACTTTTATTTTTATATTTATGTTTGCAGCGATTTGTTCACATTAATATATTTATGTACATGTGCTTTAAATAATGTCATATAAACATTTTGAAACCTCAACGTTTTCTCTGAAAACTAGCTCAAAATTGAGTATTTTCAGAAACACTCATACGCCATTTTTTCAGAAATGCCCACAAATATTTTCTTTAAACTTTTCGAACGGATAATGCTAATCGCTCTGTTTAATATGACATAAATTTCATTTTTGAATACTTTTTTGCGTTTGCCGTTAATATCTACATTTCCAGCAATTTTAAACACTATTGTATTTGTGAGTTAAGGTGCTTGAAATTACTGTTGATGAAGTTTTTAGAAAACTCAAAGTTTTTTTGTGAAAAATAACTTCAATTTTCGAATTTAGAGTAGCATTTAAAACGCCATTTTCTCAAAAATTGCTCCATTTATTCAAAGAAAATTGTCATTTAGAACATAGTTTTATTGTTCTTTAATATTATTAAATTAATATTTCGGTTCTACTAAGGAAGCCGAAAAATTAAGAAAATTGCAAAGAAATTTTTTTGGGCGGCGATAGATGGCTGTTAACAAAAGTATGTGGCAATTCCGAATGGCTAGCCGAAACCAAAGGAAACAGAAAACGAATATGAGTAAGTTTGGGCCATTCAGTAGCACCACTAATTTATTTTAATGTAATTCAAATATCAAACCTTTTCGAGTAAAGTGTAGGCATCGTCGTTCCAAAATTATGTATTACTTTTGTATTTTCACATTAATTTAATTGATTAATTCCTAAAAGAAGAAAAATAGTTCATTCTTTTCGTACTTTTTTGAAGCCTGTTCGTTTCATTTTAACTTTTGAAATATATATTGCTTGAATTTCTGTGTCCTCACATAGAGGACTGCTCCTTATAATTGTAATCTTCCCGTCGATTCTCAGCAGTTGCTCCATCTGGCGGCGGGGTACCGAAGATCGGGAAGTGTGGCTCCTTTCCGTCAGAGCGCTACACATGCTCCATTATAATCTCTTTCGAGCAATGAGTTGGCTTGCGTTACACTAGATAGAAGCATTAGTGGAGCGTTACGCTTCGAAGGTTTGAATATTCAACGCAGTACACTAACAGTTATTTATTAAATGTGTATCGTAAAATATCTTATTACGGTACACGATTGGAGAAGTATTAAGCAAGGTTTTTTGGCTGAGCATAAACAATGAGTCGCAAAAAAATCAATTTATAAACTGATAAATATTATTTTGTTGTGTATAAAATTATGTATGGCAATCGTGGGTTTGCACTCTCCTGGATTTAGGCCTCTCGGCCTCTGGGCCACTTTCAATCGTCTCGTGAATAAAACGTATAATAACCCATTTGTGTCACGTAAAACAAGTGCAGCATCTACAGAGTTAGTTTTTGTATAATCGCTGATTAGTAAAAAATCGATTGAAATGTATTAGTTATATTTATGGATATTAATATTGAATGCATATGCATATTCAATGATGCTATCTATGAGCATATCCACTGTAACAATCTGGGGAGATTGAAGGGCGTAGTAGGGGCTTCATTACGTAGTACATAGTAGGGGTAGTAGGGGCTACCGTACAAGGGGCTATCTCACATTAGTTTTTGTGAAATTGAGTTATTAATTTCATATAAATCCTCCAATATTATTCTTTTAGTGTAATATATTGTTTAAAACAAGTATGGTCGTATATGCAAGTGCACTGTGGTTAAAAGTTTTAAAATATTTTGTGTTATGTGAGGGATGTTCGAATAAAACCATTATTATCTCAGAACTATGTCTACGTGGAATAGGCCCTTGTTCAAATGAGCGCTTCAATTCTAACGGCTCGAGGACAATTTTAAGCTATAAGTGAGCCCAACAGATGTCCCGACATATATGGGGATGAAGCACTTCTTACTTACACACACTTATACTTATATACACTTCACAATCACACTTGCCGGGGCTAGTCAGTAGCTTAGAGCGTGTCTACTGCTGAAACAGTGCTTTTCTGGTTGGCGATACCTAGTTAGGGAAAAACCCCGCAACAGTCGTAGGTCGAAAAACCGGATTTCGCCATTCAGCAGAGGAAGATCGCCGCCACTTCCCGTGGTAAACCATAGCCTACACTTACGGGAGTAATTATCTTAGCAGCTGAAGCGCTGAGAATCACTAATCAACCAATTAATCAAAACCGAACTAGTCGAAAGTCCCGAATCATCGCCCTCTTTTCGGCGCTGAACAGGTTCTGCCACCCCTCTCCTCGTCTACCGCTGAAGTTGTATTAGCCTCTAGACCGTCACAGCCAGTAACACAATTGAGCAGGTTGATAGTCTCAATATTAATAAATAAGATGCTCGAAGTATTTACTACTCTACGCCTAATTTAGTTTTGCAACGGGCGCACCTATGCAATTTCGCAGGCGACAGTTGTGGCGTGCCCACTTCACTTTCTCTAACGAGGCTCTCCACACACGCGGGAGTTTCTTTTACTCGTGCTCTAACAAACTGTGCACGAGCAGTGACCCCAACACCGCTAATTAACCTGTCACGAACGAAACAAAAATTCTAGGTTACAACATGGAAAAAAAATTTAAAACTAAAAAATTGTGCGTGTAATTGTTTTCATTACACTTCCTAAATAACATATATATTCTTAAATTCTCATATATCTTGTGTTTATATCATGACAGTTCATAAGTCCGGATGGCTTTGTAAAGTCTGCGTAAAGGATTGACTAATGACTAATGACTACATAAAGGATTGAAATGATATTATCTCTTTAACAAGGAAATTGACATCAAGCCCGTTATTTGAAAAACTACTAATTGAAAAATGTTACATATTTGTGAATGCATTATGTAACAAACATTCAGAAATTTATAAATTCATTAATAATAAATCCTGGGTGTGGGGACATATATCATGGAAACCTGGTCGTTTTTAATCATATCAAACTGTAATTTGTTTTGTATGCTATAACACTCAGCTAATAACAAATCGATACCAATTAAAGAATTAAGGTAGAGAAAAGTCTTATTCTAACGGGAGCAATATTAAAAATGTGTAGGCTAAAGGTAAGTCAAAAAACTACGAAATTGGTAAAGCCTTGAGGTTATTGGACTTAGTTGCCTGATGATTCGTATTTCTTAATATTGGGCACCAACAACAGAAGGCTTGACGTGACGTTACCATTTATTCAATGATATGTGCGAATTTAATCGTGATATGGTGACAGGATAATAGGAAGTTACATACTTTTTCAGAATGAAAATTTGTTTTTTCACCTTTATTGAAAAAGGAAGTAAAGTAATATGACTCATACTATGTATTTACGAGTAAAATAACCGTCATTTAAAATTCTGTGCGAAATTTTTAATGAAACTTTGTTACTCGTTTACATATTGTTAGTTCTTGATATTTAATTTTTCGCAAAACATCTGTAACCAAGAAACAATTAAGTACATTAATGTATATAAGTGACATTTCAGAAGTACGAAAGTAAAACCTTTTTTATAAACCCTCTTCATTTTTGTAACAACTTGTAAGACTTATTAACAGTATTCTGTGATGAATGTTCATTTCGAAAACTTTCCCTTTCTTCCAGAATTAAAGAAAATTAACTATTATGTATCGCGTGAATTAAAAAAAAATATTTAACCCAATTTTGAAAAATGGAAAATAAGATACTCTTTCATAATTTTGAACATTCATCCTAAGTTGTAGAATAATAGCGTAATAAACATTACAAAATATAAAAGTGGCGACCTGGAGAGCGAAGGTCGCTGAGGCTGAAGAACCGAGGCTACCTCAGCTCGAAGGGGCGCGAGTTTGAATCCCACAGTTACCCTAAAGTTGGAAATCAGAATGTCGCTGTATGACCAAGCAGTTATAAAGGTTACAAATTAATTTAAAAAAAACAAAGTTAAATATACATTTTAAGATTATATATTTGAATAGTAATATAATTTTTGCTAATAAATGTTGATAAATTGTAACTTAATTTTTATTTGTTGAATTGTTGATACATTACCAGAGCGTTCCACAATGGCAAACCGTTGGCGTATGAGCATTTTTGTATAGGAAGTTGTAAAACCTTTGGTTTTGATGCATCGTACCCCATCAGCTTATGTACAATTTAATCATGGTCTGCCTTAAACCAGTCTCTCCGCGACCTAACACCAAAGAAATAGCAGATGAACAGGACCTTAGATGGAAATTGGAATTGTCCCTTCTGACGCGACATGTGCATCATTTCACTACTTCTTATATACCTCTTTGTACTCTATCCAGAACTTAAGTGGGGACAGTGAAACACATTTTAGTTGGTATCCATATGTTTTTCTAATTTATATTATAATTTTATTTTTTTGTTTTTTATAAATTTCTCCGAAGGGGTCGTCCATAAATTACGTAACGCTGAATAGAGGGGTAGGGGATTTGACACTGTGTTACATAGGGGTAGGGAGTCATAGTTTAGTGATACGTGATGCTGATATTTAGTGGCAAAGTCTTTCAAACTGCAGAAAAAATTCTATTATTCAGTCCTATGCTAAAACATTACCATGTTAAGAAATACAATTTTAACTATAATAATTTAAAGAAGTTATAATCTATAAATTGCTACAGTAAAAATATGTTTCTTCAATGATATATTAAATGAATTTGTCAGGTTACTAAAAAAATTCAAAACTAAATCCAATTAGTTGGCACAGTGTATTTTGGAGCCTATGCGTCGTTCACGACGGCCTGTACACGGCATGCCAGAAATTCTTGCCTACGCGTCCTTCTTGCATTAAAAATTTGTTACAAAATTTAATGTTATGCGCAATACGCACTACCAACTAATATTCACGTTAATTATAATACATTTTAATACAATTCAAAAATACAATTAATTCAACTCGTTTCTACTTTTTGGAATGATGGGAGGGGGCTTGTCGCAAGCGTTGCGTAATTATTATTGTTCAAACGCGCGTTACAAGTGCGTTACACGGGGAGAGGGGCAATTCAAAATCCACCAAGATTGCGTTACGTAATTTATGTACGGCCCCTAAAACGTTTTCAGAACTAGAATACTTTGTCCAGTATCCAGAACTCTTAAATTATGTGAATATTACGGACTTATACCTGCAGCGTAAACTCTTGGCGGGAATTTATTTTCTTCTTGGAAATGATTTATTTCTGGTGGAATTATTTTTTACATATCTTCTAGAATTATTAGAGTTTTTGTTTGTGACAGTAATCTCCAAACAAATGTGAAGTTTAATAATTCACCCCAGCACACATGTACCACTTACAAGTTACCTTAGCCCAGCGCTTTACACAAGTTAGTTAATTACAAGTCAAATTACGGGAAAACTGACATAGAGGATTATCTAAGATATTGTTGAGAACGCTAGAAGACTATCGAAATGTGAAACCTTTTTTAACTGACTACGTTGTTAAATACCTTAAAATTGATAAAATTTTTAGAGGAGTGGTCTTCTTAAAGGGATCATCGCATTATTGAACATCACCTCTGCTGCTGCAACTATATGCTTGGTTTCAAATGAAAACGTTTTTGATTTGCATCACTAAATTACTTTGATCACAGTTTACGAAAAAGGATAGTACTGTGCACTTTAAGAATTGTACTTCTTTGGATAGGTATTTCAACTTTATGATGTGATAGTCTCTCAATTTTTCCTGGAAGGCCTCCCTTCGGAGATATCGTGAAATCTTATGCGCCGGATCGCCGGATCTCTGAAAGACACTGGAAGCGACTTGGCTCACAGCAGTACGTGAATTCTCGTACGTGAATTACGTGAATTAAAGGGAATGCGATTGTACATTGCGTCAAAAAATCGTGGTCGTTGGTCTGAAAGAGAGGGTGGTCGTTTTTAAGAGTGTTAAATAGGTTGGTCTTATGGAATAAATATTCCTTTTCGTAGTACACCGATATCGAAAAGAGGTGGTCTTCTTACAGAGGTGGTATTCTTACAGATGTGGTATTCTTACAGATGTGGTATTCTTACAGATGTGGTATTCTTACAGAGGTGGTATTCTTACAGAGGTGGTATTCTTACAGAGAATATATTCTTACAGAGAATATATTCTTACAGAGAATATATTCTTACAGAGAATATATTCTTACAGAGATGGTATTCTTACAGAGGTGGTCTTCTTAAAGGGGTGGTCTTCTTAAAAGGATGGTCTTCTTAAAGAGACGGGTTTTTAAGGTGGTCTTCTTATAGAGGTGGCCTTGTCGAGAGGATTCACTGTACCGTACCGGAGGGGAATACGAAATGAAATGAGAGGAATATTGGTTTTTATATGTATTTTATTTACATAAAACATTGAACGAAAAGTGTACAAAAAATGATTTGCTATACACAGAGAGAGTGCGTGTGGGTATGTACAAGGTGACGACGAGAGGGATGGGCGGGGAGGGGGAGTTAGCCCTTGTAGCTGGAGTAGCCAGAGTAGCCGGAGGAGAGGGCGATGGGGGCGGAGTGGGAGAGGGAAATGGGGGCGGAGTGGGAGAGGGAAATGGGGGCGGAGTGGGAGAGGGAGATTCCGTGCAGGCCGAGGCCGCCGGCGGACAGGCCGTAGCCCGAAGAGAGGCCGTACCCTGAAGAGATGCCGTAGCCCGAAGAGAGGCCGTAGCCCGAAGAGAGGCCGTAGCCGGCGGAGCCGAGCCCGATGGAGGCGGCGCCCAGGCC
This sequence comes from Gryllus bimaculatus, assembly GCA_017312745.1. NCBI lineage: Eukaryota > Metazoa > Arthropoda > Insecta > Orthoptera > Gryllidae > Gryllus > Gryllus bimaculatus. The sequence goes on from BOPP01000212.1 coordinate 1,802,008, forward strand.
GACGGGCACGGCCACGGGGCGCGGCACGGTCACGGCGACGGGCTGCGCCACGGGCACGGGCACGGGGCCGGGCAAATCGGCCGCCCCCGAAGCCCGGGGGCAGCGGCGACGTCGGCACGTCCACGGCCACGGGGCGGCACGTCCAGCGGGCAACGGGCCGTGGGAATGGAACGGCACGGGGATGCGGCAACGGGCAACAGGGGCCCCACCGGCGCGTCACGGGCACCAGCCCATAGCCGGCTGCGGGCATCCGCCAACCAGCACGGGCCTGGTTCACCGTCGTCAACCGACGTCCGTGTTTTAGCCCGGCGCGGCGCGCTAGGCCGCCCAGGCCGGCCCAGGCCGCCTGCACCCAGCCGCTAACCCGCGGTAAGGCCGCCAGACCGTGCCCAGGCGCCCAGCGCTGCTGAGCCCCACCGCGCCTAGGCCGTGGCCCAGCGCCACGCCCCCCGCCACCCCCCGCTTGGTCTGCGCGCGCGCCGCCTCCGGCGCGGAGCCGCTCACGCGCGCCACCAGCAGGGCTGCCAACACCTGCAACACGCAACCAACACACCCCGTCACCCTCCACTCACACCATTCACCATGACAAAATTACACTTTTTATAACGTGGCACTTCGGACCTTGTCTTCACGACGGAATATCTCACGACATTTCGTGTCTTTTTCGGCCGTACCGCTAGATGTCGCATGATCGCAAGCACTGCTTGATACAGTCGCGAACATGCGACATCTAGCGGCACGACCGAGAAAGACGCGAAATTCCGAGATTTATTCCCTCGTGAAGTCAGGGTTTGAAGTGCTACGTTATAAAAACACAAGAATGTAAGGAGACAACTCCGGCTGTTCGTTGGCAGTAACTGTCTGACAAATGATCTTCTTTATTAATAAAATGATCTCATTAGATTTAAATAATTCTTTCTCTAAATGCATATAATTTTCACTTCCTTCAGGACGTACAACGTTACACCCCATTTTTCTTTTCAAGTACTGATTTTTTAAAAATAAAAACGATTTATCAGAATAGGTACAACATAATAAGTTACACTTACTATGTATTATTTGCTTAAATAGTGAAGCTTATCTTAAGCAATCGTTATAATTCTTCATTTATATGAAATATCACCGTCATATTAGAAGGAGATGTACATTCAGATTGAAATCAATCTAATAAAAGTGTTTTACATTAAAACTTACAAAATCAAAAGGTTATAGGGCAAGTACGTCTTATAAGAAATAACACTCATCTGTTATTTTAATGTTTATAAAAAAGTTTGCGGTATTTGAAAAAGGTACAAAATGTTGAAATGTTTTACATATTAGAACCAATGAAAATAAAATGAATTTTGCGAAATAACTGTCTTTAAATCTAATAGGATCGTGTGTTAGCTAGGCTCCAGCGCCAGACTGTTGTAGTAGGCAACCCGCTCGACACTTATGCGTTACACTTTCTTGCAGCGACCCCTGCAGTTAGCGAGCCACATTAATGCTAGTTAAGAAACTTAGGAGAAAGGGAAAAGAAAGAAGGAGAAGATAATGGAGAAGAATAAGGAGGAGGGGTGAGGAAAAGGAGAAGCAGGAGGAGACGGAGGAGAAGAAAAAAGGAAAAAGAAAAGAAGAAAAATAGAAGACGCAGTTATGGAATGAATTGAGTTAGCCCAATAATGTGTGTCGAACTATTTTGATTACGAATCTTGTGCAATTTTTATTTCAGGCAAATAAATAGGAGCCCGGAGATCTAAAAGCAAAATAAAACTCTGTGTGTGTGCGTCACAAGGCTGAAAAACATTACAATTCATGCATTATCTTTATATTGCAAATTCTTGGCCTTTAAATACGTTCGTTTGTAGTCATTTTAATAATTCTTGTCGAAAATGTAAAATAATTATCCTCTACATCTGTCATCGACAATTATTTGTGCTGTTTCTCATATATTTATGTATAAAAGTAACGAAATGTTCTCTCATTCGCGCCCTTTTGGTCAGTCCCAAAGCGATTTCCTGCCGGCAGCAATCGATATCTCGATCTGTTACGTCTACACCTGTGTGACGCGAGAATGGACAACTATTTTAGAAAACATTTATGCAATTTTAGTTATTTTCGCTCCTAACTATGAAATTAATTATCTAAGAAATAAAACTGTATATCACAAAAACCAAAGAATTCTGTACTTCGAATTTACTATTTTCAACCATTTGTAATGTGAGTTCTATTCATTACATTCCTCTTAACAAAACTATTACAAACGTTGCAACATTTGTGTACTTTGTACTAATGATTGAATTTACCTTTAAAAATCATTCATAATGTATGCCCTTTAAAATGCCTGTTGAAATTGCGTTAATAAATATCAATTACGTTAAAAGTTTCTCTGGTAGTAAAATTGAAATCATTTACCTTTGGAGTGTTAAAAAGATATATAGAAAGAAAACAATGAACTAAAGAGCTTATAATTTTCAAATGACAGCTTATTCCGCACGAATAGGTTCAATGATTAAAAACAGTGAATCATCTGTTCAGGTGAATGAGACACAGGACAGGTAACGATAACATCTTGGAAGAAAAATGGGAGCTCTAAAAGTTTATGGTTAAGTTGAGTAAAATATCATTCAGATTTCATGAATCAAACTATATAATAACATCCACAATTGACACCTAGAATTAACGCCATCGTATAAATGGAGTGATATGTTATGAGTTTAGGAATATGTGTTGCAAATTGGATAAAATTTAATCTATGAATTTACAAGATCACACATAACTTATTCAGAATTTTAGTAGACCTAGTTTGCATTCTCATAGTTATAAAACAACGTACCATTGAAATATAGAAGTGTATATCATTCTGGTATTGAGACATTTATAAATCTCTCAAAATCATTAATGTTAATAAAAAATACAGTAATCTTTCCATTTCCTATGATTTCATTATAGGTAATATGGCCGGATGACCGGAAAGCACCCAAAATTCACTTTTTAACGAAAATAAATCACCAACAAAACTGTTATAATTTTGCCAAACCATTATTAAAATAAATTGAAAATTCAGAAAAAAATCCTACCATAAAAATGTATCAACTATCGTTCACCAATATAACATTTGCTAAAGAAAGATAGAAAATGTTATTAAATGTTTCTCGCATCTTGTTCAGATTGTAGCTGTAGGTATGTGCAATTATATTGATTAGAGTAAGTTATATATTACATTTTCAGCATGAAACTTAAAATGATGTCACATTGATTCTATGTAATTATACTAATTAATAAAGTCAGATAGGTGAATGAAATTGTAATCCTGAAAAGAAATAAATTGTTAGCAATAAAAATAGAAAATATAGTTAATAAAGAGATGGAAAATACAAATATTAACGGTAATTCTCACATTCAAATGTACGAACTTTACAATTAACATTTGAGTTCACTAACTATTTTACATACCCTTATCATACTAAGAGTAAACCCATTTAAACGTATTTTAAATTTATCACCATTAAGCATTCCCAAACTTTTTTCATACTCTTTAACACTCATATGCCACGAGAATCAGGGAAACGCTGGACTCCAGAATAAACTGCAATACCTGTGTAACTGACGGAAATGTTTCATAATTAAGAACTAATAATTCATGAATTTAGAAATACACTACAGTCATTTCCTGCATGTTTGCTTTATATATTTTCAAAATTTGAGGTGTGGTAAGGACAGAATTTTTTAAATGTTTTTTGTTACTGTGGTTTTTCCCATGGCGAGAGCGTCGTCCTTTCTTAAAAAAACGTTCAAGGTACAATCACGATTAAATGATTAAATCCAACCTCCCCATAAAAACAACCGCTTTTGAGAAGCAAAATATCATATGTACTTGTTATTCCCTCTACACGCAAATAAATTTTAGAAAATTACACTTGAATAAAAAAAAACAAAGTGCCTTTATAGGAATGCTAAATGTTGAATATGAATGCGAAAAGGATTTTTTTTAAATTCCCGTTAATGATTAAAATTATTGGTTATGAATGCGACTTGGAAATTTGTTTAATATTACAATTGATTATTGAAAATGATTGTAAGCCAGGTCCACCTTTCGAGGGGCTATATGTTGCTTATGAATGCTACTGTAAGCAAAGAATATTTTTTAAAATCACAATTAAAGATTAAATTCTCACGTTTTGGGGTGCTAAATGTCGGTTGTGAATGCGACATGAATTATTAAAAAGTCAATGGTCTCTTTTCCGCGGTTTGATGCGATTGGAGAGACGCATGGGGGTAATACCCTGAATTCTAAGATTTAGAACGCGAAAGGATGTAGGTATTATAATGGCTTAAAGGCCCTTGGCCTAGCCAAGAAAGCTAATTTGTTTGTAATAATTACCTACTAAATAAATAAATGAAATCCCAATTGATGATTCAAAATGCTTGAGAGCCAAGTGCACCTTGCGGAGCAAAAGCAAGATGGCGCGTGGCGGTGGCGCTTACCAGGGAGATCCTCATGGCTGCGTGCGGAGGTGCTGCTGCGGGAGGAGCGGAGGAGAGACTGCCGTGAGCGCCGCCGGGAGCGCTTTTATACGCGCGGAGGGGCAGCGGCCTGGCGGCCACGCGCTTTCTCCTCGCGCCAGGGGAAGAGGCCTTGGCGGGGGCAGGGGGCGACACAGACGAACGAACTAACAACTCCTTCAACTTTTAATCGAGAGGACCGGGGGAGGTGGCTCAGGGCATCAGCAGATGTCACTGCAGGGCCTCTGACCGGGAGGTCCTAGGCGGCCACTCCCCACTTTGACAGCATTTTAGACTAAGTCTGGCTAAGTCGCTGTGTGCAGAAGAATTCGCTCGTATTTGGGCAAAAGGGTTTATGTCAGAGAAATTTAATATTGTGTTAATGGTAGTAACTTTTCGTTTATTTCAAAACTCTTTACTTTAATTCTTTTAAATTAGCTTTAAAATAACCTAATACTATTCAAAAAGCATATCTTTGTGTCTGAAAATTAATTATACAACTATATCTATACTAGATGCAATTTATTTTACTCTCCTGTAAAATGATAAAACAACACACCTTTGCCCAAACACGAGCTAGCAACCGACTGCTCTGATAGGTAGTTTTCCGTGTTTCTCCGATAAATACAAGGTGAATTCCGAGGAAGTACCCTAACAAATGGGTATCGGACGGCTTACACGCACTTACATCCACTGCACTACCACACGTGTGTAGAAATAGTGTAGTGAATGTAAGAGTAGGAGGTAGAATAGGACAAGGAATGGGAAGGAAAGATCGCGAGCGGTCCGTGGTCTGTTTGTTAGGCATTCGCTTGACATTCACTTGGTGCTGATTCGAGAAACCACGGAAAACCGATCAGTGTAGCCAGTCACTAGAATTTTCCCCCTGACAGCAATAGAACTCAACCGAGCTATGCGGCTAGTGTCGGAAACTCCCAAAATCGTCCATCGCAAACCCCAGGACCTCCTGATCAGAGGCACCGTATTGACAACATAATTTAATTTATACTCCCATACTCCTGAAGCATTACTCTGTGATCGCAGAAGAAGTTATGATATACGGGAGCTATTTAGTTTATTTATGGTTTTTCGTTTAATTTGAAATGTGTTAATGTACTCAAAAAGTACCAAGAGATTTGATGTTTAGTTTTCAAAATTTATTTTGCATGATTGTTTTACTTTCGCGTTTTCGTGAAAAAAAGAAAGCGTCGGAGGTCCTTGATATCAAAAAATCAATTGATGGGGAAAAGTCAGTCTGCCTGTGTGTTCGTCTGTCCATCTGTCTGTTGTCAACCCTGGCGCATAAACACTTTAGCTGATTTTCCCCAAAATTGGTAAACCCCATCTCTCGGGGCCTTGAGAAATGTTTATTTGAAACCGATATTTTGATTTGGGGGATACTTTACATGAAACCCCAACAATATTATCGAAGTGTTCTGATAAATATCTCCAGATATTTTGATTCAGATTTTTTCTTTCATCAAGATCAAGATGTTTCCTTAACAAACTATCTTGTTCAAAGGCAGATCCTGAAGTAAAGAAATATACAAATTTTCGAAAATATGACACTTTTCGCGAAATTTGGCGTTACATATAGGCAATTTTTAAACAAAATGCTCTCAACAAAGCTTACTTTTTCCTTTACAAAATTCCCTCGCGTGTATCAAGAATTGATTAAAAATATTACTGATCACATTTTCAGCGAACTCAATATTTTTGAAAATTGCAAAATGTTGTATCTCCACTAGTTTGGACATTTGTGAAGGGAGGATTTGTGTGCAATGGTCAAACTTAGAGCAATCATGTCTTGTGGATTTTGAGTAAAATAGTGATTTATAGCTTTTGATGCGTCATAGATGTTTTCTTGCAGGTTTACTTTTTAGTTTGCACGATCTTTTTCAAATTAGTTTAATGTTCTTGTATAGATGAAGTTACTTCATTAAATGAGATTGTGATGTTCACTAAATATGAGATGGTAATAAAAGGAAGTGAAGAAGTGATATTTCTGAAGGTGCTGGATTTTGCTACTGCTTTTTTAGTTACATTCATTTCACGAACCGAAATCTTCCGTTTTTATCAGGTTTTTATCAAAGGGAAGGATCTGAACTTTACACGTACGTAAAATTGCTTTATATATTCTCATTTTTTGGTAACCCTTTAGATGAATTTTATGATTCCTTTTTAGATTAAAAGCAAATAATTGTACGATAGTCCCATACAATTTTCGAGAAGTTTAATTGTACTCTACGGAGAGTGCAAAACGAAAATCAGCACCCTGTTCTCACTTATGTCACCTATGAGTATTATTGCCAAATTGTTGTCAGAAATACATTGGTTGGACAATTCATTCGACGGAAGGGGTGAGAATGGAGAAATCGGGAATAAAGCCCCTCAGTATCCATAATGTTTTTATCCATATATGACAATTTATATTTGACTCCGAATATTTTTATCTTCGTTTTTAGCAAGGCATCTAACTCTTTCTGAATGCATAGAAGATTTTTTAGGGCACCAAAATTTAAATAAAAGTAATAGAATAGACGAAGGTTCCTAGTGTGGTCTTAGCGCTGCTTCAAAAAAGCGTTTCCTTGTTCCCGAGGTTCAGCTGTGATGAACGAGAATTAGTTAAAGACTACAAATCAGAAATCCGTTGTTATCCTAATGACGGAAGTCTGAGAACAGTATTACATAAGATCAACATATTTAGTTAAATCACATCACAAATTGAACAAAATTCTCAAATAATTACGTATTAATAAATATTTGTTCCATATATGCAAATAATTGAAAGTCTCTGCGCGTTAGCTTGGTAACTCGAGAAAGCAAGCAAGGTCATTAACACTTTAGAACCACGCACGTTTTCTCGGGAAACTAGAATTTCAGAAAAGAATAATCAACAACGCCATACCTTGAAATTTCGCGGAGGGAAAAGTTTAAATTAAATGGAGCTAAAAAATATTTTACTTTTTACTCGCACGTTATTGCTTGTTATTGCCTCCTAAACAGCGCTTAACTCACCTCTTACAGAGGAAATTATGAAATAGAATTATGGGAGTGATATAAGAAACAGCAAAAAGAGTTAATTTAACAACCAGTAAATTAGTAATAGATACACGCAGGGGTTAAAATACGCAAACCGATATGTAGATTTGTGTGAATGTAGTTGACCTTTATTTTATAGACAGTAAATTCAGTATTTTGGATTGCTGTTTTATATCAAAATAATAAAGTATGTTTCCATTATAATAAACAGTGTAATACATAAACAGCAATTTTTTGGAAACGATTATTTCCATCTTAAGGCAATTGCAAAAAAATAGAATATGCAGATTTATTTTCTTCAGAACCGTAAAACTAGTGATGCCAAAACAGCACATACTTTCTCGCCCCTTACTAACGGTTATGTAATAACAATATACCGCATTTCTGTATATAACAACACATCTCAGTCGATGAGCTCTGCCAACAAAGCGCGCATGCCGCTATGGGTGCTGCCAACATTGAGCACGTATTTTCTAATCAATTCTTCTTAAAATAGCCATTTTTGCAATAAATAGAAGATGGTCAGTAATTGGTGTGAAACCTGTAAATATTTCTTTAATATCAATCACACTTTTTCTACAAGACTTTTTTAAAGGGTTAATTTTGTACAACGGATCTTGTCTGAATATATATATATATATATATATATAATATATATATCCAATTCCGCGACATTAGCTAGAACGATTGGGCAGTGTCAATTTTGAAGAAAATTGAATGAACGGTTTATGTATTAGCATTAGACGGACAGACAGACGTTTTGACGTCAATTTTCTTCAATCATTTGTCGGTATGAAGGAGCCACAAAGCATGCATTCTGGCTACATCACGTTTTAGAGGAATTTTCACCTATATTTAGCAACAGGATTTATCCACATTTTCTTTACCAGGGTGCGAAAGTAAGAGTTTTTGTGTTGGCAAATCGCCATTTTCCGCCGCAGGTTACAATGTATTCTCTTTTTTTGATAGTAAGTGCAAGAAAGTAAATATGTATGTGACAGATGGGGGAGATGTATAATCTGTGTATGTTATTTGAGCTCTAGAACCTCTTCCCCAGCAATTTTTACATAGTTGAATAATGAAGAACAGTATCAACAAAACGAGGTTAACAACATTTTACAGCTGCACATTTTTGCGCCTGAACTACAGAAAACTTATTTGCGTCGTAAATGAACTATAGATTTGATTTCTTAGTATTTCAACAAAATAACAATCTACACTTGTGGCTCTACTCCTACCACAACTAGCAAAAGGAGATATCAACAATATGTGCACATACTGTCGCTACATTTATGTCACGTGCCTCTGGCGGATAGGTTTGCGCCTGGTCTGGCGTTCAAGAGCGGTGGAACACCCCCCCCCTCCAGGGTTGTAATATGCATTTCACTCACCGGGTGTGTACAACTACACATATTCAAACAAGGAGTTATGAAAATGAGTAGTATACACTTACAAAACGATTCTATCCAATTTATCAAACACATGAACGAACTGAATATGCTTTCCTTTCAAGCTTGACATCATCCAGCGTGTTAAAAATGTTTAATTCAGCGTCTTCAGTAAATTGTGTAGAATACATTTACCATGTAAATTGTTGAATTTAACTTGCAAAATGCTGTGCATTGATGCATGCAAACACTGTGCATTATCCTGCAACCTTCTAATAAGAATTTCCTGAAATTTTTAATGATTTTCATCTGTGGTAATTTGTCTTTCTTTTACGAAACTACATAAAAACATGAACAAATATAGACTTTATACAATCTCCAATCACCCTTGAACTTAGTATGTAATTTACCTTAAGAATTCCAACCATATTGAAAATGGAAACCTTGAATACTACGTAATGCGTCTCTTAGAATTCAAGCAATGCTACCAATTTATCCTTTCACCTGCCATTTTGAAGCTTCCTGATTCTCTACAATCACCTCGTTAGTGTGATTTTCAGGGAATGTAGTGTCAACTATTCTAAGTGCAGAATTCTAATAAACCTTGGAATATTTCTTAAACAAAGAGGAAAAAATTAAATTAATTTCCCAATATAAATGTTAATGAATGTGTAGTAGAATATTATTTAATAAACACTTCAATAATCAGTTTTTTTCTAGAACTCATATCTAGGTGAGAGCCGGGTATCCTTTATGCTTAGTGCGCGTATTTGATCGTACATTAGGCCAACACACTTGCGAGCTTCTCTAATCTGATTATTATATTAATATATTAGTCTTCTCTAATCCGAATGCGAGGGGCAACACATACATGAGAGACAAAGGACAAGCAACCATTGCCAAGTTGGGACTCGAACTCGCGACCCTGCGTACCAAAGCGCAGAGTTAGTACACGCTCTTAGTCATCACTGCCATCCAAGCTGACAATCAACTAGAAAGTTTCCATAATTTAAAACATAATAACATTTATTATCTCATTACAATATATTCGTAGTAATAAAATGTCGAAATATTTTCCTATAGGCCAACATTTTTTATTAAATAAGAGTTTTCGTGCTGGATGGACAACTATTTCCTTTTCATTAACCCAATTATGATTCCCTGTGTTTGTAAACTGTAAATGTTTTCTGGGATGTATTTAAACTCGAAGACTAAGGAAATTGAAGCCTTGACATTGTTTTGTTTTATCTCTTGTTCCACCTTTTCCTACATCTCTTCTTCCATATCCCTCCCCTCCTGGTTCGTCACCTGATTTGGTCTTTGGCCCTTAACTAGCTGATGAAACCTTCGAGAGCCACCTTTCTGAAATAATGTGATGTGACTAAAATGCATTTGAGTTAGCTTATAACGTACTACTCTAACCCACTGTTTTGATTCATTTCTGGATTACTGATTCCGAGCGCTTGAACGACAAAAGACAATAGTGCCGTAAGTATAGTGCACGATTTTTATCACGGATGGTAGCAGTGATCTTATCCCATTGGATGTCGAAATCCAACGTCTACCAACGTCGGCTGATGGAACTTTCCCCCCGCAGGTATCTCCCATCAAATGAGGATCGCCCTAGACGGGACAAAGTCTAAGCTCCCGATCGGTCCTGACATGTGTGGTAGTGTAGTGCGAGTAAAATGTGTGTAGGTAAGTGGTGAGAATAGCACAAAGAAGAGGAGGGAAAGGGCGGGCGTCAGTGGCTCTTTGGATGGGGAACCTCTCTGGCATTCGCCTTGTGTTGTTCGGAGAAACCACGGTAAACTATCGGTCAGAACAGCTGACCGCTGGAATTCTCCACCAGAGTGTGGCTGAATTTCACTCTGATATCTCGCGTCGAAATTTCTGCCACTGTTTCATCATTAGTTTGAACAGAGCTTTTCCGTATCCAGAAGGGGCTCGTCATCATCTTTTATATAGCTGCAACGCACATATTGCATTCCTGCATGAAACGTTTTTGTTTTACTGTCTGAATTGACGCAGAAATCGAATTTCCTGTGATATTCCTGGCTGGTGTAAGACCTGGATATCCCAGGGGCTAGAGTTAGTGCCGAGTCATCATCTCGGTCTGAAGGATCACAGGTTCGAGTCCCGCCATGGGCACGGTTGTTTGTGCTTTGATTGTCATGTACGAGTACGTGTGTTGTCGCAGAGGCCCTTGTGAGTCTGCTAACCATAGACCGAGGATCCCATAAGAGTGTCAGAGTAAAGGTTAGTACGTGTCCCCATGAGGGACACAGTGGACACCCGGTGCGGATAGTTTAAATATGTATCTCCTAAAGCTAGAAAAATTTTCCAGAAGAAAAAAAATTAGCTGGTGTAAATGTGGCCGGGGAGATCGAATGTTGCATGTGCTTACTCGTCAGTGGCTGAAGTCGATAACCAGAGTATCTTCCATTTCGGTTCAGTGAGCTTTGTGGGTTAGTAACGTTTCTCTCCCATGCGCAGAAACTGAATGCTTACCTAAACTTCTGACTTAATCTTCACTCTTGGATTCATTTTCATGGGTGCTGCAGAAAGTGTAGCCCCGGATGATGGAGAAATTTGGAACCTTCGCTTTCAGAGGGGGGGGCAGTGAACGGAACTGATCGAGATTGTTTATTCGAACCCGCACTAAAGCAATGCCAACTGTATGGAATAATTAAAAATACAAATTTTCACATTCATTTAGTGGTACTGAAATGCAATTTGTGCACAAGTAAAAAAATCCCCAAAACTTTGATCTTAGAGTTTCTTTCAAAGAATGTAATATGTAATATACCCACTACAAGAAGTAATGTGATTTTACTGGTGATGTAGAAGCTGAGGAGGCTCCATAACAATGGAAGGTTCTTTTCATATTTTATTGGGGTCACGGAATTGATTTTCAAAAAATGCTTTGGGGTATTTTATGGTATTTTACTTTCACATTTACGTACATCGTATTTACGAAGCAATATACGTAGTATAGGGAAAGTTATGTAATGTTGCTAAAAATCGATTTCGACTAATGTGTAGAATTTATTCAAATTCAAGAAACACCTGCCAATCTGCCCAGAGTTGTAGCTCTGCGATTTTGAAAAACAGTAATTAATTTTTGCGGGTACTGTACATTAAGTCCCTGGGGCATTTACAAAGTTTTCTCAAAAACTTCCAAATTTTTTCTTTGCATTTCCTGTAACAATAGAGCAACATACACTTATAAAGGTGACATTAGTCCGATTTTCGCGGATTACTCTGAATTTTCGAAAATTGCAAAAGTATAAATATGTTTTGGTGTTAAGAAAGAACTTTTTTCTTCAAATAATATTTATTCTCCATGGTGAGTTCTTTCCTTGCGGTCACGTACATTTTTTTGAAAAGAATTGTTGTTCTCGCACATTGTGTGCAATTTAAAAAAATACAAAAACAAGATTTTCTCAAAAAATGGTTCGAATTGTTTTCTTTAAACTTTTGGAAGTTATAACGTTAAATGTACTCTGAAAGATGACATAAATTTCATATTGCTTTATTCTTTTGTTTTTTTCAAAAATTACAAAAAAAATAATGTTTTCGACTTGTTTCTCACGTCGTTAATATATACATTAGCGGAAATTCGCTCATATTATATTTATGAGTACATGAGATTTATATATTGTCAGATAAGGTTTCTCGAAAACTCTACCCTTTTCTCTGAAAACTAGCTCAAAAATCCGCATTTTCAGAAACGCTCAAACGCCATTTTCTCAAAAACGGCTCCAATTTTTTTCAAACTTTTTGAACGAGTAGTGCTAATTGCGTTCTTTAATATGACGTAAAATTCATTTTCGGGTAATTTTTTCCACAAATTACACAAATGTAATTTTTTTTAAAGTCTCATGCCGTTTATAAGTACATTTCTAGGGATTTGTAAACCCTATTGTATTTGTGAGTTATCGTGCTTCAAATGGCTTCAAATAAAGCTGTTCGAAAATTCGAATATTTTTTGGTAAAACGAGCTTCAAATTTCAAATTTAGAGTAGCGTTTAAACGACATTTTCTTGAAAACGGCTCCAAATTTTTTAAAGAAAAATGCCAATTAAGATGATATTTAACTGTTCTTTAAAATTCTTAAAATAATATTTCTGTCCTACTATTCGGAAACCGAAAACTTTAGAAAATGTTTAAAAAATGAACTTTAGACGGCGATTGATGGTAGCAAAAAAGAGAATGTGGCAAGTTCCAATAGCTAGCCGAGATCAAAGGAAATAGAAATTTTGTGCCATTCTATAGCACCACTAGGACTCTTAAAATTCTTCTCCAGTCAGCGGTTGAATTCGAAGTACCAGTCTAGCTAGCGTTGAAAATCCTGCCACCGTCGTGAGTGCAACCCTAGGACCTCCCGGACAGAGGCACTGCAGCTACATGAGTTGATGCTCTGAGCCACCCCTGTCGGTTCGGAAGTACGAGTATACATATGAATGATACACTCCCACCAGAGGCTTAAAATGTGTAGCGCCAACAGAACGGCGTATTCTCGTAACCATCCGACGCGATTTCAATGCCCCCCCCCTCACAACGTGCACGGGGTGTCCTTCCAGTACCCTTGCGCCCATGCAACCATCTTGATCTGCATGCGCGAATAATTAACGAAATTTCATTCCTCCATCATCGATGATACAGTAATTTGGCTGAAATAAGAAATCCTTACAACCCTATACAACTAAACTATACAACCCTAGTAGATAACCTTTTTACATCCATAGCGAACGATCTTCTCTCTCATGACCTTTTCAATTTAGATGCATCCGGTTTCCAAAGTTCGTAATCAAGTTATTACAATAGTACTACGTTATAAAACTCATTTAACTCACCAAATAATTTTCATGGTCCAGGCAGATAAATATTTGATGCACAAATAAACCTACACGAATTTCCACATATCAACCTTTTTCAGCGGCTGAAGGATTGTATGTGGTACCCCTGTCTTGTCCAGATACCCTAATTGCGTCCCATAATAGTAGGATGTGCTGTATTTAGGATTGGAGTAATTCGGCGTTTCTGGAAAGCAAATTTCAACTCACCCCACAAATGAGAAAAATTGTCTAAAGAGTTTTGACAATTACGTGGCGCCTTCGATTCAGAAACAGAAATACAAAATTAATTTTATAATAAGTTTTGTTTTTCATTTATACACAAACTAAAATATACTCAATTCCATAAACAAGCTATATAAAGTTATAAAAATTGCTCGTATTCCATCTCTACCATTCTCAGACGTGCCAACGCAATCTCTAGGCTTTAAATTTTGTAAAACTAACGTTTATGGACTTCGTCAATTAACCAAAAGCTAACTGAAAATTTTAAATGTCATTTATCCATTAAAAATAAATCATAAATGTCTATTTTCAATCCTGAAAGATTTACACTTTAGAGCAGTGTTATTTATTTTAATATTGTAATTCAATATTATATATTGGGAGCTTTAGGACTATTTATCAGTAGATATAAGTTTGCAACTTTTACGTAAAATTTCTTGTTTTAATACGATATTTTCAGGCATTATTTTGGTCGAATAGTATGCTTAGATATATCACTGAATGATCTTTCTATATTCCACTTTAAGTTCTGGTTTCTAGTCTTAAGTGCGTTGGGCAATTTAAGTCGTCTTAAAAATTTATTAAAAAAGCATTAGCACATTAGTGTTAACTTCCGTGGCTCTCAAGCGAAACCGCCCGGTGCGACTTATATTAGAGAAACTGACCGCGGTATTTTTTCGGTGACTGATGCCCCAAATATCCATCTGCGGAAGCCGAAGCCGTTGACCCGTTCCGGTTTCCCTCTCGCGCGAAACGAGTCGGTAGCGCCGACCGCTGCATCCCGCTCGGCCGGCCGGACCCGTTCGCCGGCTTTCCGCGACACAGGATTTCCCCGGCGAAAACGTCTGCCGGTGGGCGGGCGGCTTCCACCGGACCAACATGGCGCGGTTTTTTTGAGTGAATAATTAAGGCGGTCGGTTGCACCGACGGACCACCGCATAATTTGCGAGACCGCCTGACATGCAAACGACAGTTTCTCTTTCGGACAAAAACTGAGTTATCATTTCGGTAATGATTGATAGTGTTGTTTAAGAGATGCAGGTTTTGTAATTTATTCTAATGTTGCGTGTAATTTAGAAACGCAAAAATCAATGTAGCTAATTGTTTAGTTATTCACACATATTTAAAAGAGTATCACTTTCGGCTGCAGTTATTAACGTCCTTAATAATAATAATACAATAATAATAATAATAATAATAATAATAATAATAATAATAATAATAATATAATTACTAGCGTGCCTGTGCGAGAGCTCCCGCATGTTAAACCCCACAATCTCTTCTATCCATTTCCATTCTAAGAGGGAAAATTGTTAACTATACGGGCTTATTTGTTCAAAAATATATAAAGGTAGCTTCCAATGTACTAAAACAATATAAAGTAAAAATAAAACAACAATCAAATTGATGTTTAATTAAAATTTTCAATAAAGGTTTACTCAGTATTATATTCTTGGAACAATTCACAACACTTCGTTTCATTAGAAACATTTAAAGAAATTATACAATCTACCTTCACAGCTTTTCGTTTTCCTTGATAGTTACAGAACTATGAGAATAGCTTTTACTCCTTGGAGAGCTACCTTAAATTTTGCATGCAAACTGCATGATCGGACCGGTGCAACTTTGCAATATTATTGATATTTCTTACCGAACGGAGAGGTACAACCGTGCATTTTGATTACATATAATATCAAGTAATTAGTTTAATTTCGCAGCTGCAGATTTTGCACGTCTCTGAACGTTGCGGTAGTGTCAAACAATAGCACTGCTCAGCCAGTTGTTTTTTGGCTAGTTGGGAATGTGCGCGTACACAACTAGCGATCCCGGTGGACGTTAGGTAAGACTACGCATAACTGAAGTCAACGCCATCTGAAATTAACGCTCACCCCCCTAAAGTCAACGCCGCATTGCTTTCCAGAGGGACTTTTTAAGGTTAAGCATTTAAAAAATAAATGCTTTTTCTTGATAATTTCTTTATATGAATGTCCAGAATACCTCAAAACAAAATATCAGCCTTAGTAAAAAAAATTCCTCTAGCCCTAGTAGAAATAGGTGTGGGAAATTAAATATGGATTTAGAAGAAATAAGTGCGAAACAGTCGTTTTTTTGGGTTTGTATGAAGATAACGGAGTTGCAGCCTTGTGAAAAATTCAAAATCCTGTTGAGTGGAAATCTAAACGAAGACACTACAAAATCGTTTATTGCTTTGAAAATATTCAAATTAACTTGAAACATATGTATGTTCTGCCAGTTTCAATAAATATCTGTCAAAGTGTGAAGCAGTTTTAATGACAGAATTTGGAAAATTAATTGCTGACCAAAATATTGCTACTCATAAATTACAAAAACTCTCAGAAAACAATTTTGCGAGTGTTTGGTGTGAAGTGAATAGATAGTTATGATAACTTTTGTGAGAGTAAAAATTTACTTTTTGTTAAAGTTCAGAGTTCAGTGAAATTTACTTCAGCAAGGAAAGATCAAGACAAAATATTTAAATTTTAGTATTTGTGATTTTAATACTTTTTAGTAAGAAAACATAGAAAATAGTTTAGATGTAATTTTGAAAATAATTTCCAGCACTATGAAATAAAATGTAAACAATCAGTATCATACTATCTTTATTTGCCCGTATAGGTACAAATTATACTCTCTCAATAAATCCTTCGTCATGCATTCAAAATAACATTTTAAATTTTTATGCTTATTTAGATTAGCAGGTTCTATACATTTTCATGAAAATAAAGATATAGTTATTCGTGACTTTATTAAATTTCAATGGACACGTTAATTAGATTTAAATAATTTCTTTTCTAAAAAATAGTTGAAAATTGTACCTAACTTGTTTTATATTTAGTTACATTCGAGAGGACTTTAAAATATATCAACTTTATCTTTTAGATCATAAATAGCAGAACGAAGCTGTTTTACGATTGCAGTATCGAATATAATTAGTTTAATGTTTCTTTCCGTCGCCGGAATCGCTAGTCTCTTATCGGCGCATTGTCACAGCACATTTAACACGGAACTGCGCGAACAAGTGTACTACATGCTGTGTTGAAATCCCAGCATCTTTCTATTAGTATATTTTTTAGGAAATATTCCCTAAAAATGAAAATTTTACTTTACGGTAAATGACTCCTGAAGTTTCCCGTGCTTTCCTGGTCCATATGCTGGACACTAACATACTAATATTTTTACGTTATTCAACCCCCAATTGTTACCAGAAACAGTATACCCAACACTAAATAGTAAACTATTAACGATTTCTCACAACCTAAGCAGAAAAGAAATGGTTAAGATCATCCACGATATGTCAAAATGGCCAGGCCTCCTTCCACGCTCCATAATTTCAAATTTTTTTAAAAATTTTTGGCTTATTTAACACAGAAAGCTATAAATTTAATAATGATTCAAAAAAGTAAAAAAATATATTTTCGTCATTTTTGTCCATTCTGGTTCCCCCAGCGTCGAATACCGTTTAGATTAGATTAGATTTATTTAGTCAAAAAAAACAGTAAAAAATGTATGTGACGTAGAGGGAAGAAGATTATCTACGCACGCATTCTTGAGTTCGAGAATACCTTCCCGTCATTTTAACTTTAAATAGTTGAAAGATGAGTAACGTTTAACATAAATAAATAAAAATAAATTTTAAAAATCACAAGATTAGCAATATTTGAAAAATAGTTTGCCGTCTCAATGACTTGAGAGAGCCTTCAAATACCAAAAAATAGAGATGTCCAACTGGCTTGCTATCTGAAGTCTTGTTTTGTACGGTCCACTATAGCTTAAAATATTTGTATATTATTTTATTCTTGAAGCTAATATACCGATTCCTATTAATTTTTTTCTCTTGGTTTATACGCATTTCTTGGAATTAGTTATCCGATCCTCTTTTTTATTTAAAATAAAAAAGTGGCCCTTAGGGTGTGGAAAGTTGGTCATTCCGGACATAAACGATTGCTGTTTCTGCTTGATACATCACTCCTACACGGCATAACCAGAAGAAAGAGGCGGACTGCAGGATACCCCAACATCCCATCAGCCATTTTATTGATTGTTTGTGATTCCTGGCGCATCAATTACCGGTAGTCTCGTTGTGTCTGTATTTTTTTACCAGAAGTTAGCAGTGGTCTTCCCCACTGTAAGTTGAGATCTGGCGAGGGGTTTCCCCCAACCAGCGAAGTACCGGCCCAGCTGGGACAAACTCTAAGCCCCCACCGGTCTCCGGTGTGGTAGTGTAGCACATATTAGTGTGAGTGTGTTGAAGGGGTTGAGGATATGACAAAGAAAAGGTAGGAAAGATCGCGTGCGGTCCGTGGCCCGTTTGTTATGGTACTGCTCCGACATTCGCCTGGTGTTGAACCGAGAAACCATGGAAAACTACCGATCAGAGCAGCCGGCCACAAGAATTCTCCTCCAGACAACTCGACGTAGCTGACGAGCAAGTGTCGGAAATCCTGCCACCGTCAGGTCTTCCCAGTCAGAAGCACTGCAGTGATATCTGTTGATGCCCTGTGCCACCTAAGCCGCTTCAGTTATTTGAGTACGTGGACATAGTCGGCTGATGCCACTCCGTCTGGAAAAGTGTTCTCAACAGTGAAATGTACATGATTGTGGGGGGGAGAAATCGCTTCATACGAGTATACTTCATCTTTATGGAATATTGATATTGTGCCTGAAAATAACTCAGTGATCCACAAACGTTGATCCAGGTTGAATTAAGTGATTCAATTAGACTTTGAACTATCTAAAGATGAAGCAAAGCGTTTGGTTTTACTTTTGCAACTTGTTTTGAACGATGGAATGAAGAAATACTGGTGGAGTGAGAGTATTAGTTACAAAATCGGCCACTACATTTGGAGAAGCAATGCCAATATCTGGAGAACCAGCCATGGCTTCGCCACTTTCTCAAAAACTTGCGTTCCAACTTTCTCAGGATATCGAGGTATCTCTTGTGATGGATCTTCATCTCCTTCAGTCATTTCTTTAGATTTTTTGGAGAAAATCACGGACAGAAATTTTCATTTTCAACAGAAAATAGTTTCTATTTAGCGCCAGTAAAGATGTGTTTGGAATGTTGTCATCAGTGCTCGCTGCGAGCTTTTGCCTTCAACTGTTTATTGTGCCAGAGAAGGGAAAGCAAGATCATCTTTTGAGAAAAGTTGCACGATTAATATCAAGCGATCAACTTTTACAACCTAATGTTAAAATGTCTTTGTTTAGGACTCGTCGAAATGAATTCAGTCAGTTGTTAGAAAGTAAAATACACTTTCTGTCTATTGTGTTTTTTTGTGGTTTGATGTCAGCTTTACGTTTGGAGTACAATCCAAAGGACTGGAAACAATTCAGAGAATTCAAATCTAAGTTTAAAAGGTACACTTTTACACAATGACAATTACGTACTATCGGTTCCTGTAAGTCATGCAGTCCTTTTGAATGCATCTTATGAAGACATGAAACCACTTCTGGTATCAATTTAGTACACCCATCATCAGTAGCAGATCTTTGAAGACTTGAAGGTAATTTCAATATGGATTGGAATGCAGTTAGGCCACACAAAGTGTGAGAAGTCTTAAAAGATGTTGTGAATGGATTTTTGGAAAATCGAATAGCTAACAGCTATATATCGATTGTGAATAATGTTTCAGAGAAGTTCCATAAATTAAGTTTAATATGTTGCATAAACTCCATTTGTTACATATTATTTTCTTCATTCTCTGATCCAGCAAGGCGATATAAAAGAGTACGGGTTTAATAGCTAGTCTTAAATATTATTAAGATAGCTTTGTAATGGTTCCATTGTTGAAGTGTAACTCAAAAATCGTCACTAGAGCGAAGCACACTAGAATTTCAAGTGAAGGATTTTCGTGTAAAATACATTAAATAACAAAAATATCCTCAAATATCATTCAATCACAAGAATAGAAAATTAATTAGGTGTGAAATTATAGACTAATTTTAGTACAATATAAACTAGACTTGCAGCATTCTCAATAAAATTATATATGGTTACAAATGTTTTGAGCGCAAGTAATGTTTTATTGAAAACGATATATAAATACCATGAAACTAGTTTGGTAGTCATAAAACGAAGTGGTTTAACCACATAAATTTTTGGAGTGCGGGGATTTTTTAGCAGATTAGCTGTTATATTATCCCCGCACATTATAGAATTTAACATAGCTCCAGCTTCCATCTATAGCATCTACTTCATCTGTGAGAGCCCAAGATGGCTGATAGTAAGATATTGAAGTGAAGTATGGAGTGGAAATTAGTATGACGGTCATACCAAATCTGTTATCTATTAAAAGGTATTACCTAGATGCAGAGAAGTTGACGTGCATGATTGAACACACTGAATGAACACAATAGGTAATAAATGTACAATTGTATATTATATACAATATATTGTAATAAATGTCCATGCATGTAGGGTGTATTGTAATAAATGTAAAATTGTATAGAAATTGGCGTGCATGATTGTGTTTGCACTGAATGAACAAAATAGCTTAATAAATGTCCATGCAGTTAGGGTTCATTGTAATCATCTTCTGTATTATTTCAGTAGTATACATATCTTTTGTGGCTCTCGCACGCAACCAATGTTTATAAATGAAGTCTCTGGAGAAAGGCGGAAAAGAAGTTTACGGAGACATGACGAATTGCTGTTTGACTTTAAAATACGACGGATTTGTTTAACAAAAGCATCCAAATATTCACGTCAAATGCAACTCACTGCACTCAGTAAGACGTATCGTAAAATAAGTCATAATCGAAGTGTTTTAGGGCCTTAAAATCTACAATTTTGAGTCCAAATGCCGCAAAGAAACGTTTTTTACATCGTAATCTACAGGATGAGATATTCTTGGACATTCAATTAAATTTTTGCTGCTTGAGTACATTGATACTATCAATGCCACCCTCACTTAAACAGTTGGTGATGTTGGCCATCTTTGGGACGTCACGCTTAGAAGGGTTAGATTCCTCTATCTTATACTACTGATGCATTCTGTGTACAACGTGATTTGTACAGACTGACGAGGTTCATTTGTATAATCATTAATCCAAAATTCTCTCTCGCAGCAATAACTAAAAGGACTCTTAATAGTTCCTTAATTCCGATGATTGTTTCTTTTGCTGTGAAAACATTAATTTAACTTTTCGCTGAGGTCTACAAGTGCTGTGTACTTAATTGTGGAGAGACGTGGATGTATGGGACATTATCGAGATGTCGGTTCATGCACAAAATCCGGCACCGACAACACTTTCAAAATTACGGACGGCTTCAGAGGCAGCTTGGCACAATACTTCTGCAGGGAACTTCCAACTTCTTGTTGATTCCATGCCACTTCGAATTGCTGCACTTCGTCGGGCAACAAGATTTCCGACTCGACATTTTGAGATATTCCACGATCCAAGGCGAATGCCGGAGCAGCTTCTTAACAAACGGGCCACGGACCGCGCGCGATCTTTCCTTCCTCTTCCTTGTCCTATCCTCATCCCTTACGTACACTGACATGCACTACACTAACACACATGCAGGGAGACCGGTCGGGATCTTAGCGGTTGTCTCGGCTGGAACGACGCCCCGCCGCTGGGAGATACCTGGTTGGGAAAAGCGTTGCCAGCCGCCGGTTAGGTGGACGCTGCCATCAAGTGGAGGAAGATTACAGCTATCTCTCGCGATAAAAAATGCACCACACTTGCGGCACTAACGACCTTAGCGGTTCCCGCTCCCGGAATCACTAATAAATCAAACTAAAAACTGTTAGCAGCTGACGACAGCTTCTTTTCAGAACATTGTTACTTCTAACTCAACCCTTTGTAGTGATATATTGTAATGAAATACTAGCTGAAACATTGCGGTTACATCGTACAACAGGAACAACAGTAGAAAATATACAACAGTAAAGCACTACATATGAAGTATAAAGAAAATAGACCACCACAAAGAAGTTGTTACATTGTCGTAGACAAATTTTCCAAACTAATGAAATGAGAGATGTTTACAAATTTTGAAACAATACAACCACTATTCACTACGATGAAACACATATGGAACACTCTTTCATTTAAAAAACAAAATTACCAAATTTTGTTGAGTAGAAAGTTCAGCCTTCTTCCTGTACCATTCACCTGTCCAAAGACGTGAGATCAGTATTTTGGTAGTGACATCTGGTTTTGGAGATCGTTAGTCTAATGAAGTGGCTTTTACGTATTTTACCCTTCTTTGAGTGGTTGGGTGTCCCGCATAACTCTCATAAGCTCCCGATATATCTCCGTGTATGTGACTGATTGATTAGTGATTCCAGGTGTGTCAACTTCTAAGGACATTAGACCCGTAAGTGTACTGCATGATTTTACTTGGGGAGATATTGTTGGACTTCCCGCTCTGTGTGGCGAGATAAGGCACCGACCTGCTGTCGGATAGCAGGGTTTTCCCCAACCAGGAATCTCTCACTAGTGGGGCAGCGCCCCAGCTGTGTCAAGCTCTAAGCTCCCGACCGGTCTACCGGCATGTAATAGTGCACTGCATGATAGTGTAAAGGGTGAGGATATGACAAGGAAGAGAAAGGATAGATCTCGCGCGTTCTGTGGCCCGTTTGTTAGGGTTCTGCTCCACCACTCCTGAACTCGATTTTCAGGCTTTTACCGTTCAACAAAGCTTTTCAGCAAAGTGTTGCTAGTGAGGAATCGTGAGAGTTGCAAACGCTGTGCTTTATTTCATGCGATAAAAAGTTTCTCAAAATATTATCAATTAATACGTCTTGTGCGATTTGGATCCCAAAAGCGTAGATTCCTGCAAAAAGTGTTGTTTTTGTTGTTTTTTTTGTCCTGACTTTTGGAATTCGTCCTAGCCTGTATATCACCATAATTTTATATCAATTTCCAAAAAGGGCTGCCAGATGCTTCGTACAAACATCCGCCGTCAGATGGGAATAAATCTTCCCAATACCGCCCAATAAGAAAAAATCAACTTTTCAAACGGACAATTTGAATTTGCATTAAAATTACGTATTTGGAGGGTTTTGTAGGTAGTGACCCTATGAAATATTGATTTGCATTTTTTTGTTTGTGAACATTTTAACTTATAATGTATGTAAAAATTATACTTTTCGTGATAATAAGTTACATGTTAATATTTAAAAATTACTTATGACTATTATTATACTGCAGTAGGTGGGAAGAATACTTAGAAGGATAAAATAACTTCCCTGCTTTCCCATTTTCACTTTCCTTCCTCATATATCCGCACTTAAAAATATTACCACAGAAATGCTTACATATGAAAGCTAAACCTATGCTTAAACGCTGGCAGTGGCACCTTACTTCCAAAAGATGACTAATTTTAAATGACATGTTTTAAAATTAACTGCACGTACTGTCAATGTGATAGTAATATACTAACGATAAAGATGCTTTTTTAGAACACACCCAAAACTAAAGGTTTAAAGACTAACATTACTCACTCCTCAAAGTAAATTTAAACGCATCAACAAAATATTATTGAAAAATCATGTATAAAGTAAAAAACTAAAAAATTAAACTCACTGTCAACGTCGTTGTGGTTGTTTCGGAAAGTTCCTCGTTATCTGAAAACCCATCCAAAACCGCACATGTCTTGATGCATTCCCGCTCATTGGGTGGTGTTTCGCGAAGTCAGTTTTTGTCCCGCACGAGAGAGCCATTTTCCATCCCCCGAAACGGAATTCCGTCCGATATGGGAACCCTGTTTCTGAGAAGCGAAGCCCCGTTGTAGATTTGGAAAGCGATTTTTGATCAGCGAGTACACTGCAATTCTGACACCCAGCTGGCTAGAAAAGGTTCTGACGCCCTAACGTCGAACACGATACTGATCTGTCATTATTTGCACCCCATTTCCGTCTAAAAGTTATTGATTGAATCCAAAAAAAGTCGATTTTTTCTTTGGCAATTCGTGTACCTATCCTGAGAGCTTTGTCTCACTATAAGCAAAACCATCTGGGTGATACAGAAGAAGAGCATTAAGAACTTGCTGTGAAAAAATTAAGCGATTCTCAGAAAAATGACGCACAAAACATAAACGGTGATTAGTTTTCTTACCACTTGAAATGAGTCAACATGTATACTACATTTTCACCCAGTTTTTCGGAATATCGTATTGGTGACAATTCAATGGGTAAGTGGAAAAACAGTACTTGTCTAATATTTGTAATTTTTGTTTTTTGTACATAAATTTGTGCAGAAATCATAGAACTATTGTACATGTGACTGAAAACAGTTCAATATGAGATTATTTGACTTCAAATAAGAGAGCTTCATCTCTCTGAGGGTGGAAACGACAGTGTGTAAACATACTGCTCTTCCAATCAGGATTTCAGACGTCTGGCGACTCGGGCTGCTCGTACAGGATGGTCTACATTTGTTATTTTCCAGTGGTACGAAGCTGGAGTAATTAATACTTTCGGTTTTACAGAAGTATGTGATACGCCATCATTGTTTCACTGCTCACATTTTTGTGTCTTTTGGATGTATGGCATACATCCGTCTGCATTTATCGTTTTTGTCAGGCAATAAACGTCTTTCGTTTTCGCACCTAGAAAACGTTTTTTTATACTATTAAGGAGGTCGCAGGACAAACAACGTGTGCTTCGATTTTGTGCAAGTATTTGGAATTTTTCCTAGAAACGATTGGATATTCATAATTGCGGGCTCTGTCGATTACTTTCAGAATGCCTTTCTTTGTCAGTAATGTTCGGATTCTTAGCGACAAATGCTTAGAAGACATAGATGCAAAATTTACAGTTCCTCAACATTAGAAGTTCTAAAGGTTTTAAATAATGGATTGAAACTGGATTCTTCTGATGACATCGATTTTTTCCTGTAGTGTTCTCTAGTTTGAGCAATGAAAACTAGCTCCAGGAGCGTAATAATGATATGAATGATTCTTTTGGTGTCTTCTCAAATTCAGGAGACTGCATTTTCTTTACAATGCTGTGAAATTAATAAACAAACTGAATTACCAGTCTTTCAGAAAATCAGTGAAAAAAATTTCCTGTGTATCAAGACAACTGGACTTGATAGTTTTTATCATTTTTTACTACAGTATATCTTGAAGAAAAGGCAGAAATAGATAGATATACAAATGGAACTATACCTGAAGTTCAACAAAATATAATTATGGTGAAATTAATTATACTACAGAACATCTTGTAGTATTGTTACTAATTATGTTGACACATGAAGTACACTGCTGTTCCCCATATTTTGCAACATTGATACGTACCGCAAACACATAAAATTGACAACTCTTGTTTCTTTGCATTCCATTCTCACTACCATCTTACAAGCAAATGATCATAAAGTAAATGCAGATTTAAATAAAAAAGACAATACTAAAAGATTTTATCAATTTCAAACAGATGTGTACAATTTTTTTTTGTTTTACAATGGTTTTAATAATAGCTATACTGCCCAGGACACAGAAGTTAAGCATGTGGCGAATCCCTCAGGATCGAATGTGTTAACTTGTTTTGTTATTGTTCGAGAATGTGCTTGTAATGAACCAAATAGTGTAAGATGAGGGGAACAGTAAGCAGACAGTAATTTTTATTATCTTGTATTTAAAGAATGAGTTCACAGTGAAGGTTGTAAACAAAAGTATACTAGCATAAGTGGAATATCATACATTCATGTTCAGTGACGGACAGAAATTCTTTTGCGAGGTCTGTCTCTCAAAACATGGAGAAGGAAACATAATAACAGACCTCATACTTTTATGTTCGAAAGTCATGTTAAGATAAAAGAACACATAGAATCCGTTCTGACGAAAATTCTCACAATACTCATCTGATTCTGTTAAGTTTATGACGAGTGAACTAGCGACAAACGTTACGACATTACGACAAACTAGCCTGTTCACAAAAATAACTTGAAAAGGAAAATGTTATAATACACTAGCTATACATAACGTTTCAATTCTGAAGTAATATTACTTACGTGCATTCTTACAACAACAACAAAATGTGGTATTTGGGTGTTACATTGTTATTTTGCACGAAAAGGTAAATTTTCGTTGAGATGAAAAAAATACAAGTCCACAGTTTTTGTTTAAATTATAACACATTATTTAAAGTTGTTATCGCAACTATTCTTTTGGTCGTATTTGTATAATTTGGTACATTTCTGAAATAAGAAAATTGTTTAAATCTCAACTGTTTTTTCTAATCAAATCAGCCCGTATCTTATCAAATGTAATAACTTGAATTATTTCAGAAGGAAGGAAGTCATTTTCTTCTGTGAGATGAATTTGATCCCTATTTTGTTTTGTGGAGGACACTAATTTAGTTTTTCTTAAAAGTATTGTTAATTTGGTGATTAAAATAAAACGTAATACATTAGTTGTTGAATTAAATTAAGAATTTTTATGGAGATATATTTCCTGTACACAGTGTTAACACTAGTATAAATATGTTAAATTTCTTGTTAGTTTTAAAATATTTATAATTAAGTTTTTGAGTAACTATATTCTTATTGCTCCAATGTATTGTTCATGATTTCCATAAATGTATCGTGATGTATCACTGAGGTAAAAGTCAATAAATAAAGTATTATTATTTCAGATTGAACTTTCTGGTCTATTACTGTTTTCTCTCTATCTGAGTGATTTGTGACCGCGAAGCGTCGTGTTTGTCCGGTTGGACTAAGTTGGCAGGCGTGACGCGATTCGCCGCCTCTTAAGGCGATCGGCAGTTGTCCTCGCTCCATTTGCACACGAACGTCTCGCCTTCCGCGGCAACTGCGTGGCAATTTGCTCCAGAAGGAAGAGGTTCGAGGCGCCGAGAAACACGGAAACGCCACTGCTGCCTACCCTTAACTCTACAATTCCTTTCCCATTCAATGCACAACGACTGCGGATGTAATTAAAACTGACTTGCGCTTTCAAGGAGAAGGCAGAGGAGTGTGCTAGAAAAGGCGACGGGAGGGAGCGGATGAGAGTCGATGTGTGAGATGAGCGGTGGCTTGAGTAGGATGGTGCGCAATGAGTGAGGATGAATAAGGTAAGAAGTGGAAGTAAGGTAATGAGAATTAAATGCAGAGGACAGCGAGAGAGAAGCGAGTTAGTAGGGTATAGCCAGATCCGGATGGATACATGGTGTAGACACGGGGTAGAAGCTTGTGTACAGTAGTCAGAGAGATCTGCGGGGGTATACTGGCAAACGTGTGGTTGTGGTGTGGTGTAAGCGAGGATGAGATGATAATGAGATAGAGGAGATAAGAAGTGAGATGAGATGAATGAATAGATAATGTGAAGATCGCAGATGAAGTGAAATCGCCGTAAGCAGTAGTACCGTAACGGACTCGTACCGGAAGATGTCCGTCTCTCTATGTGTGTATATATGCTCGTGTATGTTGTTTCGTCACTCATCATTGAGTCGAGTCATCATCACATCTCTCAGAGCTAACAACCCTTGGGTATAAGAATGAAATCGGCATTACAATGCTGATTCCCCCATAGAAAAAGTAACGTGCACCTAGCGGATATTCAAGTCTGAGCCCCTGTGGAATGCACGTATCCCGTCGCTCCATGATGGCTAATTCGCAAAACAAACAAATAATAATACCAGAATGAAAGAGATGTGAAAGCAAAGAAAAACAGAAAGAGGCAGAAAGTTGAATAAGTGTAGACCATCCGAAAATAATAATAATAATAATAATAATAATAATAATAATAATAATAATAATAATAATGATAATATACCTGTTGCAGAGAAGAAACGAAAATACCAGCCACTAGCTATTTAGTCGAAGGACATGTACACATTGCAAAGAGAAGCGATAGTGCCTGTGATAGTATCGGCATATGGAGTAGTCAGGAAGGATTACCAGAAAGACGGAAAAAGTCTGAGGTTACGAGAAAAATATCTCTGGACTAAGCAAAAGACGATTTCGATAAGCATTACCAGAAGGGTTTTGAGTCTTGAATAAAGTGAATGAAGGGCAATGGAAATAAAAACGTTACCAAAATCATTAATGAAGGTCTACGCAAATGTTGTTTAGAACACTGTACCAGAGCTCTCCTTTGTAGCAAGTCCATATTTGTGTACAGAGAAGTTTGGTCTTGAGCAGGTATTCTCCGACATTTCTTGAGAAGTAGAAGAGAAATAAATAATAATAATAATAATAACAATAAGAAGTATTAATATTATAATTATTACAATGAAAACATATATGAAAAGGAACACCGCAGTTTTCGAATAAAACCAATAATTAGATGCCACCTTAAAGCAAATTCAATAATCAGATACAACTTAAAAAATTCACTCAATGTCTAAAGTCTTGGATTATCGGAATGTGCTTAGTTTATCAGTAATCAAATTACCCAGAGCCTTCCTCCCACGGAACAGAAAAACACCATAACCATTGGAAACTAATATCAAATTCGGGTTTTTTGAATGTTCTAAAATAAGTAGAATAAAATGTAATTTTGAAAGACTCTTAAATGGTCATTGGCGCTACTGATTAAGAAATAAGATCTATTCCAGGGGTAAGAAACTGCAGTTATTTCACATCATTGTTTAACGAGTAGTGCTACAACATCACATACTTTCTCGCATTATTTACAATGTTCGAAAATTCAAATAGGTCAACGAAAACGTGAAATGAACCATTTATTTGAGCAACTGTGTTTTTTTCGAGGGGGATATTAAAAATAATTGGAACCATTTCTGATAAACGTTTGACAGGTTTTCCATTAGAGCTTCATGTAAAGTACCCTACAAATCAAAATATCTGTTTAAAATTCCTCCAGACCCTCGAGTCCGGCCAGAGCAATTAACAATTAACAATTTTGGAAAATATCGTCTGCAGGGTTTAGGTGCTAACGTTGACCACAGGCAAAGAGCCATCACACAATTGTTCGGTGTAAAGGACTTACAAAACGTGAATTTTGACTACTCACCGTGTTAGAGGAAGTAATTTGCAACTCATAGGAACAAAAGTTATCCAATCACTCAATATCAGGGTACATAATACGAGCTTTCTGTCAAAGTAGTGCGGTTTTTGGCCAGAGAATCAAATCCTTCGTAGAAGTGGTCAGAATTATTTATAAAAAGTACTCAATTTCCTTCATCTAAATGTCATTTTTTTAAATAATTACTCTTAATACAAAACCATAGAAATGAAGTTCGTTCAATCCTGACACATCCAAAAAATGTTCGTCTTTTTGTAGATTATTAAAACTTCGAATGGTAGCCAGAATTCAAATTTCAAGCGAACGTTTCAAACCACTAATAGAGGGAAGGTCATCGAAGGATCATAGCTTAGATTTTTTCCTTTATATTGGTTTAGGTAAGAAATGCGAGTTTCATCTTTTAGGACTGACAATATTAAATTCTTCCCTAATCCTAAGTGATAGTTTCGTCTTTCAATGCTGATGGGATGTTTACAAAAAGATCAGAAAACATTGCCATGCGTAATCTCGTGTACAGTCATTACTGTCGTACAGCCACACCTACCTACAATAGTAGTTTATACAATTAGTTTATAATGCTGAGCTTTATTTCATGAATATATGTAAAATTTGTACGAATGCAATAAAGCAACATTAGCAACGAGTTGCGTACGCTATTTTTTTTGTATAACAGCATTATACATTTATAAGAGAATCAAACTTAATTTTGCGAAACTTCCCTGTGACGACTCGGGTATTTCACATCGTGCGAGTAAACAGTAGTCGGCTGTTACCTTTAGCTCTACCTCCCCCCGATTCTCTCGCTGCGAGTGGCTGTATGTGTCATTACGTAATCATTAGTACCGTAAAATCTAATACGTAACCATTTGTGCTGTACAATGCTCGGTTATGAACGATTTATTACAACAGAAAAGGTCTTTTGTAATAGTAGGGTACAAAAAATACTTTTTTATGCATTCTGTTTATTTACATTATATTTCTACAGACATGTAAATCAAATGTTCTATAGTAATATTTACGAGTGGAAGTGTTATTCAATAGAAACATTTCTATTTAAACAAATCTATACGTTATATCTAACAGTTTGTGGCGCTGTAGACTTCTCTTTTCACCATTGTCAAATACATTAACAGCGAGATGATTTGCCGCCAGTCTTGTGTGGTATCTCTGACATGCAGATGTTTTCTGTTTTTTCTTGCTTTTTCTCTTTTTCCGTTATGTTTTTTAAAAACTTAATTTTCCTTTAGTAGGTATCTGTGTATATAGAGAATAGTTGCACATTTGAAGTAAGGACGTTCACAATTACAGAAAATGACCAAAATATATATGACCTTGCCATACCACAAGAAGTGAATGCATTTTAAGAGAAACTTGCAGAAAATGATTGTAATCAATTGCTAGTCACCTGCAAGTTTAGATCTAAAAGATGTAACGTTTTGCTTCGATTAAACGGTCATATGTTCTGAGGCTCACCGTTGCACCTTCTCCTATTTATTGCTCACAGGATACAGTGGCGTGTGGTGAAATGTTTGTTTATGGAAGCAATTACATTTCAAGTGGAAGATTTTTAATTTTCTTACATGGATATGACAACTAACGGATAATTTAAACTACCGTAGAAGCCGGATAATCCTCACTAATTGGGGGTGTGGCCTGTTCGGATTATCCAAAAAAACGTGCTGTACAAATACGTCTATAGCATTACATAGCAACACAGCGTGCGATGTGAGAATATGCAACGTAGCATAGTGATGACATCATCACGTCGCATCAAAAAGATGATTCAGTCCCTTGCGGCAAAAGATTACCTTTGTGGCGAGTTCCTCTAACGTCATGTAGCGACGTATATACTGTTAGAGATTACTGTTAAAAAGTGAAGTTAGAGGTGGAAACAGTTATTATTTGCATCGAAGTTTCAACGAAGTCTTGACAGATTTGCTTCGCAAGAATCTCGAAGAAAGAGCTCGAAGAAAGAGCTCGAAGAAAATATAAATTAATACCACTGAACCGACAAGCACATGCGGAGCCCGCCACAACACGCTTTGAGTCACGCTGTACGCAACTGGCCTGTCGCTTCCGAAGGCGAGCTCCATTGAATGAGCCCGCGTACACTCACCACACGCGCCAGCATATCTGATGACCATAGCATTCCCTGTGAGACGCTGGATACAGTCAGCCCAGTGCTTCCAAAGAACGCTGCAGGCGAACTCTGTCGTATCTAACGAAGACAATCATAACTACGTGCTTAATTAGGAAAGATACGATTGGACGCGTCCAACTTAAATATTATTATACAACTTACATATTAAAAATATTTTTTTTCTTGGAATGCATGTAAATGATTCTAAATTATTAGACAAGAGTTATTTAAATGTAATCTACCTTTGTAAATGATTGGGGAAGCAATGATTTTCTTGCTTCCATGGAATAAACGCCTGTGAGGATACCTGAATAGCATTCGGGTGCTACGTTACAGCATTATTTGCAAAAACACGTGCTAATGTTTTCCGGAGCTAACATGTCTTCGCATTGCTTCTGACCGGAAGGGGCTAGGGTGCGATTCCCAGTGGTGGCAGGATTTTCGATTTGGCTTGTCAGCTAGAGTAATTTCAATCGCTGTTTGGAGGAGAATTCTAGCTGCCGGCTGCTCTGATCGGTACTTTTCCGTGGTTTTTTCAATCAACATTAGGCGAATGCCGGGGCAGTACCCTAACAAACGGGCTATGGACCGCGCACGATCTTTCCTACTTCTTCTTTGTCCTATCAGCCCTTACATACAAATACACTTACATGCACTCATCTTGCATGTGCTTGCACTCTACTTACTGTACTCTACCTCCACACATGACGAGAGACCGGTCGGAGGCTTAGAGCTTGTCCCGACTGGGGCAGTGCCCCGCTGAGGGGAGATACTTGGTTGAAAAAAACGCTATCCGACGGTAGATAGACGCCAAATCTCATCAGTCAGCAGGGGCAGATCACTGCCATGATACATGCCTACCCTTACGGGATCAATGACCATAGTCTTTGACGAACCCAGAATCACTAACGAATCAAAGAAATAATCACTCTGAAGCTACAATTAGATCAAACTCGGCAACAAAATGGCCCTGATAGACAACGCCAGAAAGATGAGAGATCTTTCTAAGAGGTGACTCATATGGTTATCCCGTAGTTGGAACCATCAATGCTTCAAATAATATGGGTGAAGAACTTTAAACAAGGAAGCGGAGTACACTCGAGAGAAGAAAATAATTATTGCATAATTAACTGGATTCTGATGAGGAAGGCAAAGCTCCTCATCAGAATCCAGATGAGGAGGAAATCCATCCTCATGGTTGAAGTGATGAGTGTTACTCTCGTAAGAAAGCTCTACATATGTGTGTTTCCGTGCGTCAGTTTCACTGTTTTGCAGGCGCAGAAGTTCCATACAAGGAAAGTAGACGTAGAAAATAGTGTTTCAAATGTTTTATTCTGCTCCTGTTGAAATCGCTCGAAGGAAATCGGAAATTTCTCTTTCGGCTACCGAGCTCGAAAAACGTTTAGGATATTTGAAAGCAACTCCCTATTTAACCCTTTGGTGCTGCTACAGGACGAATAAATACCATATTCTTCGAGACCAACTGGGTTAACCGGCTGACATGTGTCATGGCATCATCATGCTACTGCAGTACCTCTGATCGGGAGGTCCTACGGGCTGAGATCGATTCACGATGGTGGCACGATATTTCACATAATCTAGATAGCTAGGAAGGGTGCAGTGTCTGCCTAGAACATAGGGCTTATATGGGTTTGGAGCAGTGCTCCTCTGGCCGGAGATATGAATAACCCCGTAAGACGTAGTGTAGGTCGGTACTGGATCTTCCCATTCAGCGACGAAGGAAGGAGTGAAGGGAGGGAGGGAGGAGGGAAGAACGGAAGGAGAGAACGAAGGAAGAAGGGAGAAAAGAAGGAAGAACTGACGGAAGGATGGAACGGACGACAGAAGGGAAGAAAGGGTGGAAGAAAACATTTAACGAAGAATGATATGAAGGAAGGGAGGAATGAATAAAGTTCGTAAGAAAAGGAGAAAGGAAAGAACGCAAGGAGACGAGTAAGCAAGCTAGGAAGAATGAAAGAAAGATGGAACAAAATAAAGAAAAAGAAAAAAGGAAAGAAAGAATGAGTAGAAGAAACAAAGAATGAAAGAAGAGGAAAGAATGGAAGGTAGAACGAAGGAAAGGAAAGAAGGAGAGAAGGAAAAAACGAAATAAGAAAGGAAAAATAAATAAGAAAGCAAAGAAAAAAGAAATACAAAAGAAGAGAAAGAAAAAAATTAAAAGAAAGAAATATGAAGGAGAGAAAGAAAGAAATACGAAAAAGATAAAGAAAGAAGATAAGAAAGAGAGAGAATGAAAGAAAGAGAAAGAAGAAGAAGAAAGAAGATAAGAGGAAGAAAGGAAGAAGGAAGGCGCGTGGCCGGAAGGATGAAGTGCGGCGTGCGTGCGTGCGTGGGGCGTCGCAGCCTTGGCCGCCGATCAAAGGCTCCGCTCCGCCGCCGCTTCCCCGCAGACGCCCTCCCCCCTCCCCTCCCCTCACCCCCTCCTCAGTGCCCGCCAGACAGCACGCGGTTCAAGGTGCGCGGCGGGCGCGCGTGCCGCGATGCGCCGAGAGGGCGCTGCCGGCTGCCGCTCTCTCGCGGCGTGCGTGGAATGCTCCCGCGCTCCCATCCACCGCCTTCACGCTACACAGGAGACAGCAATATTCGCAAACATCAATATTAGTAATACATTGGCTAAAAAAATCGATTTTTTCAAGCTGGTTTAGCAACCTCTAACATTACATTCGTGTGTAATAACATTTAATTCGACAGTGTTCGAGTTTATCAATTCACAGAATAAGAGTACGAGATGAAGGGGCAGAACCTACCGCTCACAGCTAATTGGTTGATGGCATCTCATTGGACGAAATGAATTCCAAGCATGACGAAATACAAGGGCATGAAGGTCATCTCGGGCGAGAGGGTTGGATCAATGAAAGTAGTACAATACAAGCAGCGTTCCTTTGCTTCCAACACACGAACGACGTTACCATCAGTGATATTTTATGTTTTAACTTTTACAGTATTGTGATCAAGGGAATTTTTCATTCAGAGACAAAACATCGGGGGGAGGCATTAATCCCAAAACATCGCTGTTAAAAAAACATCGGTGTTCATATATCGATGTTTAAAACATCGATTTTTCACAAAAACGTCGACATGGATGTCGCATCTCTAATTCACGTGCACGACGCGCCCACTCGACGTCAAACAAGCAAAATAATACTCGTAATCAACCAGCTGGATATACTGGTGGCTCACACTGACCGTAGATTACAAAGATAACCATGCATTATTACTAGGGGGCGGATTTGATGACCTAAAACATAGCCAAAAATGATCAATAAAATGCTCTTAAAATGCTTTAAAATGCTCCAAAACAAAGACAAATTATGCAAAGAAATTGATCTTCTCACTTCAGATGAAAATCCAAGCCCTTGGGCACGTTACTCATGTAATCGAGGCTTTTGTTCAAGTGAACTCAGCCTGCAAACGGTTGGTTTGGTTCTTAAAAAGAAAATTTCTGCCTTTATTATCGCGAAATCGTCCGAACTGACAATGGAGCCGATAGCCGTCACAGAAATGTTAGATTACATAGTGCTCACAACGGCTGACATTACAAAATATGAGCGAAGAAATTGAATAGAACACTCAGGAATTTTGTGGTGAACATTTGTTGCACCTCGTAAATATTGTTTGAAGCAATAAGTAGTTTTAATAGTAATTAAAATGACATTAAAGTCGTTAAAATCAGCAAACAATGCATTAAAATTTACGTAAAAAGTCACTTATGAGCCGAAATCGACGAAATATGAAGAAAAAAATGACTTAGAAAAGTGGATCATTTCGTATTGTCCTAACATATATTGAATTTCATACCAAACGGAATTGTTCTAAAGTGAAAAGAAAAACATGACATTTCATTAAAATTGGTCCCCTAAATATTACAAAAGCGTCGTCTGATAGACTACTTTGGGTAAAAATAAAAAATAACACATTTTTTACAATAAATACATTTTAAAAGGTTTTATAGATAATACACCTCAATGACTTGACTCTCGCAATAGATAATTGCTTTGGTAATAAAAGCGTCCGCAGAAGTACCACGTCACGCGATTTTTGTTATGATAGCCACCGGCCCATTACGATTGCTAAATGTTCACAACAAAACGTAAATGCTACAAGACAAGGAGCATGTATTCATTATTTAGAATATTAGCCAATAAAGTTCCAAATTTATCACTGACAAAGGTATAGTCTGTTGGACGACGCGTGTTAAAATGGCGTATACCGGAAATATGCAGTCGCACAATGGTGTATTTCACTGGCCAGTCACACAACGAAGGTACACAGAGTTTCAGAAACGGGGAGTGAGGGCAAGGGGGCGGGGAAACTTCTCGCACTCGTTACGTTGACTGATAGACGATGCCTTTGTAATCTAGGATGAAGAGAAGGAAAGAAGCAATATTGTTTATATCTTGAAATTCAAAGCAAATTAAATTAGTGTATGTGTGATGGGAAAAGAGAGAAAGATCTATCAGTCCGGTTTTCTCGTGGATTCCATCAGCCCAAATTGAGGCAGTGGCTAGAAGAGGGGCCTATATGAGCCCTGCTTCCGGAGAATGCAGAAATGAATTCTACATACTTTAATCTACATTCAAGAAAATTGTCATGATTTTATCTCTGTTCGTAGGTTGGGAGAACAATATTCAAACTGCAATGAGCAGTTCTCCTTTGGATGCTTAGTTTTGTTTCATTGTGAATCTGCTGAGAGTAAAAGTATTTTTCTTATATATTTATTATGTCAGTTGTAATCAGAATATTTTTGATCACTTTATAAATGGAGGATCAAAGAAAATGATATACTACTCAACAAGCAAAATTGAATATTTTTTTATCATTTTGACTGTAGGTTAGCTGACGAAGTACTCTAATGATGAACAGCTTTGTGTACATTACATTTCAACAAAATAAAATTCCTTTTATGTTCATCTCCTGATTTATAGAATTCTTTGACTTTCAATTGCTCCTCTCAGTGAAGGTGTCTTTAGGTGGATTCCCTTTATCTAGTTCCAAGATCCTCAATTGCAAAAGGGTACATTTCAGGATGTTTCCGAATGAATTGCGACCACCTTAGCTGGCACGGGACATCAATTGATGCCACTGCCGGCCACGTCGAATGCAGCCGTTGTCTGGAGGAGAATTCTAGCGGCCGACTGCTCTGATCGGTAGTGTTCCGTGGTTTTCCGTGAAAAAGTACCAAGGGTCGCGTGGAATTTCTCCTTCCTCTTCCTTGTCCAATCCTACCCCGTAATTTACACACACACAGTACACTCCCACACAGGCCTGGAGACCGGTCGGAAGCTTAGAGCTTGTCCCTGCTGAGGCGGTGTCTCCTGGTGGGAGATACCTGGTTGAGGAAACTCGCTAGCCGACGGTTGGTCGGCGCTGGATCTCGCCATCCACCGGGGAAAGACCATCACTACACTTACAAGACTAATGGCCTTAGTAGTTGACGCGCCCGATATCTAGCCAACCAACTAACAATCATTAGTGAGTGAGGTTATGCTCAGTGCCGGTGCTAGACAATTTTGGACTCGAATGCCGAAACGTCCCCACGCCTCCCCAAGAAAAATTTAAAATATAAAAATTGTGTCAGGTAATTACACGATTTATTTTATTTCAACGAATAACAATAATTAGAACGTTTAAGCCAGAAAAATATTTTGAAAATATGTTTTAAATAATTGTTTTAGTAAAATTATTTAGTGAACAAATTATATGATTTTCACGGCGAGTTATAAACCCTCAAAAATTTTGTTGGTTTAGTCAGTGCTTAATAAAATCACTTGTTATTAATAAAGTAAATATCTAAAATACATGAAATTCATATGAAAACATATGACATAATAAATATGAATTTCAGTAGAACGTATTTCAATTTTACCATCATTTAATTCAATTGATAGAGTCTTACCTTAATGGCTATGGTTAACTATTTAAGATAAAAAAGTAATTGTAAATTTTATGAAGCATCATACTACTGTACTGCAACTTATAAAATTACGACAACGATTATCAATAGTTATAATTTCTATTTCAATTTTGACTATTTCTGACGATTTTGCATTTTGAGGGATTCCGTCGGGGGGAATCCGTTGTTGACTTTGGGCTGTAAGCTTTTTTTGCTTAATTAAATCGTTAATAATAGTCACATTTTCCCACAAATAATACAAATATTGATGACTTCTGAAACAAATGGCCTATGCACAAGGGTTTTAGTTTTGAACACTTTGTAAATACGCAACTATTATGAAAATATGTCAAAATTCGCTTTTTTAAATTTTTTGACAAGCATTTTGATATTTTTTGTAGAAATTGTTGAAGTATATAAGGCATAAGAATATTTTTAATAGGTAAGTTTTATGAACAAGAGTATTTGGTTTTAAACGTCTTATGAAAGTGCAGCTATTTTAAAATTTCAGCTCCACTGTCAGCTTTATTCACCAGTCACCTTTCTTCCCCACTAAGTTATTTGGTGGAATAAGACGGACTTTATCCCTCCGATGACGGATTTTCCCAGAAGGGATCTGGCAACCCTAGTTCAATAATCGGGCATCTGGATCGCTGATCCTGGGCGATCGCCCGGCCTGCCCATCCCCAGCGCCAGCACCGGTTATGCAAGTTCCGTGAACGCAGAGGAAGGAAGCGCGTCTGCGCGCGATGGAAACTCCGTGACCTGCCAGCGAAGGAGGAGAGAGCGCCGGAGGCGCGTTGTTCCACTGCGGAGCCTCCAAACGAGTCTACCTGAAGGACGAGTCTAGTCGAGGGGATTGTTTCGCGTAGGAATGGGAAAGGCGTTTGCGGGAGTTCCTTTCCAACCAACAGTAGGCGATTTAAATTTCCATTAAATAAGTCACAGAGGTGATTCATCCAAAACCATTCCAAAGATCAGTAGGCAATTTAAATTTCCATTGAATAAGTCACATAGGTGGTTCATACAAAAACCATTCCAACGATCAGTAGGCGATTTAAAATTCCATTAAATAAGTCACAGAGGTAATTCGTCACAAAAACATTCCAACGGTCACTAGACAATTTAAATTTTCATTGAATGTCACAGAGGTAATTCGTCACAAAACCATTCCAAAGATCAGTATGCAATTTAATTTGCATTAAATAAGTTACAGAGGTAATTCGCCACAAAACCATTCCAACGATCAGTAGGCAATTTAAATTTCCATTAAATACGTTAAAGAGGTGATTCGTCACAAAATCATTCCAACGATCAGGAAGCGATTTAAATTTCCATTAAATAAGTCGCAGCGCTAATTCTTCAAAAAACCATTCCAACTAACTACAGGCGATTTAAATTCCGATTAAAAAAGTGATAAGGACGATTCGTCACCAAACAATTAAGGATATTTTTCCTATTAGCATAATCTCGGGGACATGATATGAATGGGTGAAAACCAGAATGGTATAAGTGACCTTTTATAAAATTTAATATAACTGTTTATCTGAGTCTATATTATGGTAAAGCCGTGGTGCTTTGTTTCATCGTTAAAACCACGGCAATTTAATTGTCCATTAGAACCATGTAAATTAATTGCCACTAAAATATAACCTAAAATAAACACGTTTTTCTCAGAATTTATAAAATGTTACTTATACCGTTTTGGTTTTCACCCATTCATATAGACATATAATAGAGGCAAATAGCAATAAAATTGAGCATAACCAAACCATTTAGGAGTTCTATATTTCTGAGTGAGCTTTGGTTCGAAAGATCTTGTTCACAACCTCCCAGTCGGAAAGAAGTTTAGCAAACCATCAGCCACGAAGATATAGTCAATGCCTTGTAGATGGATGGCGATGGGTTAGCGTAGCTACCATAGGTCTAAAATGGTATTCATTATGGGTGTATATAATAATAATAATAATAATAATAATAATAATAATAATAATAATAATAATAATAATAATAATACCTGCAGCGACTCTGGCCGGAGGTCTTAGGTTAGAGTCCCGACGGTGGCCGGATTTTCGATACTAGTTGGTCAGTTAGGTCGAATTCAACCGCTGTCTGGAGGAGAATTCTAAAGGCCGGCTGCTCTGATCGGTAGTTTTTCTTGGTTTCTCCGATCAACACCAGGCGAATGCCTGAACACTACCCTAACAAGCGGGCCACGGACCTCGCGCGATCTCACCTTCCTCTTCCTTTACACACACACGCACTTACTCTAACGCGCGCTGCACAAGCACGCATGTCAGCAGAGCGGTCGGGGGCTTCGGGAAACCCCGCATGCCGACGGTAGGTCGGCGCCGGATCTCGCCATACAGCAAGGGGAAAACCACCACCATCTCCCGAGCAAAACAAGTACTACACTTACAGGACCAGCGACCTTGGTAGTACACGTGTCCAGAATCACTAAAACAAGTAATCAAAAGGAGGAAGTCGGGGCGAGGCATATCGGCAAAATTGCTCTCCTCGCCCCTTCTCGAAAGGGTTATGTAATCACTTGGCACGTTGGGTGGACACGAAACGATAGGGAGTTTGTGCACACCGTAGAACAGCACTATCGTTCTTCGGCGCAGGCGCAGATACACCAAAGTGGCTCGCGCGGTAGATCGATAGTGCTTTAACGTTCGAGGGTCCACAAACTCCCTCATGGCGCAAGTGGCACCTCCTGCAGTCGGATTCATTTCTAGGTTTGACGTCTCTCACTCGCGCTTTCTCGACGCGGATTCGAACTGTACTCGTATGTCGGTTATGCGATATGTAAGTGATATCTAACTCTCCCAGCCCCTGCTAGATCACCCGGAATCGAAAGCAAAGACCGGGAGAGGCAAATCAGCGTATCAGCTAATCTCACTGCAGTCCCTCTGACCGGGAAATCCTAGGTTCGACCCCCGATGGTGGCATGATTTTGAACACTAGCTTGTCAGCTATGTCGAATTCAGCCGTTGTCTGGAGGACTAGCTGACGGCTGCTTTAGATTCTAGCTGCAGGTGACTTGAATTCTTCTCAGCATAAATACGATTTAGTTATAGAACTAGTGTCGAAGATTCGGCATCGTCGAGAGTCGAAACGTGGGACCTCCCGATCACAGTTGACGCGGCTCCGAGGTAACTCTACAGGGTAGTAGGACAAACGGGCGGATATGTGTGTGGGGGGAGGGGAGCAAGAAAGTTTGCAGGGTGGGTGAGTCAACGCACGGGTAGTTCATAAGGCGGGATGTAGAGATTAAATATTTACCTACAGGATACAAATATTTTGTAGGTATATCAATTTTACGTAATCTCACTTTCTTGCTCGTAAGATTTAATCATGAAGGATATCGAAATGTACGTAAAAGTTTAGTTCACTCTTCGATATGCTGTTCAATTTAACATTAATAATAAACGCTTAGGGTTATTAAAAAGTTTAACCACTATAAACTACCATAATACATAACCACGAAACATTTAACCACTGGACACTAGCTCTGGGCTAGTTGTGAACCCATACGTTTTCAAAATATTGTTTTGTACATTCTATAATGCAATAGTGTACTCTACTCGAAATATATTATTCAATATTTCTTACTTTCGGCCAATGGAATAGAATTTGGTTGATTGGAACAAAATTGCTTCAGATACTAAAAACAAATGATCCAATACAAAATATTCTATACTTCTTATGAAGCTATAAATTTAGTTAACAATAAGATTTAATAATACGTAGATGGGAAGGTAGAATCTTTGAAGATTAAACATTTGTGACTGAAAGGAACCATGTACATAACGAATGTACTACAATAAATGCAATGTAGACGTGTAATTAGACAAATGTATTAAAAAGACACATTTTCAAACATTGTTTTAACTTTTTAAATTCACGACCACAAAGAAATAATTTACTAGAATAATTTATTAGGAAGAATTTGTCTATTATTTCATATCTAGACCAACTCCCCTTGAAGAATTCCAAATAAATTGTTTGCAACATTTCAAGCTAATGTTTAATTTCCTACAAGAGAAAAGCATACTTGTCTTATGAAAACCAGTTCTATTTACTATGAGTCAAGTTGCTTTAATAATATTCATTAGACAAAATATTCGTGAATGAATCATGGCGGTGAATTCATTCTTATTGGCTACTGCTACGCGTTCATCAAAACATTTCATTTCGAAAATTACATCACATGTTTTACTTTCAGTTCATTTGAAGTCCGATATCTCTGCTACGGAAACAAATTAGCATCGCAGGACTTCCTGAGAGGCTGTTTCCTGCATCGAGAACATCTCAAAATGGCGGACGTGGAAATGCGGAGAGAGTGAATGCGCCTCAGTTGTCCAGCGACGCGAAGGAATAGGAAATGAACCGGGGGACCTCGGCCCGGTTGGAGCAGGTAGCTCCATAATTCAAAGAGCATGCAGGCGGGGATGGCGGTCGCTAGAAAGCCAACTTGCGACAACCCTCATTTTTTTCATGACCTGTCGTCTGTCTTCAGTCGTTTCTCTTCTAGATCATTTCTATTCGACACATGGAGTATAATCCGAAGTCCTGCGTTCCACTCTTAACGGGAGATATG
Organism: Gryllus bimaculatus; assembly: GCA_017312745.1. Taxonomy (NCBI): domain Eukaryota; kingdom Metazoa; phylum Arthropoda; class Insecta; order Orthoptera; family Gryllidae; genus Gryllus; species Gryllus bimaculatus. The sequence continues at coordinate 1,843,623 of BOPP01000212.1, forward strand.
TCTCAGGGCAAAAACTGGTGTCACTGCAGTCGCTCTGTCAGGGAGGTTCTACGTTCAAGTCCCGACGGTGGCAGAATTTTCGACACTAGCCTAATAAGTGGGTCGAATTCAGTTGCTGTCTGGAGGGGAATTCCAGCGGCCGGTTTTTCTGATCGGTAGTTTTCGTGTGGTTTCTTCGATCAACACCGGGCGAATGCCGGGGCATTACCCTAACAAACGGGCCACGGACCGCACGCGATCTTTCCTAACTCTTACTTGTCCTATCCTCACCCCTTACACACAAAAACGCACTAGACAAGTACACCTGCTGGAATCCGGTCGGGAGCTTAGATCATGTTCCGGCAGGGGCGGTGCTCTCTGGTGGGAGATACCTGGTCTGGGGGAATCCCACTTGGCGGTGATAGGTCCACGCCGGATCTCGTCATCCAGTGGGAGAAGACCTCCCTCATCCTCTCAGCAAAACATGTATTACACTTACGGGACTAATGACCCTGGTAGTTGACGCGCCCGGAATCACTAACAGTCAACCAGCGTCCCACTGTCGCATTCAGTGCAGCGAAATCGAACCCCAAACGATCAAGCCTCCAGAATTTAGCTCAGAGCCAACCGTTTTTCGCTGGGTCGGCAGAAGCTCCAACCAGGACGTGGCGGTGCTCGAGCCACGGCCCTGGCGGATTTTCCGCTCATAATACTTAACTAGAACTCATTCAGCGTGACGATTAGGTGCCTCAGGGAGTCAATTCATGTCACTGTGGGGTCATTGACGGGGAGAGTCTAGGATTCGGGTTCCGACGATCATGAACCCACCTCGAAGAGTTGGGAACAGCGACATCACTACCCACGCAAAAATATTGAAGGTGGTTGCAACCCAGCGCCAACAACGGCTTTTTGACAACTGCTAGCTCGCATTCAGATGCTGACAGGAGTATTCTAGTAGCCAGCTGCTCTGATCTGCAGTTTCCGCGCTTTCTCCGATCAATAAAAGGCGACTGGTGGAGCAGAATCCTAACCAAACAAAGATTTCGTAATTTTATGTCGTCATTTCTTGGATGTAAGATTATAAACTAAATACGTTGTTAGGTGTGGTGTTCGAACCCACGTTCCGTCTCGAGAACCAGAGCTTAAATCTGGCGCCATAGACCGCTCGGCCAACCTGACCCACGCAGGTCGACTTCTCTGTGCATTTTATATCGTCATTTCTTGAGTGAAGATTATAAAATAATTACGTTGTCAGGTGTGGGGTTCGAACCCACGCTCCCTCTCCCGGAGGGGGGGAAAAAACAGAAGCTTAAAATCTGGCGCTTAGACGCTCGGCCAACCCTGACCACGGAGGTCGAATTCTTCTAGTGCATTTTATATTTCGTCAATTTCTTGAGTAGAAGATATAAAGGTAATTACGTTGTCAGGTGTAGGGGTTCGAATCCACCTCCCTCTCGGGAACCGAGCGTTAATCTGGCGCCTTAGACCCGCTCGGGCCACCTGACCCACGGAGGGTGGCTTTCTACTGAGCATTTATCTATATCGTCATTTCTTGAGTGAAGATTATAAGAAGCATACGTGGGTAAAGTGTGTAGGGTTCGAACCCACGCTCCCTCTCGGGAACAGAGCATTAAATACTGGCAGCTATAGACCGCATCGGCCAACCTGACCCACGAAGATCAGACTTTTCTGTGCAATTGTTATATCGTACATTCTTGGAGCTGAAGAATATAAAATGAATTACGTATGTCAGGTGTGAAGGTTCGAACCCAACCGCTCCTCTACGGGAACCAGAGACTTAAATCTGGCGCACTTAGACCGCATACGGCCAACCATGACCCACGCAGGTCGGCTTCTCTGCGCCATTTCTTTCATATCGTCATTTCTTGAGAGAACAGAATTATAAAAATAATTACGTTGCTCAGTTAGTAGAGGTTCGAACCCACGCTCCACATCGGGGACCAGAGCTATAAACCTGCGCCTTAGGACAGCTCGCAACCTGACGACTCGGCGAGAGCCTTCTCCGTGCGTTTTATGTTGTCATTCCATGAGTGAAAAAAATTAAATCAATATACTTTTGTTTGCAAAAAGATGTGTTACTAATGATCACTCGGGCGGTTTTTTATTCAACAATTATTTGCCATGTGTATTTTTCAGTGATTTAAAATTGTAGATTGCAATTTGTGAGAACTGGTTGCGTATTTTTAGCACTTTCTGTATATTTTTCTACTTTAATGTAGTGGTCATAATAAATAAAGATAATCTTACATTCTATTTTGATAACTTACTTAGTATTTTTATGTTCAGCGACTAAGTTTTGGTTGGAAAGACTCTTTCAACAATAGTAATTCTCTTATCATGTAATCGTAAAGAAATAAGTATGTTTATCATTTTTCGGCGTTTTATAATCTAATTTTCCTACTTACTAAAATCTAATTTTTTATTCATTAATAATATTCCAGGAAACCAATTATTTATACTTGTAATTGGAAATGTAATTCTTCTTGTAGCAACTGATAACTGTTCACCAATCCGACCGCAAAAATTTTTTCTGTAAAATCAACGTACCGATCTGCAAACCATACCTCAAATCTGTTATTGATGAGCAAGTGTTCGTAGGTTCCACGCCATTAGAAGATAGGATTACTTTCGGAACGCAGTGTGGTTTGCGTGGAGAAACCCGTTTGTCGCTGGTGTGCGGCGACCAAAGGCGTTTGCAACGCCAGGAGGAACTGGTCGCCGTTCCTGTCTGGCGAGTTGGCGCGGCGGCGACAGCGAAGGAAGCTCGCGAGGAGATTCTCCGACGGAGGCGACGCGACGTTCAGCTCTCAACCGCCCGGCTTTCCACTGCCCCGTACAAAACATCGCGCAGCGGCGGTCGCTCCAGAGGGAGGCCGAGCGTCCAGGGCGGGGCTAGTCTGGTCGCACGATTTCTACGGCGCCACGAGACGGGAAAGGAAGAACGCACCAAGACTAGATACTGTTTTTCGTGATTCATCAGAGATGGCTCAGAGCATCAACTGATAGTCACTGCACTCTCAGAAAGATCCAAAATCGAGGTACCGAAAGTAGGCAGGATTTTTCACTCTACATGACAAACAAGATCGAAAGCAGTCGCTGTCTGGAGGGAATTATGAAGGCTGGCAAATCTATCTAAGTTTTTACGTTTTCTGCGGATCAGCACTTAAGCGTATGACGAGCAAGTCACCTACCCAAACGGGCTATTGGGACGCACTTTGATTTCTCCTCCTTGTCTTTGATTATGTTCCGCACCATTTACGGCACACACACTTACATTAACATGCACTACATTACCCACAAGTGTCCATAGGAGTTTGGACCTTTACCTGCAGGAGCGGTGCCCCACTGGGTGCGAGATGGTTAGGAACGCAGCGCTACGCTGACGGTAGGTTCGGCAGCCGGAAAGTCGTCCGTCCAGGTTGGCCGGAGCGGTCTAAAGGGCGCCAGATTTAAGCTTGGTCCCGGAGGAGCGTGGGCTCGAACCCCACAACCTGACAAAGTAATTATTTATATAAATCTTCAACAAGAAATGAAAATATAAAAATGCACAGAGAGCCACCCCCGCGAGCGTATCAGGAATGGCCGAGCGCGTCTAAGGCGCAGATTTAAGCTCTGGTTCCAGAGGGGAGGACGTGGGTTCGAACCCCACACCTGACAACGTAATTATTTATAATTCTTCAATCAAGGAAATGAAGATATAAAATGCACAGAGAAGCACCCCCGCGGGTCAGGTGGCGAGCGTCTAAGCGCAGATTTAAGCTCTGGGTTCCCGAGAGGGAGCGTGGGTTTCGAACCCCACACCTGCCACGTCCTTTTTTCTTTACTCTTCACTCAGAATGACGCATACCATGCACACAGAACGCCCCCCCCGCGGGTCGGTTGGCCTGAACGCGGTCTCAGGCGCCAGACTTTACTTCTGGTTCCCGACGACGGGAGCGTGGTTCGAACCCCAACCCCCTGCAACCCGTATTCTTTATAATCTTCACTCGATGGCATTATGCCACAGAACTCTCCGACCCCCTCCGTGCGGTCACGTGTGCCGAAGCGGTCTAACGGGCGCCGATTAGCTCTGGTTCCCGGCGGGCGCCGTGGTTCGAACCCCACACCTGGCCAAGTCTTATTTATTGACATCTTCAATCAAGAATAAGATAATAATGCACAGAGAAGCCACCACCCGCGGGTCAGTTGCCGAGCGGTCATAAGGCGCAGAATCTTTTAAGCTCTGGGTTCCCGAGAGGGGAGCGTGGCGCTCGAACCCCCAACTGACAAAACGTAATTATCTCTAAAATCTTCAATCAAGAAATGAAAGATATAAAAATGCTCAGAGAACCACCCTCGCGTGTGTCAGGTTGGGCGACGGTCTAAGGCGCCAGATTTAAGCTCTGGTTCCGCGAGAGGGAGCGTGGGCTTCGAACCCCACACCGACAACGTATATTAATTTATAATCTTCAGTCAAGAAATTGAAGATATAAAATGCACAGAGAAGCACCCCCCGCGGGTCAGGTTGGCCGAGCGGTCTATAGGCGCAGATTTAAGCTTCTGGGTTCCGAGAGGGAGCAGTGGGCTCGACCCTACACGCTGACAACGTGTAATTATTTTAATAATCTTCAATCAAGAAATGAATATAAAAGCATCAGAGAAGCACCCCGCGTGGGTCAGGTTGGCCGAGCGTCTAAGGCGCCAGATGTAAGCTCTGGTTCCGAGAGAGAGCGTGGGGTTTCCGAACCCCACACCTGAACAACTTAATTATTTATAACTTCCTCAAGAAATGACGATATAAAATGCTCAGAGAAGCCACCCTCGTGGGTCAGGCTTGGCCGCGACGTCTAGGCCCAGCATTTAAGCCTCTGGTTCCCGAGAGGAGCGTGGTTCAACCCCAACGACAACGTATTATTTTTATAATCTTCATCTCAAGAAAAAGACATATTAAAATGACTAGGAGCGCACCTCCCGCGGGGTCAGTTGGCCGAGCCGGTCTAAGGCGCCAGATTTAAGTTCTGGTCCGAGAGGGAGCGTGGGTCGAACCCCATCTCCTGCAAGCGCTATTATTTTATAATCTTCTCTCAGAATGACGATATAAATGCTTAGAGAAGCCACCCTACTGGGTCATGTTGGCCGCAGCGATCTTCGGCGGCCAGATTTAAGCTCTGGTTCCCGAGAGGAAGCGATGGGTTTTTCGAACCCCACACCTTGAACAACGTAAATTAGTTTTATAATTCTTACAATCAAGAAATGAAGATAATAAAAATGCAACAGAGAGCCACACCCGCGGCGTCAGGTTGGCGAGCGGTTAAAGGCGCCAGATTATAAGCTCTGGTTCCCGAGAGGAGCGGGGTTCGAACCCCAACCTGAACAACGTATATTAAAATCTTTCACTCAAGAAATGACGATATAAAATATCAGAGAAGCCACCCTCCGTGTTCCAGGTTGGCCGAACGGTCATAAGGCGCCAGCATTTAAGCTTCTGGTTCCGAGAGGAGCAGTGGGTTCGAACCCCCACCTGACAACGTAATTATTTTATAATCTTCAAATCAAGAAATGAAGATATAAAATGCGCCAGAGAAGCCACCCCCGCGGGTCAGGTTGGCCGAAGCGGTCTAAGGCGCCAAGATTTTCAAAGCTCTGGTTTCCCGAGAGGGAGGCGTGGGTTCGAACCCTACACCTGAACAACGTAATTATTTTATAATCTTCACTCAAGAAATGCGATATTAAAATGCTCAGAGAAAGCCACCCTCCGTGGGTCAGGTGTGGCGAGCGGTTTAAAGGCGCCAGCTTTAAGCTTTGGCTTCGAGAGAGAAGCGTTGGCGTCGAACCCCACACTAACAACTTAATTCATTTTATAAACTTCACTCAAGAAATGACGATATAAAATGCTCAGAGAAGCCACCCTCCGTGGGTCAGGTTGGCCGAGCGGTTTAAGGCGCCAGATTTAAGCTCTGGTTCCCGAGAGAGAGCGTGGGTTCGAACCCCACACCTAACAACTTAATTATTTTATAAACTTCACTCAAGAAATGACGATATAAAATGCTCAGAGAAGCCACCCTCGGTGGGTCAGGTTGGCCGAGCGGTCTAAGGCGCCAGATTTAAGTTCTGGTTCCCGAGAGGGAGCGGGGGTCCGAACCCCACTCCTGGCAGCGCTTTTATTTTATAATTCTTCACATCTGGAACTACAATGTAAAATACAAAAAAACGTTTATGAAACGAGAACGTTATGTAATGCTGCATAAAAACGGCGAATTTTTGAAAGGAAAGCTCATATTACACGTCTCTGATAAAAAATTTGGGAAATCCAGTTGCTAAATTCAGAAAAAAGTCCTCTAGAACGTGCGAAGCTATGTTTTGTTCAGAAACAAAGAAGAGATCATTTCAGTGTAATACCGACTTGTCCAGCGGCTTATGTCCCGCAAAGGTTGTGCTCCAGTATATCATGGGTATATTGAATACAGTTTCAACTGCCGCTGCTCTCCTCTTGGCCTACGTTACTATCCTTTCTCCTCACTCTTGAGGAGTGTCAAATAAAACACTTGAAGATCTAAAAAACAAGATATATTGTTCCAAAGCTCAGGATGGCTAATCAATAGGCAAACAGTTACCTGTTCCATGTTCAAAGCTCTTTTGTTGCGTATTCATGAACCATCTATTAACTATCTCTAATTTCTTACCCAAGGGTTTGTCAATATTCTAACATTACTAATTGGGTATTAAACAAGTATTTCACTTTCTAATATGTCGAATTAATTGTCGTACGTCCATCTCTTGCGAACTCAAGCCATTCTCTCTCAAAACAAACTGGGCACCATTGCAACACTTTATATTACTCCATTATTCGTTCTTTTGCGAGTTAATACACTCATATCAAGTTCAGTATTTCATTTAGTAACACTGATTCATGTAAACAGGACAAGAATTACGAGTGATGAATAATAATGAATGATTGACATGAACAGGTTAAAGCATATACGCAGGATCAATCAGAATGATGTACTGCCAAGTGTAAGATAATTCATTGCAAAAATTAGCATGTGCAGTGCATGAGGAGTAATTCATCTGCTGTAAATCCACGGCATTCAACTATGTCAGAAGTAATGTATTAAAACTGGGTGCGCTGGTGCATGTACTTGTTGAGAATTCGCTGCAGAAATTTCGTAGGGTGTTAAGCTCTGTGTTTCCACAGTTTAGGATAACAGTTGCGGAGCTCCGTGTGATTTTTTTTCATCCTGCGCGACCTCAGCGCTTCCAGTGGCGAGCGAGAGCAGCACCAGTTCAATTAGGTGATGCCTGTACATTTGTTTGCGGGTTACACTTGGTTTACTTAATGGTATGTGATAGCGATATAATTTTGATGCAGTGAGTTGAATCGTTTGAATATTATTTATTATCCGCTCTTGCTAACTTGCCATTGTCAAATTGTGACTGATCACATTTACGTCTTGCACACATTCTTCCACGATTAAAAATGCCAACATACGGAAATGCCTGTATTGCTATAAATTGTAGCAACAACCAAAAGAATCGCCAAATGTATCCTTCTTTAGGTTTCTTAAAGGTACAGAAAGAAAAGCGTTAAAAAATGTTCGTGAGAGTTGTTATTTCAAAATGCGTATATGTGTATATTTTTATTGTACTTTCGTTGGATAAATCATTTTGGATGTTAAGAAAATGTATGTCAGCTAATAAATGTAAACATTGATTCTGGAGCTAAGAGCTGGTTTCGGCTGGGCGTAACGGGCTGTACCGTGCACTGCGAAACTAATGCCCATAGTGCCTGAAAATATCAACCAACCAAACAACCGAAATGTGTAGTCGTTTGATTGATCGATTGGTGCTCCAGAATGCGTCAACTGTTAAAATCGCTAGAAGCAGCGTGCTCCCGTACGTATAGTGTATTCTTTAATGGGAGATATGGCGGTGATCCTTCTCAGATAGATGGCAAGTTTCAACGCCAACCTACTCACGCAGGGTATCCCCAACTAGGTATCTCCCACCAGCGGGTACAAGCTTTTAGCTCCCCACCGGCCTCCCGACTTGTGTGATGGTGTAGTGAATCTTAGTGTAGGTATGGGCAAGTAAGGTATGAGGATAGGTCAAAAAAGAGATGGGCAAGATCGCGCATGGTCCGTGACCCGTTTTTTAGGGTACTGCTCCGGCATTCGCCTGGTGTTGATCGAGGAGACTACGTAAAACTACTCCAGACAGCGAAAGATCTCGACGTAACTACCTAGCTACTGTCGAAAAATTCTGCCACCGTTTCGACTTGAAGCTAGAACCTGCCTAGAACTGCTGCAGCATCACTTGATTCCCCGAGCCACCTCTCCCGGTGCAATGTAATGCGTGTAATTGTATGTGTGTATATGTGAGAAAAGAAGAAGAAAGAAGGAAATACTGTGCTCGGTCATTGGCGATTTTGTATTAACACTTCTCTGCTATACATCTAGTATTGAGTAAAGTAAGAACGGAAAACTCTTGATCAGAGCAGCGGGCCGCTAGAATTCTCCTCCGGACGGCGTGCGGCTGAATGGAAAGCAGTGGTCAAGTGGCCGTGCGGGGGGGGGCTGAGGTCGATCCCCTCCGAAAGGATCAGTGTCATAACTCGCGCCCCATTTCTCCGGGAGCGGCACGGCCTGCTCTTTCAGCAGGAGACCGCCTGCCTCAAGGCCACGCTGCTCTTTAAGAGATGGCTGGAGTGCCACAAGGCCCTCAATTATAATCGCACAATAATTTTAGTTTTTGTGGTTGCCGTTCGAAGCGCCAACGCGCAGTGCCCAACGATATCCCTCTCCGCCAAAAATAATTCATTGGTGATTAGAAAGGGGCGGATTTTGATGACCTATCGCAAACTAGTGGTGCTACATCACCACATACAATCTCGCAATATTACAATGTTATCGTTATGCACTAAGGGACGCCCGTATGTGCTTCATTAATTTCAAACAGAAATTATGTGGAAATATCTAACTTTTACAAAAATTATACATGATATTTTTAAAGAAATAATTTTGTGTAATAGACTGTCTGAGGGAAAACTTCTACCTTAAATTTTCTAGTTTTGGATTTTGTTTTGCAGTTTTCGAAAAAAAGAGTAATACATGAAAATGGGGCTAGCACCACATTTTATCCTCCCTTGTGGAGAAAATTTAAAGAAAAAATTTTAAGCAGTTTTTGAAAAAAATTGTAAATTTCAAGTTTTTTCGAAAAATATATGACCTTTTCCAAAGAGCTTATTTTGCACGACAGACTTGAGGCAAAAATATCAATCTCCAATTTTAAAGTTAAACATTTTTTTTCAATTTTCGTAAAATCAGGTATGTCAACGAAAGAAGACCTGCACCATTCTCTTAAATGTCCTTTGCACTATTCGACAAGAAAATTTAATCAAAATATTTTGAGCCATTTCTTTGAAAATTTTGAAAATGTCAGAGGGGCTTCATGTAAAGTACCCCCAAAATTAAAATATCGGTTTCAAATTCCAGGGGCGCTAGATCAGGTAGAACGATTGAAGAATATCAATTTTGGAGAAAATCGGCTGAACTGTTTATGCGCTAGCGATGTGCACAGATAGACGGACGAACGGACAGACAGACGTTTTGCCGTCAATCAATGTTTCGGTATCAATGACCCACAAAACATGGCTTCTAGCTACACCATGCGTAAGAGGAACATTATTTATTATATTTAGCAATGGTACGCTCGATATAGGCTATGTTTTGTTCTTCTCTCTCATAGAAAAATTAAGAAATATATTAAATCTGTTTTCACAGACTTTTTGGCAATTAATTAGGCTTAACACATTTATGCATAATAACTAAGGCGATGGATTTATAATAAGACTTATTGATAGAATATCAAAATATTATTTTTTCCTTGATAACGTTCCGAGAATTTACATAATGATTTGCATAGAAGATATCTAGAATGTACTGATACAATAATATTGATACAAAAATGCCTTTTCAGAAGAAATTATGCTTGAAAACCATTGCGCAGTAAGTTAGTAACCTAATGAATCACCTTCTCTTACATATCAAAATGAACCAATAAAATGGATTTCATCCACCGATCCAATAAAATATTTAGGAGTATTAATGGACAGAATACTCCATTGGCGAAATCATATCGCCCATAGAATTTCGCTAGATTATAAACGATGGCATCAGCCACTTCGTTTCGTCAAACACTCTACTTCACACGTATACAGACTAAATTACACATTTATAAAACAATGATTCGGCCTATTATCTTACACGTGTTGAATTTGGGGATCAGTATCTAAAACAAACATTAATAGAATACAAATGTTTGAGAATACCTGCCTAAGAGATAATATTAAAGCCCCTTTGTTAATTTCAAACATACGAATTCATTCTGAGTTAGGTATACTCCAATTCAATTTTTTTCTACAAATTTCAGTCGCAAAATTATTACTATTCCATCTGCACTTCATTTTGAACTAATACAGTAAATACAATTCCCATCGTAACCGGCTAAAACGCAAGTTTCCAAAACAATGCTTCGACCCTCTACAACCTCCTTCCGAATCTTATTTAACCAATATAGTTTTGTTCGTGATAAGTGAGCTGCATATTTATAGCTACTCATTTTATGTATTTAATGTTCTATATGTTCATCTTCTGCTGTCAATGGGTCAACTGGTCAAAGTCATGTAATTATTCAATGAAAAAATATGTTAATAATATGGTATCTGTCTCAGTAACTGTGTACAGTGTACGATGTCCATCACGTGTAGCTCTGAGAAAACTCGTCCCTCATCGGCAAACTGAGATGCGGTAGAGCGCTTCCAGACTAAAGGGATCAGGATGAGAAGAAGCTTCTTTGCCCACTTACGAGTTACCGACGAGCTGACTAACAATATCCAATCAAGGGCACTCCTGGGGAGTACCCTATAGAACAGGGGTGTCCAACTTACAAGGCCACGAGGGCCACTTCTGAAACCTTCCATGTAATTGCAGGCCATATTTTCATTAATCGGGAGAGGGGATGAAACCATCCGTGATATCAGGCGTTGGTAACGCCTGGGGTCCGTCTCTCACAAGTTACAAGTGAATTCACTGTTAACTTGTGAGAACCACAGCAATCGCATTTCGCAATCACATTAGTAATCACTAAGAGTCACAAGTGAATGCCCAATAGTTCACAAATGAAATTCTACAAGAAACAAGTGTTTATGTTTCTCGCAACTTACTAGTAGTCTAAAACAGTTGTAAATGAGCAGTATTTTGTAGAAAGCCTACAGATACATGTTTAGTTGAACGATTTACGATTACAAGTAACGATATTTTTATATTTGTGCGTTCATAGTTAATTAGAATTAGGAAATAGCCTTTTTATCCTATTAGTGGTAAAGAATTAGATATTGTTAAGTGCCTTTTGCTCTCGAATTTTTTCCAAAGGGTACATTTTGCTTCTTCTCAATGACATTGCGAAGAAAGGTAAGAATAAAGCAGAAAAATTGAGAATAAAATACAAAAGGAAGAATAATATAAAAGAAGTAGAAGGAAAATTAAAGAGAAAATGGAGTAATTTTAAAATCAATGAAGAAAATAAATTATCTACGTAGATAAGTCTGAAATTAAAGTAAAAAGAGAGGGGAGAAAGTAAAAAGAAATAGAACTGGTAGTGAAAATGAAGCCTAAAACAAACAGCTCCAGAGACAATACAACATAAAACCTAAAGACACGACGTAAAACCTAAAGACAAAGACGCAATGGGACTCAAAAAACACAGGCACACAGTCGATTCAATTCCAAAGAACGCGAAATAGCGCAATTTCTTTCCAATAATAATAATAATAATAATAATAATAATAATAATAATAATAATAATAATTTATTGAGCAACATATACAATTACAATGTGTATGACGAGTCAAATATGTTGTAAGTGGAAGCAATACAATGCAATTGCGCACATTGGAGTGCAGCGAGTGAAGTTACATTTACTGTCTAGAAGCAAAACAAGGGGCCAGCAAGGTTAACCTCCTTGCCTCAAAGCACCAGGGAATAGAACTGCATTGTGAACAACTCGCTTGTGAGCATTCCACAGGCCATTCACGCCAATCACAATGTTCCACAAGTGTTGTAAAATCTTTGTGAAACAGGACTTACGAGTACATGTGACTACTAGTACTAGTTACTTGTTACGCGTAACTTGTAAGTTGTAACCTTTTTGAAATAGACACCTGATATCACGCATGGTTCCATTCCCCTTGAAACTCATTGGGATAATTTTGATTTCAGAATTTACTAGAAAAGTCATTAGATTAACCTTAGAGTAACCTATTTTTACATTAAAAAGGGTTTTGGTCCCGTAGGGCTCGTGAGCTAGGTGCATAATATTATTGTTCGTCATGGATAAAACAGACTTTCACTTTTGTCCTTTTGGGCTCTGTGCTTTGTTCCGTTCCGTTGGGCTTCAATAAATGGCACTGTGAGCCGCCAATTAGAAAATCCTGCTATAGAACCCTAATTTCACAGAAAGGGAAGCAGTTAATGTGACGATAATATTAAGTACAAAACAAGAAAACATTTCAAAATGGATAAACATCTTCAAATAGTTCACAAGTTATTGCTTTCATAAATACGAAGAGCCACCGAGCAAACGCATTGTAATATCAAAATAACGATCGTGTTTATTTCAAGATTGTCTGTATATTTTCTGTCCCACATTCGTTATATGCAATTCGTGGAAAACAACATTGACTCTGAGCAATGCGTTATTTCAAAGATATTTTCTATGCCAAAAAGTCTTTAAAATGGGCTGCGGATACATTTAATACTCGCGTACGACAATCATTGATCTTTAGAACATTTCTCATTAAGTGAAGACATCTTCTCTTAACATAATTCGCTAAGGAAGCATGACGGTATAAGCCATTGAAAACCAAAGAAACCATCGACACAAAATGCACTAGATGTGCTACTGCTGGATAGGGAATTACATCTAGGTCTGTGTTAATCAGGTTGAAGACGAAAATAAAAGTTCGCAGATTATTATGTGAAAGAAACAGCAACCTGTTTGGGTGTCTCAAGACATCAACTTCAGTGACACTGACAAGAGTACGGTCTAGTCCCGACAGTCGTAGGATTTTTAATACTAGTTAAATAGCTAGGACAAATTCAGCTGCTGTCTAGAAGAGAATTCTATTGGCCGGCTTCTCTGATCGGTAGTTTCGTGGTTTTCCCAATCAAAACCTGGCGAATGCCGGAACAGTACCCTAACAAAAAGGTCACGGATCACAGGGATCTTTCCATACTCTTCTTCGTGCTATCTTCACTCCTCCCTTACACACTCTAACACTTACATGAACAACACTATCACATAATTTCGGGAAATCAGTCGGAAGCTTGGAGCTTGTCTCGGCTGTGCCCGCTGACGGAAGATACCTGGATGGGGAAACCTCCGCGTGCTGAGGTGAAGGTCGGCGCCTGATCTCGCCATCGACCGAGAGATCACGGCACCTCTCAGAAAAAAACATGCACCACACATACTGATCTTAGCAGTTGTCATGCCCAGAAACACGAAATAATCCGTCAAGAAACACAACTTGCGTAAACCGGAAGCGATGTGCCCTGAACTTTTAAAAGCAGGTTTTTCTGCTCGAAAGTTTTTTTTTATTCCGTAATGTTCACATTTCAGTATCTTTTAGGACGTTCCATTACATTTTAGAAGGGAACTCCCATATTGAACAAAAATTGTCAGTTAGGTTTCAGTACGAAGCTACTTATTTACACTTCTAAAACAGTGATTACAATGTATGGAATTTTTGCTTCGATATTTGCAAACCCACAGCCTTATTCAATCAATTTGAGTCATCAAGTTGTTTCTTTACATATTAAAAGTTAATTAATTAATTCTTTACACTTTAAATAATAAAATAAAAATATTTTATTATTTATTATCATGTGTATTTTTTGTGTGGCTGTATTATTGCTGTGGCTCTGCTTCGAAGCAGTTTTCTGAAAAATAATTCATTGAATTCCAATATTTTTTTAAATATTGCAATATACAAAACAGAGATATGAACTCACTGGAGAAATATATGCACATCTGAAAACAGGTTTGGCCAGAACATTGCCTCAAGAATCGACTAAGTACGTGGAACCGAAAATTGCGTTCGAATTATGTGACAGGCTTGGGTGAATTAACCATGTGGTTGTCGCGTGAATCACTTACCACACCACTAAGCATCCATTTTGAATATCAGAACTATAATGATTCAACTACTTTCAAATTCACCTCTCCTATTCACACTTCATCGATCGCGTAAGGGGGTTCAAGGCTTCAACTGATGTCACCGCAGTGCCTCAGACTGGGAGGTCCTAATATTCGTGTCCTGGCGGTGGCTGGAGAAGTTTTGAATATAATAGATGGCCAGATGGGGTTCAACCGTTTTCCGGAGGCAAATTCTAGCACCGGAATGCTATGATCGTTAGTTTTCAAATATTTTCCCCATCTACACGAGAAAGACAGAGCAGGCCACGGACCGCGCGCGATCTTGCCTTTTTTCCCTTGTCCTATCCTCATCCCCTACTTACACTCCCTTACACTACATGCACTACACTACCACACACCGTAAGACCCGCCGGGAGCTTAGAGCTTTCCGCAACGGGGAAAGCAATTGGGGAGGAAATTCTTCGACAACCGAAGCATAGGTCGGCGATGGATCTCGCTATTCAGCGGAGGTGAACCACCACCACCTCACGCGATAAAACGTTTACTACACAAAAGGGATCACTGACCATGGCAGTTGACGTGCCGGGAAACATCAATCAAACATCAATCAACCTTAAACAAACATCAATCAAGCATCAATCAAACATCATCTAAACATCAATAAAACATCAATCAAACATCAATCAATCAATCACTTCCATCCTTATACTGGAAGGAAGAGACAAACCACCACTTCGACTCCAGGAAAGGAGAGAACGACTCCCCCCTCGCGTACTCCCAGAAGTGAGTACGTCTCTCATAGGCAGATTTATCCCTTTCTGGGAATTGCGCCGTCAGTTTCCTTTATGCGCTGTCGATTTCAACTCGATCGATTCCTTTCTCTCGCGAGGCTCATTACGCACGCGGAAGTGGCTGTGGTGAGGCCGCGCAGGTGCTTTAATGAAGATGGAAGGGACGTACGGTCGCTCCATCAAGGATTCGCCGACTCGTTCCGTGCGCGTTCGGTGCTCTCGTTACGAGACACTACTAGCCCACTGAATCGTTCACTTTCATCCCAAGACGAAGGCAATCGGCGGTGTCATTTGAACGGGTGCACTTCCCGAAATGTTTGGTGGAATTTACTACCAATAGGAGTTTTAGGAAGTAAAATGATACGATTTACGTGATTAGAGTTCACGAACGATTCCAAAGTTTAACGTAAGAGGCGAGAGTGATGCCAGTTTCGAATTGCCAGAAGCATCGTTACGCGTTATCTTTGTTAATTCTAATTTTTTTCTTTTCCAATATATCAATTAACACTTTTCTAATTAACTTTTCAATTTATCAATTAAATCTTTCTAAAAAATGATTTCTTCCCATTCCACTAATTTTGTTATTGAATTGATGTGTTCCTGATAATATGTGAAACTTTATTAGTATATATTTACTTTTATTAGGTCATTAAGAACTTCAAGATTTTAATGTACTTGTATTTCTAATGAAGAGACTAATTTTTAGATATCTTCATTTCTCAGGAATATTGCAAATGTAAATTTTATTACTTATTATACTAAATACCTATTTACCCGAAAAATCGGTTTATTCTCTTCTACATTTTCTCCTTAGCTCAATTTGTATGAGGAATTATCTCAATCAATTAAAGCAACAGTACATCACAAAATTCTCTGGGAGAGAGGTAAAAAAAGAATTTTGTAAAAGTGATAAGATTATTATTCAGTTCAGAAAGAAACCCAAAGTATATAAAACGTTTATCAACGTTTAAGCTCTAAATTTTATTATCACAGTGACAACTTTTCTGAGCCCTTTTACAGCAATATTGTATGAATAATGTTGCTGTAATAATAATACAATATTGTATGTATTATTCATATATAAATCAGGACGCTCTGATCATTACGCTCATTTCAGCATCCCCCGCCCCCCCCCCATCGCACCCAGCTACACTACAATTTTCTCGTCCCTGTTTCCGCTTCGTCGCTTTGCTTCCAGATGGGTCCCTCTCCCTTCTCGGATGCGGAGGTGTCCCGCAGGGCTCGTCTGTCATTCGTCTTAGAACGTGGAAGTGATTGATTACTAATTCCGGGTGCGTCAACTGCCAGGGTCATTAGTCCCGTAAGTTCGTCGCATGTTTCTCCTGAGGAGGAGAGGTGACATTTCCCGGCTGGAAAGTGAGATCTGACGCCTACCTACCCGGATACCGGGTTTTCCACCACCAGGTATCACCCACTAGCCCCTGCTGGGACACGCTCTACCCGGAAGAAGCAATTTTCAACCTTTCAACTTCATACCTAAGACGAACTCATACGCGGTCCAAAGAGGAATTTTTGAGGTTGTCTGTTGTGATAAGGATTTTTCTTGTTATTTCGTCAATAACAATATAATGTCGGAGAAGCCCCTTAATATTTGGACCACGGATCGTGCGCAATCTTTTCTTCCACATCTTTGTCCTTTCCTCCCCCCTAGCTCTCATAAACGCACACACACACACTCATACACCCACACACCGTCACTTAGACACGCGCACACACAGTCGCACACGCGAGCACACACACTTATATAGTCGCCCATTAACGGACACACGCATGCACACACGTGCACACACAAATACATTTACACGCACACCCACACCCACGCCTGCACCCACACACTAACTTTCACATGCATGCACATAACCACGCCTCTCGGGAGGCCAGTTATGAGTACAAAGCCAGCGGCGCCCCGCTGGCGGAGATACCAAGAGGGGGGATCCCACAAGTTAAACTATAGATTTCACATTTCAGGTGGGAACACCGCCACTTTCTGGATATGAAACACATTTCACAACGGAGCTAATCTTTATTGCAGATGATGGGCTGGGAAACACTTTCTAATCAATCAGAATTAACTCGGAAATGACAAACTATACATAAACATATCTGTACAAAAACTGGCTGAAGATATAAAGTTGAATGAAATTAATGAAACTAAAACGAAACATATTCGTCTCTCTACCGCTAAAATCACTAGACTGGTATCTGGAATATCGCTGATGCTGCACGGTCTTGCGTGTTTCGCTTTAGTTTATTTTCGAAATGCATAATTGCGACGTTCCGTCATATTAGTGTTCGGTTCTCTGATTACCAATTTCTAACTTCAATGGGGTAGCGCTGATTTTAGAAACTGTACACTTTCGTTAGTAACCTAAATCTTAAATAGTAATATGTGGGGCTTTGAGTTATTGTGAGGTTAATGAAACAACATAATTTTCTTCAGGACTGGAAACTATTTCTGTTCATATAGACCACTTCATTTCTTAAAACAACGATGTTCTAAGTATTTGTACAGGTACCCTTTACCTTCATTAACGTTATCCAAAAATCGTAAACCATTTACCTCACCCCTTCCTTAGAGAAAAGATTGGCATACTCACATTTCAACCAAGAGTGGTTGAATTGATTGGCTATACCTCATCTTTGAGAATTTACAAATTAACAAACTTTAATATAATAAAGTCAGTCACCCTATAATCTGTCCCGATCGGGAATCGAACCCTCAGAGATCGCGTCACGAAATAGAACCCGGGATCGCGTCCTGGTCAAGGAACGAATTATATGTCCAGTGCACCACAGCCACTTCCCGCCCTGGAATTACTTCGAAATCGGTTTACCCGTTTCCGAGATTAGCCCTAAAAATACTTACGAAAGAAAGAGTGACCAGTTTAGTGCATGTTAGTGTGAGTGTGTGTAACTAAGGGATGGGACAGGACAAGGAATGTGAAGGAAAGATCGGGCGTGGTCCGTGGCCCGTTGCCGATGTCCTCTGATCGACAAATCACCGTCGGTTCACGAGAAAAACATGCTCTGCACTTACGGGAATAATGACACCTGTTGACGCGCCCGTAATCAATAGTAATTAATCAATCATTATGGAAAACAACATGAAGTTCGAATTGCATTACATTCTAGTAACAGTATTGCAACGATTAAATATGGTAAACTAAATGTGTTGTCTGGTATCAAAAAATTATTTTGCTAAATAGGTTGCTATTAGCAGAATACAATTTTCATACCAGACAACACCTTTAAATTACCATATTTAATTATTAGAAGGTATCTACCTCACTAGCAATCTAATTAATACATATTGCAACGAATAACATACGTACGAAAACCAAACCGCTTCTTGTATACGCAATGTAGACTACATTCGTGGAAATACGGTACATGGATAACTGTGGGAATGCTAATTGAGTGAGCAGATTTTGATTAAAACGGAAACGAAAACTTCCATTTTTTTATATTGCTGATATTGCGAAATTTATTTTTATTTATGTATGTTACACTTTTACTCGTCTTTCAACTATTTATAATTAAAATGACGGGAATGGATTCTGGAACTCAAGAAAACGTGCGCAGATATTCTTCTCCCCCTTACGTCACAAACAGTTTTTACTGTTTTTTTGACTAAATAAATCTAGATGAACTCAAACATCGGCAACAATGATCAATAAAATTTGCTTGAAATATTTTTAAAATGCCCTGGAAACTAAGAAAAATGACGTAAAAAATTTGATGAAAACCAGCTAAGATGAACAACTTGCGTTGCTGGATACGTTACTGATGTAATCGAAACTTATTTTTTCGTTCAAGGGCATTTGGCTTGCAAACTTCTGGTTTGGACCGTTCTTTACCAGGAAATATCGGTCCTTACTAAATCGTCTGAACCGACAATATGTAGGCGTCAGAGGAGCATTAGATATCTGTGGAGAACGTTCGTTGCATCTCGTAAATATTATTTGTAGCAAGTTCAATGAATATGACATTAAAATCGATGAAAGGAGTGAAAAATGCGAGAAAAATGGGATATTTATTTTTGTCATAACGTCAAATTAATTTCTGTACAAAAAGGCCTTATCGTAAAGTGAAAAAAATGACATTTCATTACAATCCGCCCCCTGCTGATGAGTTTTTATTTTTTCTTTATTCTAGGATGAAGTAATGAAAGTCATGTTTGTTGTGTTGCCTCCTACAGCGGTGTGGACTGGGTGGGCGGAGGTCGGGTGCAGCGCAGCGGCGGCCGCGCGGCCGCGAGCAGGAAGTGCGTGGGGGTGGGCGCTTGCGCGGCGGCGGGCCGGAGGGGGAGGGGGAGGGGAGGCCGTGGAGTATAAGAGGGCGAGTGCAGGAGGCCGGGCAGCAGCTTCACCTGTCTCTCCCTCTCCTCCGCCAGACGGCTCTCGCAACATGCTCGCTCTCAGGGTAAGTGCCGACGAACTCGCGCCCAGCGCACACGGGCGGATCCACGGGGGCTAAGCCCGCCACCAAACGCCACGGAGACAGTATACAGGGTGTTCGGGCAGGGAACTTCGAACACAAGGCGACTTGAAGCATATTTACGCATCTCATAATCTATTTGGATGGTTGAACAGCATTAAGCACCCAGAAGTTGGTTTGAAAAAATGCGTTTTAGGCAAACATTTGTATTGCAGAGCGTAGAAACACTTCAAAGACATGTAGATTGCTTATTATTTATAAAATAAATGAATATATTTGTTCAGAAAGAAAAAATAACAGAGGAATAAAAAGCAGTCTAATTGTGAATATTGGGTGTTTCTTCATCTTTGGATTAATTTTTCTTTCTGAACAAATAAAAGAAAACAAATTTAATAATACAGATTTCTTCTATTTTGGAATTTATTACCATTCACAGGAATGGAAATTAAACTTTTGAACCATTAGAATCAGTAGTTGTGCATCTAAAGGACTATTTTATATTTGGATAATTTGAAATAACAATAGTACAAAAAAATAATTCTTGTAATTTCCACCAAAAAGTCCGTTTCTTTGAGCCAATTACACATACACATATGTGAGTGTTTACATTTATGTCATTATTTTCGTTATGAATACGTAATTTGATGTGTTGTATAGAGAAAACGTGACGAAGTCGATGAAGCAAAACATTTTTTCAAAGAGGTCAATAACGGAAAATATGGGAAAACCTAATTTAAATCAATGCTGAAAATGTATACATCAATGTTAAAATTAGAGCATTGCGGATAACTTGCGTAAATTCTAATTCCGGCACAGATGTGCATGAAACACACAGCATAATGTATGGTGAGATGGGGTGTTTGAAGACAATTTTGCATCCAAGTTGAGATAACCTTCCTAAAATTCCAGAGCCACTTGTTTCTGAAGTGGTATGCTCTTGTCCTTTTTGCTATGTACGCCAATTTTGGCGTTTGTTTCGACCACTTAGAGATAAGGTCTATGCAATCTTAATATCTAATCAATCTCTATGTGAGTGAGTTTGGTGTAATGAAGACTTCAATGGCCAGAAACGCAAAAATAAATTTCTAATCATCATTTTTTAACGAGGTATATAATCACCTATACGTGCGTGGGCAATTTTCACTACATAAAATCCATCTGTTGTGGCGGGGTTTAAACCAGGACCTTTGGATTATTAACTCAATGTAAAAACTAGATAGACATTGCATTTTTTTTCGATTATTGGGGTCAGAAAAATCCAAAGATTCCACTACTCTGAACATGTAATTTTAAAACATCGCTAAGCATATTCGTTTATACCCTCATTGTGACATTTAAAACTATTTTAAAATTATACATTAATTAATCTTGTATAAAACCATAATCCCATTACATTTTACGTTGATTTTTAAAATTTGTTAGACGTCCTAAACTTTTCTTGAGAGAGTAAGTTACCCAAAAGCGTTATTAGAAAAACTCTTAGACCGTTGCAATTTAATTTCCCTTTACATGAATTAGCCTATTTTTATTACATCAATTTTGGGAATAAACAGTTTATCCAACTAGAAACCGGGTTTTTAAAATCTAGAACGCACCGTTTTCGTGTTATGCACAATTTATTTCTCATAATGTTAAAATGTGTTTTAGGTTGCATTTACTTGTGCTCATTTCAGTATTCCATAATCTACAAAACTCTATTTTTCCCCTCTCAGATCTATTTGCCACACATTTTGGGGATAATTTTCTATCCACGAGCAGAAAATTATCTTATTTTTCTCGAATTGACATATAAATCGTATTAAACCGTTAGTGAGCTATAGGCGTTTTAGCGATCATATATTCTTGAAGTATTATATATTATGAAGATATATGAACTACATTATTTATGCATACGATGGAGAGTCTTCTTTTTAACAGAACTGTGATTCCTATCCTAAAAACGACTGCCTTCCGGGCAAATCTGACACTAACAAAAGCTGCTAGATCTCAGTTTTGTTCTTATCTAGTTAAGTTATCTTAAAATGTGTTCTTAATTCTCTGGATGCTTCTAAAGAATGTGGGGTCTTGGTTGACTGTTATCTGAACGAACACATGTAGATAAACCAGATAAAGATATAGTTTTGTTATAACACAGGTAGTAATCATTATTTGTAGGATAAATAGTTTGTATTAAGGCGACTAATTTCACCGCGTTTCCTCAACCGTTCACAAATTAAAAATCTATGCTTTTTGAATTGAATTCTAGAATTTTGTTGAATTTTCAGGTGGCATTCGCTTCTAAAACAATTCATTTTTATTGAAAAATGTTACACGAAATTGAGTGATATGGAATCTTTTCACATTGCTTGCTAAATATGCACACTTTGCTCCATGAACAAAACTAATATTTCCTTTCTTATATTCAAGATATTCAAAGCTTCTTTGAACCAAAAATCCATCCGGATAAAACAGGTATGAGTTTCGATAGTTTATGGACTTCTGGAGGCAGGAAATAAAATAATTTAGAGCTACAGACAACTATATCCGTCACGTAAAACAAATAAGATTGTTGTCCACCACATTGGTATTCTCCTAGAACTTAATCAAAGGACTAAGACTAGGGATATTTAGAATTACAACCAAATATTTTTTACCATGTTATATTCTTGTTTCAGAATATTCTTTTGAGAGACTTAAATTATTATTAAGTACAATAGATAATATCGCGAGACGGAAGTAGGTAATGTGTTTGAAAGCAGGTATAAAAAAGAAATGCGGATAATTCTCTCGAACAACTAAGCAAGTCGATTTTTTGTCGAAACAATCAAGAAGTAATAAAATAAATTCTAATGATATACGTTTCCGTATTCCTAAGAAAATGAAAAGAGGTTTTAAAAACTCTTGGCGTGAAAAACAGAACATCGAAATGTTAACTAAAATTCTAGTAAAATAGAAAATTGAAGACGTTGGGAGAGAGTCGGTTCCATTCGTTTGAGTTTATTAGACGTATCTGGAAATAAGTAAACGATATCATAGTATAAAAAAATAATGGTGGTACAATATCACCAATTTTCTCGCTCGTATTTTCATGCACAATTACGGCAAAAATACTCCAATAATCGAAAAATTGTACATGGCCTTATTTTAAAATATATTTTTAAGAAACAGATTTCATTAAGGGAAAAAAATATCTACCTTTAATATTTTTGTAGGAGGACTCAAAAAAAATTAAGCTTCCGTAATTTTCGAAACATCAGGATTTTGAATGAACATGAGTCGTATACTGTTCTCATAAACGTCCTTCACACTACCCAACAACAAAATTTAATAAAAAACGATGGAGCCATTTTTGTTGACAATTTTGAAAGTGTACCAAACCATTTACCATTTTTATGTAAAGTACTTCCAAGAGTTAAAATATCGATTTCAAATTCAAGAGGCCACGACCACATCCAGATCAATTGGGGATAATAATTTAGTAGACAATCGGCTGAACGGTTTAGCCGCTATCATTGTTCATAGTCGGACCGACGGACGGACAGGCAAACGTTTGGTCGGCATTCGATTTTTCGGTATCAAAAATCCACAACACATGGATTCTGGCAATACCTCGTGTTAGAGGATTTCCCCTCCTAAATTTAGCAACGTATTTATCCACTTTTTCGTTACCAGGGCCCTGTAATAAGAGTTTTTCTACCGAAAATTAGCCATTTTTCCTCGCTGCATTACATAACTTTCTCTCTAATCCTTAGCGAGAAAGTAACAAGGGGCCCTTCATTGAGTCTTCAGATGTCATGCGAATTTGCGGTTACGCAAACGACGTTGACGAGGCTTCCGATGAACATTGAAGTACGTAGCATTGAAGTTACTGATATCTGACAAACAAATAAATAGTGCACCTGTGGAGAAATGGACAGCAGAAACTAAAGTACAAATGTGGATTGTTCATGCAAACATGCTGAGAGTATAGGGAAAGAAAGCCTTAACGATTTACATGTTTTTTGTTTGACAGAAATTGATTCTTTGCAATTTATGATAATATGTAAAATGATAATTTGAAGTATCACATTGCTAGTGTTGTTAAGACCATATTTCGCAAATTTAAGAGTATTTTGTTTAATTAACTCATTGGCTGTTCCGAACGGTAGCAATGAGTCACAATAAGCACTCAAAAGTTGGTTTGAAAAAATACTTTCCATGCGAAAATTTGCTTTCCAGAAACATAAACACTGAAAAAAATTGTTTATTATTTACAAAAGAAATTAATATTATTTGCTCACAAAGAACAATTAACCCAAAAATACAAAAAAACAGGGGAATTTTGTAAATTGGGTGTTTGAGGTGCTCATTGAATATCTGATGGGTGATGCTTGAATATGAGAAGACGGGTTCATTTATTGTGCCTAGAATATAGACAGGTTATTTGGTAAGGGAAGGCATTCTGGGAGAGAGAAGTTTCCTTATTAAGGTGTAGATGTAGGGAAACACGGGTTATTTTAATGCGGTTATTTTAATGCAGTTGGTTTAGGACTGGGGTTATGTTCGATGCGTTACTTCGTTAAAGGGGTTTAGAAGAGTTATTTGTTTAAGGGTACTTTTATTAATGTGTTGGTAGTGCTGTATATAGTGTAAGGGTGATTGTTGGAATAAGTAAATGTTTCTTGATTTTAGAATACCATAGTCGTTCTGCAAAATAGTCATTAGAAAAGCATTATAAAGTCGTATATGTAAGTGCTAGTTGTCTGGATGCCTGGTTCTATGGTCTACGAAGTTATATTGTGGGAGAAGGTGGGGACAGGGTGAATATGTCAAGTGGGTGGCGCTTCCTGTTATATCGGATGAAATGGTTAATAACATGGCGATGATGTGCGACAAAAGCAAAGAAGGAAGGGTTGTTCATGGCGACTAGAAGTCGTTTCCGTCTGGTTTCATAAGTTTCTGTCATAAAAGATTTAACATCATTTTGAGTTTTAATGTCGAGGTAGCAGTCGGCAGGTGGTAGCCTCAAAGTCAGTCAGATTATTTTCCGGTCTGGTCAATAAGCTATAGTGCGATTAGAAAGTCGAAGCCCATGTTTCAGTGCCGTAGGTTGCTATTGATTTTATATATGTCTAATACACGTAAAGCTTGGTCATATGCTTCCCATTCTTGTTTATCATGAAGGGGAGCACATATCGTGTCCTTTTTTACTCGTTAAATTTGTAGCACGTTTTGCAAAAAATGTTTTAGTAAATACAGAATTTAAATTACTGAATACTTGCGTCTGCAACCTTAATTCTCTCAGCTTTTATCCCATTGTGCAGTTAGTAAGGAGAAATATAATACATGTTTATCCCTCAATGTATGTAAAGAAATTACTGTAACACATTTTGTACGTGTAAGAGATAGAGCGTACCAAGTACGTGGAGTCAGTGCAGTCGCAGCATACGACAGTGCCCTCTAATAGCAGCCAATGAAAACAACGAGAAGCTACCTAGTGTGTGAACCTGCCCACAGAGAGCACGGTGAAACTTACACACTCTTCAATCACCTTCCTTTCTTTCACGTATTATGTGTATCAACTGTAGGTTATATGCAAGTTGGCAAGTATATAATTAAATTCAGTCACATACTAATACACTCCAATGCATGTTTCTTCGAAGCTTTCTCGCATTCGGAAATGTAGCCAATTTCATTTCCCCATCGTTTATAATTAAAGAATTTATAAAAACATTAGTCTTTGTAACAGAAACAGATACAGCATTGCTCTCTTCTTTCGCTAAAAGACTTTTTGAAAAAATATAAACTCTTAATATTGTTTGCTGTGATCTTACTTTTTTTATCGATCAAAAGGTTTTTAAAGTATAGATGTTTTCTTAACTTATATTACCCAAATCAGTTACTTTATTCAACTGACTGCAATGGGTTGTATTATCAAAATCGGACCGGACAACAGCAATATGAATTTTTTTCGCGCGTATGACAATTTTACCCAACAACGCGAAGAAGACAATTTTGAGCCGTAAATGTCGCCCTCACTCCGACATCATAATTTTGGAACCCAACAACGGCTTTTTATGACCGAAGAGCCAAGTAATGTAATTTTTCTTTGCGAGGGGAAGTACCACTGAAGTAACTAGTAAGTGGACAAAAACATTTTAGATCTATTTTGAGCGTTTCCAAACATTTTGACCACCCGGGTGATCACCATCAACTTCATCATACGTAATATTGTACGTAGTATTTTATGTTGTATTTCTAAATTTATACTTTTACTTTGAGAGTATGGTTTTATTCCTATTAAATTTTCTATAAGTGTCTATAAGCTACGTGTTCAGTTTCATGTGTAAATATTGTTTTTAATTTGACAGAGATTTAAATGTTTCGAAATCTTTAGTTTTTTTAGTTTTACATCTTCATTAGAATTGATTTCTTCTGTTAGATAAAAAAAATATGATGATGAAGGTTAAAAAATATTACGATATCTTGAGTAGAGATGGGACTGGCAAATTTCAATCTAAAAATCTTTCGTAATTCAACACGAGAGGTCAACACGGGTGTTTATTCACCAATGACATAATCACTTGTGTTACAAATACTTTTTTTTGTTATTTAAGGTCGCATCAACTTCCAGGTCATTAGCGACTACTATTGCTTGTAACGGTATGGTAACTGTGACAGGATATGATGATGATGATAGGGGTGTGAAAGAACGAACACAATACAATCATGCCCGAGGCGGGACTTGAACCCGCGATCTAGTGCCTTAGCGATCTCGTTCATCCGGGCCGGCACAGATACTTTTGTAACAAAGAGGCGTGCTAAACTATGTCTACGGCGCTTAACTGAATAACGCGACTCTGCACCAGTCTGATTTTTCAAATTCCGCAAAGAGGTTCGCAGCGCAGGGGGAAATCATTCTTCTCACGCCCAGTTGCACAAGCGCCTTCATCCTGCAGAGCCTACCCCACTAGGAACTTCAACGGAAAAGGACGAAAGAGTTGCTCTCGCCTAAAGCGGGGAACTAGTTCGCGTCGCTACGGCATCTTAATGAAACAACAGGGGAAAGCCAGCCCCGCGTCTCCTTCGACGGCCGTTTGCTCAGGTCGAACCATGTTCATTTACCTTTTTGCGCACCTCAGGCCTTCAACTGATGACACTGCAGGGTCCCTGACCAGGAGGTCCGGGGGTTCGACTCCCGACGGAACGTTATTTTCACAACCGAAATGGATTGATTGATGACTCAGGTCGCTTTATTGCTAAGGTCATGACACCTGTAAGTGTAGTGAATGTTTTTCGCTCGGTGGTGGTCTTCCCCCATCGGGCGCTGAAATGCGGCTTCCGGCTAGCGGAATTTCCCCAACCAGGTATCTCGCACCGCTCCGGCCGGGACAAACTCTGAGCTCCCGACCGCTATCCTCAATGTGTAGCAGTGTAGTGCATGTTGGTGTCAGGGGTATGGATAGCACACGGAAGAGGTACGAAAAATCGCGCACGGTAATTGACCCATTTGCTCAATTCACCAGGATATTCGCTTCGTATTGATCGGAGAAACTATACAAAACTACCGATTAGCGCAGCCGGCTTAAATTGTCCTGCAAACTGCAGTTGAATTCCATCTACCTATGGAGCTAGTGTCGAAACTATAGCCAGCATCGGGACTCGAACGTAGGACCTCCTGATCGGAGGCCTTGCAGTGATATCAGTTGATGCCCTGAGACACCTCCTCAGGCGTAAAAGGAAGTAGATTTAACGGGGGCAGGGAGCATAGGCACACACAAAAGTCGTCAGATCCCAAGACGCGACACATGTTTCTATACGTAATTCGATTCGCTTAATCCGCGATTAAAAAAACTGGATTGTGATGGAATAATTATGACTTCTGTTTTGTTGCAGTAGTTTGTAGACGTAGGTTGATAATAATAATAATAATAATAATAATAATAATAATAATAATAATAATAATAATAATAATAATAGTGATAACAACAACAAAGGTGCGTGGCGAACACGGTTGCGGCAGCCGTTGTCTGCCCCGAGGGGGCTGCAAGTTCGAGTCTTGCGTAGACATTGTGATGGTCCCTTCGCCCATCATCATCATCATCATCATCATCATCATCCTATTATCACTTAATTCACACTTCAAGGCGTAACAACCTTTCACCCTAAGATACAGCTAAAAGCTGATCTTCGGAAATACACACGTTAATGGGTAGCGTGCGTCAGTTATCCTATAGCGATAAATAATAATAATAATAATAATAATAATAATAATAATGATAATAATTAATAATGATAATAATAATAAAAAATGCATGATGTAATAATAATAAACGCCGGAGGAGGCACCCTCCATCTGCGACGCAGAGCGAGTGCCGGGGGCCACTTGCTTCGTAGGCATCGCGTGCTCGTAGTCCGCACGCGGCGACTAATGTGCGCCGCACCTCCAGCGGACGACTCCAGCCGCTTCGCGAGTGACGGCGCGGCGGCGGCGGCGGCTGCCAAACGGCGCGGGCTGCATTCGCAACGCAGCCCGCACGCGGCGCTCCCGCTGTGAAAGCCGCTCCAACGCACACCTGGCTTCCTCCGCTAATCCGCGTCTTTGCGGCCAAGCGTTCGATTTTTCCTTTCTCGCTACCATACACGTAGTAGAGAAGAACGTTATGTAATGCTGCGCGAAAAATCGGCGAATTTTCATTCGAAAAACTCTTATTAGAGGGCCCTGGTAACGAAAAAGTGGGTAAATGCAGTTGCTAGATTAAGAAAAAAGTCTTCTAACACGTGGTGTAGCCAGTATCTATGTTTTATGGGTCCTTAATATAAAAAAATCGAATGAAGGCAAAACGTTTCAAAATGAGCCTTTCAACTGTAGGTAGCGTGTGCGATTAATTTCGTTGTTATTGTTAACTGGTTAACGTTTCGTAGCTTGATTGACCGGGAGTGCCAACGACTGAAGTCATTCGTCACGTAAGTGTAGTGCATGTATTTTGTTCGGGAGGTGGCGGTGATCTTTCCTCACTGGTGAGATCCAGCGCTGACCTACCGTTGGCTAACGGACTTTCCCGAACAAGGTATCTCCCACCAGCAGGCCTCGCCCAGCGCGGACAAGCTCCAATGCTAGCTGTCTCCGAGCATGTATGGCAGTGTAGTTACGTGAGTGGGTGTGTAAGGGGTGGGGATAGAACAAGGAATGGGATAGAAAGATGGCGCATGGTCCGTGGCCCGTTTGTTAGGGTACTGCTCCGGTATTCGCCTGGTGTTGGTCGGATAAACCTCACTAAACTACCGGTTAGAGCTACCGGCCGATAGAATTCTCCTCCAGACTGCGACTGAATTCGACCTAATTGTCCAGCTTGTGTCCATAATCCAGTGCCCGTGGGGATTGAAATCCTAGGACCTCCCAGGCAGAGGCACTGCAGTGCCACCAGTTGATGCCCTAAACCATCTCTCCCGGTTTATAGTTTCGTGCAAGCTACATCGAAGCGATCATTGTAATCAAACGATTTGCGTGACCGGATATGGTCAGTAGCGTATGTTGTTATTTTAGTTGTTAATGTTAATGGAATATCGTCTCGTGATTAAACGAGAGAGCATGTAGAACACGGTTACACATCCTACCGACATCTGTCAATCACCTTCTAATGTATTTTTCACTTCAGTACGTTGCACGTTTCATGAGCTCTCCTTGCACCATGTACGGTCTCCTCTCTCGAACGCTCTCCCTGTTTGCATGCATTTTCATGAGCTCCCCTTGCGATCTATTTCAAAAGGGGGGTGGTTTATTTGGTAAACAGTACTTTTATAACCAATCTGTAACTCGTTTTGGGATGAAAGTATTCAAGGGAACAAACATTTCTAATTATCAGACTATGTTCGATATAATCTTTTATTCGTAATGCGTTTTTATTTATAAACATTTTCAGGTTTTAGAAGGTTTAGTCAACATTTGTATTGTTGGCTCAATATAAACTTTATAACTTAATTCTAAAAAAATTAAAATTTTGGTGAGGAATCCTTTATAGGAAAATCTCCGGGAAGTCACGCTTGGGAAAAATTTGACAGAATGCTATAGAAGGGAATTCTATTTTTAATACTATAATAATTCTAATTTTATATATCAATTTCTGCATAACCGGAGAGGACGTATTCTGGTGATTTGAATTAAGGTATAGTAAAACTGAATGGAGAAATACGTGATGTGATTTTCTATAGTTCGAGTTGGATTTCATTGTGCTGCTGTTGTTTGGAGATAAACCATGGTAAGATAACAATTGTTGGTCAAAGGAATGAAGGGCATGGGTTACGGAGCTCAAAAAAGAATGCAATGAAAAAGACAAAAACAATATAGTAACAGTGACGAGACGTGAACGGAGTCAACAGAGTTGTCCTCCCGGTCCACAGATGGCGTTGGTGGCGGCGGCGGCGGTGACGGTGGCGCTGTGCGGCGAGGAGACGGCGAAGCACAAGCGCGGCGTGGCGCACGGGGTGGCGCTGTCGTCGGCGGGCCTGGGCCTGGGCCTGGGCGGCGTAGGCCTGGGCTCGGGCATAGGCTTGGGCCTGGGCTCGGGCTTGGGCCTGGGCCTGGCGGGAGGGCCTGCCGTGGGCGGGGCCCTCGCCGCGACTCCGCTCTCGTCCTCCATCCAGATCACCAACAGGTGAGCGCCAGACGCTGCACGACCTTTGATTAGTAGGGCTCGGATTCTGATGACATGTCATCTCTTTGCTGCATTCTAGACGTAGCTAATTTGTCAATAGGAGTGTTTATTACGACATATGGGTGATGAAAATGTATATTTATTTCACCTTCTTTGTTATTTTTGGCTATTTATCAATTTTAAGTCATTTTGTGAACCATTGAATCATTTTTGTGTTTTTACACATTTTGTTTCCTTTTCGTGTTTTTTCTCAGTGAGTGTCTCATCAATTTAAAATGACACTCTAAAACAATGTTCATTGTAATATCAGCATTGTAATATCAGCAATTTATTGTAATATCAGCTCATGACGAAATTCACTACTGCAGTGGACTCAAAAAAGTCTCAAAATCACACGGATCTTCGGTAACTTCCTCGACTTATCAAAACTGACGGTTGGAAGACCAGAGCTAAGGATTACGTTTCCTCGTAAAATAAATACTTTATATTAAATCTAATATCATGTAAATACATTTTATTTAAAATTGTAAAATTCATTGATCGAATAAACATTCATACAAATATTTGGGTATTCAAATAAATATGTCAATTTCCGCTTATTTTAAGTCGTTTTATAAGTCATTTTCAAATAATCTTTCGGTCATCAGAATCCAAGCACTTCTGATTAGGGTCGCCCAGAGGTGACGCTCCCAAATCTTCTTTGATTGATTAATTCATGATTCCGCGTGTGTCAATTGCTAAGGTCATTAGTCCCGTTAGTGTAGTGTATGTTTTGTCCTCGAGAGGTGGCGGTGACCTCCCAAAGGGTGGTGAGATCTCGAGTAAACAATGCCAACCTGCGAAACGTTATTAGCAGATAATTCACAGATAAAAATTTGTAAAATTGTTTATTGAGATGTCGGTTTAAAAAATTAAACAATAAAAGAACAACTGACTGTTAAATATCTATGGATAATTAGAAAATAACCCAAGTAATTAATAATTTTCGTCCCACCTCGGAACTTGTGAAAGGCCGGGCGTTGCTCCAAATCTGTCTCCTTACTTAATCCGGAATTGGGCACCCGAGAACACTAAGCCCCTTAGTGTAAAGTCGGCTCAGAAAGAAACAGAGAGAGGCCTGGAGTAAGGCGGCTTTTGCAACTGCCTCCTTTGACACGGGGAGACAGAAATTGCTTAAATTTCGCGACACCAAAAGATACTAGGATTGTGAAATTAGGTCGACTGTGTTCTGTTTCTTCAGTTTCCAATGTATTTGGCATAAAACAAACGGAAATCATCATTAAGCAAATGTTACGTCACGAAATTTACAAGATCAAAGTTACACTTACAAAATATCTCATAAGACTCTTTTCTTCTAAGAATTGAACACTAACACATTATTCTCACTAGTTTTAGAATCCAAATAAAACAACTGAGGGAATATTATCAACCCTTTTTGTCATTTTATTCATATTAACGATTTGCTTTAATAAAACATTTTTTATAATAAAACATCACATTAAGCCCTTCACGTGTTGCACTTAGCAGGGTATGTCTACATTTTTCTTTTTAGTCATTATGGTTTCTAAACCTGCAGTTTATTCATCAGAATCTTAATATTGATAGAAAACTTTTAACAGCAAACCGCAAAAAGTATGATAAATTTATACACTTTCAATTACGTTTTGAATACGCTGATTAGTTCACAGATTACATTGAGGAGATACTGAAATGGGACGCTACGTTGCCATTTTCTGAAATCGGCCGCTAGGTTGCATTGCCTCTGGCCTACAGATGTATTTGTATATGTTTTCGGATAATCCGAACATTTCCTAATCCAAACACACCACACCACCAATTAGTTCGGAAAACCGGAGTCGTACTGTACCTACATTACTATTTCCATTGCGAATACAATATTCTATTTCTATAACTTGAATTTGAGCAATCGACAAACAATACCGTGATCGATCAGACGGTCGGAATGAAACGAGTCGCCAAAGCTTCTCTTGCGAGATACGCGTCTCCTTCGCCTTGGGGGACACAGTCACTTGACCCCACGATGCCCTGAATGCAGACGGAGCGTTCCTCTCCCAAGGCAGACATCTCGATGAGAAAACTAATGTCTTCTGAAGACAGATAGGGCAAATGGATACAAGATCAAGCACTCAGGTCGACGTTGAGTGTAAAATGCCATTCACCTGTAGAATTCTGAATAGCAGCAGTACATGCTCTTCAAATTAATGAGTTTGTTATCTTATAAGGTTAGCAATTCAATGGTTGTTGGAAGAAAGACCCAGATTTTTGAGTTTTATATTCTGTAAATAGAAGACATTTTAAAAATACGAAGAAACAACTTTCTGTGTTTTTCGCCATCACAAATTGTTTGTTGAATAAATCTTTATAATATATATTGCTAAGCTCATAAGATAACAATCTCGTTAATTTGAAGAGCATGGTTCGAAACCTGATGCTGGCGGATATCTTTCACTATGGAGCTGGGAAGAATCGAAATACTCCTGCTCAGATCGTAAATTTTCCGTGGATTCTCCCATCATTATACAAAGAGAATGATGCAGCCTATTCCTAACAAACAAGACGCGTTCTTTCCTTCCTCTTCCC
Source organism: Gryllus bimaculatus (assembly GCA_017312745.1). Lineage (NCBI taxonomy): Eukaryota > Metazoa > Arthropoda > Insecta > Orthoptera > Gryllidae > Gryllus > Gryllus bimaculatus. The sequence continues at coordinate 1,876,276 of BOPP01000212.1, forward strand.
TTACTTATACTGACCATGCACTATAGTTTCACACATGTAGGGAGTTCAGCCGGGTGCTTAGAGCTTGTCCAGGCTGAGGCGGTACTACGCTCGTGGGAGGTACGTGGATGGGAAAATATCGCAAGTCGACGTGTAGGGCTGCGGTGGTTCTCACTATCCAGAAGTAGAGAAACGTCGCCACCTCCCGCGCTAAAACAGTCTCTGCCCAAACGGAATCAATGACCTTAGGAGTTGAGCGTTCGGGAATATTAATCAATCAATGAATCCCGTGCTAAAACAGTGTCCACACAAATGAGACTATTGAGTATAGAAATAGACCTGCCAGGAGTCAACCAATCGCTGCGTGGCGTTGCAGGTACGCCGTGCCCGTGCCGGTGGCGCAGCCCGTGGCGGTGGACGCGCCGGTGGCCGTGCCCGTGCCGCAGCCCGTGGCCGTGCCCGTGGACCGGCCCGTGCCCTTCGCGCGCCGCGTGCCCGTGGCCGTGCCCATCCACCGCGCCGTGCCCGTGGGGGTCGATGCGCCCTACGCCGTGCCCGTGCCGCACCCGGTGCCCTTCGCCGTGCACAAGCCCATCGCCGTGCCCGTCGCGCACGCCCCGCTGCTCATCAAGTCCTTCCACTGAGCCACACGGGTGCAGCTCACAGGTCCCGAGTCGCGACTCGCACTTTCAGTACTACAACTACGGGCTCCCTTAGTTGTACAACTCAATTTTCACTTCTTTGTACAAGATGTTGAGAGTTACTACTATATACCTTCAATGAACCTCTTTCCTGAAATTATTTTGATATCAAAACTTTAAAATCACTGAAAATAGAGTTGCGATTCCTGACCTGTAAGGTACAGCACTGATCTTGCTAGCCAGAGTTGAAACGCATTTCATATAGTGTGGGGCCTCATTTACACTGTCATGTTTACAGTCAATTTGGCTTTTATAAAGTTTGGACCCCAACGGGCTGATCGCTTTTCGAATAAAAAATATGACGTGTGGTTCATACATCACTATGGCATTAGTATTTGAGTCCCAACATTATTTCATTTGATCACCCGTTTTCAGTATGTAATCTATACAGGGAAAACTTCAAAATTTGGATGGAATTTTTTTCATCTAAATTGGGACTTACAAAGAAGTGTATGGTATCGACGGTTGAAAAGCGATTAATAGCAGTGTAAGGGAACAATATGATAGACACCGAAATTATAACTTTGAAATACAAAGAAGGATTCTTGTATTCCTGTTGCGCTTAGGCATTGGAGCTTTCCAAGGGAGTTTCACACATAATATTTAGAGCTCTTCAGTTATACGTATATATGTGATAGTGTTACTCCAGTAAAAAGGAAAACAGATGCAACTACTTTCATATAAAGAGGTTACTATTGATATCTCACGAGTACTCAAATATTGCATTGTTTAAAATTAAATTAATACATGCACACATGAGTAATTTTAGTTCTTTCGTGTGCTCACACCTGTGAGTTCGAAATTTGGCTAGCAATCTCATTGTCTGTTACTGATCGATCGAGTCAGGGCTTCACCTGTGATTGGCTCCGTGGGCTTTGCTGCACGCAGTCCTTGAAACCCTGTAGCAACAAACGCCAGCTGCCCAACACAAGCTGCGGGTTTCGGCTTTGCCAGGTTCAAAGGAGGCGTCAGCAAAAACTGTATATACTTAGGCATGAATAAACCCCAAAGCACGAAGGCACATAAACCATTCCTATCAAACGCATTTCATCCTTTGTTGTGAAAAAAGAAGCAATCCATAACCATCTTGATGCTATAAAAATAAAATAGAGTGCCTTTTTCTGTAAATATGTAACATCGTTTTAAATTTTCCCATGTCGCATTGTTGTATTATGCAAACGTCATGTATTTTCATTCTCATTGTATAAATACATATGTGAACTAGGTATCAATAAAATGTTTATTTTTAAACACTATTATTTTATTTCATTCCCTACAAATAAATCCTTTGTTTATTTCCAATGCCCCTAGTAACATCTTTTTAGTCAGGAATACATATATTTAATTACTTTGTAAAAGCGTGTACCACCTGGTTTTGATAAGTAAAACCACTTGTACATGGAGATTGTTAGATAATTTCTAAGCTTGTATAATACTTATTTAATATGACTATTTCGAAAAAAATACAGTAATGAACTATTAATTCCACTGAAACAACGAAAAATACAGATATGTGTACTACAAAATACAGATTTTTATGATTTAAATTCCAAAATTATAATTCTATAACCCTCTGTAAGATAATCGATGATTTTCTGTATTAAATAAATTCTTCGATGTTTTGTTTATATTCTTTATATTAAGGAAAAAACAACTTAGCAAATAATAAAATAGAAACAAATGTTAAAAGTTTATTAAAATAATTATAGAACTATTATGCTTTGCTATAGTAATATATGATTTCTTTGAACCTTTAAACTAAAGCTTAGCGCAGACTGCACTTACTGATCTGAGGAGCCGTCCGCAACAATTCTCCGCCAGACAGTGGATGAATTTGGCCTATGCAGCTAGTGTCGAAATTCCTACCAATATGAGGCGCAAGATTTCCCTTAAGTCATTAATTACAACTGTGATTTCTAATTATGATACGGAAGGTGGTTCAAAAATGTCCAGTTTTTATTTAACTGATAAATCATGACTATTGTGAATGGTAAATGACAACCATCATTTTAAAAATTAAAATAATATGTAATAAGAGTATTGCAAGTAATGCATACTTGAAAAGTATAAATATACTTGTTCAGATACACGTACAGTTAAGAAAGAATTATAATAGTATAGAAACCGACGATTTTCGGCAGAAAACCCTTATTTTAGGGTCCCTAGTCCTTCTATATAGTAAATTACTTCGTCTCACACGTTGTGTAGTCAGAACGCATGATTTGTGGATCCTTGATACCCAAGAATAGATTGACGACAATAATCCGCCTGTCCATGTCTTCGTTCGTCTGTCTGTGTAATTGAAGAACACTAGCGTATAGTTTAAGAGTTTTCTGTAAAACATTCGACTCCAGAAAAATTAAGGGACACCTATGGGAAAACCCTGGTTGCCCCATTCTTCTTAGGAAATTCGAAAGTACGAAAACGATTGAGCCGAGCCCTCTCTTGTTACGTTATTTCAAAATACGAACGAGAAAGTAAAGATATTACGACGTAGAATTTTTCATCGCCACCATTCTCTCTTTTTTCATCGCTGGTTGCAACTAAGCTAATAAGTTATGGAACATAATAGCACCCTTTTCTGCGGGGTAACTGGAATATTGCGGTCAATCTACTGGTATTGCGTGCAAAATTGAGCATATCAAATTATGGTGATTTGAGGGTGCGCTTTTCGAGTGAAGAGAAACAAAAAAAAGCGAATTCCTGCGGAGTGCAGGAGAAGCCTTGGACAAGAGCAATGAAAGTGGCCTTCACGGAAAGAAAGCGAAATGAAGCCGCGACCGCTGTCCCATTCGTGGGGAGAATGATCATGAACGGGCGACCGGCCCAACTCTTTGACACTCAGCGATTTTTCTTCCTTGATGGTGTGTGCCAAACTCATTGTCGGGCGTGGAAGAGGTTTATGTTCTTCTCTACTCCGGGGGACATCACAGTACTTATTTCTATCTTTGTATTCGTGAAGAATAGAGCAACAAAAATGGCAGGGGCCTTTTGTCCTCTGAATCCCAAATCAGATAAATAGTCCTCTACAGTTTTTGTTGTAACTTTTCAATTTTCTGACAGTTCGTATACCTCCCGGAACATCTTGCCTAATCGCACTCGGAGAGCCATTAGGTTCGTTACGGAGAGCGAGTGCACTGCAACTGGCGGGCTTAAGTTCAGACGGCCCTTTCATAGAGTCGCGCGCGATTCTGATTTATCGTAATATACACGTGAATTCCATTCACAAATTCCTAATTCACAAATTTTCATTTTGACTTGTTTGCATCCAAAGAAAGTGCACTTTTTCTTCGAAAATACATATAAATATCTTCAATGCTTCGACTCACATAATGGACAACCTTCCGGAAATTACAGGAGAGAAATATTTCAAAACTGTTTTACAATACAAAACGTTTTTCAACAATATGACGTAAGGAGCATTTTAGTGCATTGTGCACTTTAAATAACTCCCCCACTACACATTAATTCTCGCGACTCACCATTGGCTTCTAATGGAACTAACCCCAATCTCTGGATCATCTGCCACTCATAACTAGGGGCAGATTTTAAAGAAATTTCATTTTTCTCTTTTCACTTCAGAACAATGCCGTTTAGTTTACAAATTAATTTTACGTTATGACAAAAAGATGACCCATTTCTATGGCATTTTTGTCTATTTTGACTATGAAGTATTTTTTTTTCCTTTTGCCGTCATTTTTAATACATTTTTTCCGATTTCATTCTGTTCTCCACAAATTTCCTGAGTAACCTACTCGATTTCTTCGCTTATAAACCGCAATGACGCCTATGGGCGCTATTGCCGGTTCAGCCGATTTTGGGATAACTAAAGACAGGGAAATCCCGGTAAAGAACAGTCCAAACCTAAAGTTTACACGCTGAGTTTTACTTGAACGAATTAAATCAGTCCTCGATTACATCAGCAACGTATCCATCAGCTCGAGTTGTTCCTCCGAACTCGTCTTGATAACATTTTAAGTCATTTTTCTTTGGGTTGATGGTATTTTAAAACCATTTTAAGAGCATTTCATTGATCATTTTTGGCGATGTTTTAGATCATCAGAATCCGTCCCTTAATGGTAATTTTCTTATCTAGTGGCGGTTTTGCCCTCTGTAGCGTTTGACTGAGGTAATACGTAAGCCCATCTTCGCCACTTTCTATTTCATTATATGCTGAAGAAGCCCATAGATTCATGTCTCAGCTCTTTTCTACTACTACACGGCAAAGGTGTAACGACCATTGAATAAATGATTGATTTGGATTTTATGGGTGCGACAATTACTTCATTATAAATTTTGAAGGCGAAGGGAATGTTAATGAGGGAGAGGTGGTGATTCCACCCGCAGGAATGTGCGATACGTCTCCGACCTATATATCGACCAAAAGGTAGGCTTTTAGGGATTTACTTTCCAGGTATCTCCCATCAGCGGAACACGGCCCCTGCCGGAACAAGCTCTGAGCATCCGATTGGTCCCACAGTTTGTGGGCTAATGTAATACTAATTGATTGATTGTTAGTGATTCAAAACGCATCAACTGCGAAGGTTATTAGTCCCGTACGTGTAGTACATGTGTTAGCTCGGGAGGTGGCTGAGATCTTACCCCGCTGGATGGCGAGATCCGGTGCCAAAGTACCATCCACTCGCGGGGTTTTCCCCAGACAGGTATCTCCCACCAGCGGTGCATCGTCCCAGCTGAGACAAGCTCTAAGCTCCCGACCGGACTCCCGGCATGGGCGCTAGTTTAGTGCATGGTAGTGTAAGTAAGGGACAAGTAAGGACATGTCAAGGGAGAGGAAGGAAAGAGCGCACACGTTCCGTGGCCCGTTTGAGTGCAATCAGTCTCATTCATTACACATTACACAATTACTACATAGCTACGTTAAATTGATCACTGGGGATGAATTCTATTGGCCGGACGCTCTGATCTGCTGTTTCCCGTTGTTACTTCAGTTAATACCCATATGAATATCAGAGAGGTATTAACAAACGGGTCAGTGACCGGAGCATAATATTACCTGTTTCGTCAATTCTCTCTCTCTCTCTCTCTCTCTCTCTCTCTCTCTCTCTCTCTCTCTCTCTCTCTTCTCTCTCTCTCTCCTCTCTCTCACACACACACACACACCACACTCTCTCTCTCTCTCCTCTCTCTCTCCCTCTCTCTCTCCTCTCTCTCTCCCTCCTCTCTCTCTCTCTCCCCCCCCACAACACACACACACACACACACACACACACACACACACTGCAGTGCTGCAGTGCTTCTGACCGGGAGGTCCTAGTTTCCAGACGGTGAAAGAATTTTTCGACAGTAGCTAGATAGCCAGGGAAATTCAGTCGCTGTCTGGAGAAGAGAATTCTAGCGGGCGGCTGTTCTGATCGGTAGTTTTCCGTGATTTCTCCGATCAACACCAGGCGAATGCCGCAGTAGTACGCTAACAAACGGGCCACGGACCGCGCGCGATCGTTCCTTCGTCATCCTCCTATCCTCACATCCTACATGCACGACACTAATACACATGCCGGGAGAGCAGTCGGGGGGCTTAGAGCTTGTCTCAGCTGGGACGAGGCACCGCTGGTGGGAGATACCTTGTTGTGGAAATTCCTGCTAGCCGACGGTAGGTCGGCGCCGGATGTCGCTATACAGCGGGAACACAACCACCTCTTGGGGAAAAGCCATGCACTACACTCACGGGACTAACGACCTTAGCAGTGGACGCGCTCCGGATCCCTAATCAATAAATCAATCGAATGGAGCCCTGCCCGCGACGCCGCTGGCGCTGTTCGTGCCGAGGTCGGCCACTGCGCCGTCCAGGCGGTGAGCCGACCGCGTGCGCGCGTGCGTGCGCGCGCGTGGTGACGCGGTGACGCGTAGATGCGTGCGCTTTCGCCCGCGGACGGGGGCCGCGTTGGCGTGCCAAGGCCCGCGGTGCCAGCGCCGCTCCGCTCTGGGCGGAATAGCAAGCGCGTCGCCCGCCAGCGCGTTGGCGCCTCCGCCGCGGCCGCTCCGGAAGACGTGGCTCGGGGATCAGCCGGTGGCACTGAAGCCCTCTGGCCGGGAGGTTCTTCGTGCGAGTCTCGGCGCTGGCTGGATTTTCGACACTAACTTGTCAGCTAGGCCGAATTCACTCGCTGCCTGGAGAATAATTCTAGCGCAGTTTTCCGTGGTTTCTCCGATCAGCACCAGGCGAATGCCGGAGCAGTACCCTAACAAACGGGCCACAGACCGCGCGCGATCTTTCCTACTTCTTCTTTGTCCTCTCCTCACCCATTACATGCACTACGCTTTCATGCGCGGCGGGAGACCGGTCGGAAGCTTGGGGCTTGTCCCGGCTGCAGCGGTGCCCCGCTGGTGAAAGATAGAGATACCTGGCTCAGGAAAACCCCACTAGCTGATGGTAGGTCGACGTCGGATCGCTTGTTATATAGCGCGCGAAGACCACTGCCATCCCCCGAGCAAAATACTACACTTACGGGAATAATGTTTGATGCGTCCGGATTCCCAATCAATCAACCACTCAATCCACCGCTGTCCCTCGGGAGCCCACTGCACCTTCAACGTCTACAGACACGCGCAAGGCGACTGGACTCACAGTCGCATATTAGCGCCATTCACTTATTTAAGGAGACCCGGGAGGCTAAACATTTTAAAAAATATCGGTGTGAAGTATTAATCTTCAATTTTTTGTTGCTAATTGGTGTATTCATTCACGTTTGTTCTAAGTATTAAAAAAGTAATATGCTGCGTGTCGGCCATGCTATGGGAATGCATATGCTGGCGTATGTGATCGCGTGGCTTATGTGGATGCCTATGCATTGATGCCTGTGTTGAATTATCTCGTTTTTTTCACTTTACAATGAGAGAACTAAGGAAACTAGGGGAAGAAGCTCGGGAAGTGAAACTGAGCCACACACACTATGACCTCAGTGAAAAAGAAACTAAAAGAGTAAATGTCAAATGATTCTGAAAACCCCTCATATGGACCTGGAATAGTTTGGAACAAAGTGTTTCTTGACTTTAACATTGTAGATACAGGGTTTTCTAGGTCCCCTTAACCCATTAAAAACCGCTACCAAAATATTAACTCCTAGACCTCACACTTCCTCAATGCCCTTGACATTAAACAACGAACCAATAATCTGGCCTCCACAGAACAGCACAATTAAAAATCATATACTCAACCCAGAGATAAAACGCAACTGAAAAAAATAAACATACAAACTAAAGAAAATCAAGCAAAAATAAAATTACTACAATTGAAACTTATTATCAGTACAAAATCCTCACTTCTATACAGCACACTCATGATAATATACAAGACCATTTTAAGACCCGTCCTTTTACACGCGTGCTCCATCTGGATAAATGCCACAAACACTAACATAAACAAAATACAAATTTTCCAAAATCAACACCTAAGGATAATCACCAACGCTCCTGGTCACCAACGACCAATTCCACAAAGAACCATCCATAGAAACCCATAACCAACCATATCAAGTATCTCGCCTCCAACTTCTATTACCACAAATCCCCACACTAATTGCACTCCACCTCAGCCAAAATCCTATAGAACCAACCCGAATCCAAAACAAGTATCCGTTCCACGTATTCATAAAAAAATTCACTGAAATTGTCTATTAACAGAAGTGCCTAATTGGCTTCCTCGCCCATGTGTTACATTAAGCATAGAATGTAAGTTAGTAGTAAGCATCCAAAACATATGTATAGTATAAAGTTTTGCTCATCTATGTACTAATCAAGAAGAAAATAAATTTTAAAAAACATTCACGTCCATGGAGAAGGTCAAAAGAGGACTTCCTCAATAAAAATGTACAACAATTCAAGGAAAAAAATATCTACGAACTAGTGCTACATGTATTTCCCAACAAAGGTATTATTGCTTCCTGAAAATTCGTCATAATAATTTCAGTTCTTCAGGTATAAATGGCAAAGGCATACATATTTTGATATTTTCCTGTCATGGCGGTTTCATAAATGGCTACATTTTTTCTGAAGAACTAGTTCAACATTCACTATGTCTCCTCTGTTGCACAACTTTTTTCTACATCAAAGATATAACAGCTTAGATGGCACAGGGCAACGAATGTACCTGCAGTGCTTCTGACAGGGACCTCTGACTTGGGTTTGCGTCCCGACGGTGCTCCAAATGAATGAGTCATGTGAATTAAGGTAAGAAAAAGCATTCACTTGAAACTTTAGTAGAAAATAAATATGTTTCGGTCAAGAAAACACGTTTTTACTAAATATTTGATCTCTACGTTTAGTAAATAAAAAACTTGAAAATATGTGAATAAAATTGTTCTTTTACTTCATAAATAATTAAATTTGCGAATTTTTAAGCCGGATGGTGAGGGAATGTGACTGTAATCGCAACAATTGAAATTATATATTCAACTTGAATGTGCAAACGAGAACATAATAATTGTGACGGTACTCTTGAATTTACGAGTACTAAAAGACTACTGCACTCGCTACCTGAACCTCATTAACAAGAATTATTTTCGATTTTCTAAAGACGTAGGGTGTTATCATAACAATCGCGGGCGCTAGAAAGAAGAAATAAAACAAGTGCTATTTAATAAAAATATATAATTCATTTCCTAATATAATGCGGGCGGCTTATTAATACGGGTGAGTGTGAGGAGATTCGAACCTGAGTATGCAGTTTCCTTTCCTGCCTTTATTCGTGGAAGTAGAGACGTTTTATCCGTTGCTCATCCTTCCTGGTCAAAGTGTAAGGTTATTCACAACAATAGTAAATGATTTTGCTTAGTAGTAAATGCTTTTAGTACTCCAAACTAGAAGTAATAATAAATGAAGTAATAATACTCTACATGCGCCCCGCGATGAATCGAGGAAGTGGATGTGGTTGCCGCTATCTCCTTCAGAGCCGGCCGCACCCACGCCACGTCTGCCTTCCGCCAACGCCCTTCCAAAGCTGGCTTCTCCTCCCCCTCCACCTCCGCCACCTTTGCCGCCGCCGCCTCTTCCGTCGTCTCCGCCGCCTCCACCCGCCTCCGCCGCCGCCTTCACCCCCCCGCCTTCCCTCCGCTCTTCACCTCCGCCTTCCCCTCCGCCTCCGCCTCGCCTCCGCCTCCGCCGCCGCCGCCGCCCGCGCCTTCCGCCTCCCCCTCCGCTCCCCTTGCCTCCCTACGCCGTCCGCCCGCCCTCCTCCCGTCTCCGTCCGCCTCACGCCTCCGCCGCCGCCTTCCCGCCTTCCCCTCCGCCTATCCACCTCCGCCTCCGCCTTCCGCCTCCGCCTCCCCTTCCGGCCTCCACATCCCGTCCGCTCGGCCTCGCTCCCCGCCTCCGCTCCCCTCCGCCTCCCCCTCCGCCTCCGCTCCGCCCCGCTCCGCCTCCGCCTGCCCCCTCCGCCTCGCCTCGCCCCGCCACCGCCGTCGCCGCGTCCGCCGTCGCCGCCTCGCCGCCGCACCTGTCGCCCTGACTTGCCGCCGCCGCATTTCTCCTCCGCGTGGAGAGAGAAACCGCGTGACGCAACACTGGCCCAGATCCGCGCCCTCTGCGCAGCGCCGCCCCCCCCCCTTCGCGCATCCAGGCGGCCTCGCGCGCGCAGCCGCTCTCCGCGCCGCGCAGTCACTCCTTTTTTGTTTATTAGTTTGTTTATTAGTTTGCTTATTAATTTGTATGGTTATTCGTTTGTTTATTTATTTGATTATTAGTTTGTTTATTTGTTTTTTGTTATTATTTGTTTATTTGTTTTGTTTTTATTTGTTTTTATTTGTTTGTTTATTTGTTTGTTTTCTGGTTTGTTTATTTGTGTGTTTATTTGCTTGTTTGTTTATTTTTTTATTAGTTTGTTTGTATCTTCAGTTTATTTATTTATTCGTGCATTCATTCGTTTAGGTTTCGAGGCCCCATAATTACTAAAGGAATTAAGGTCGATGGCCCGCCTCTAATGAGATAATAGCGATAATGATGAGGTGAACGGCTATGGAGCAGTGATGCGATGAGAGGCAGTTGAAAAGGGAAAACACAGAGAAAAACCTCTTGAGAGCTCACACCCAAAAGTAAAGGCTAAATTATAGTCTGCGGGGAGAAAACTGGTTCAACCCATATTTTCCAAAGTCCGGCCTCTACAAAGAGACTCATGTAACATACTTTCTTATGGGTGAATACAAACAAAAACACAAAGGCCTCACAAAAACTACGAAAGCGTCATGCGACTGGAAGGCTCCAAGGAAGAGGTAGTCGTCATTAAATGTTTGTTATTTAATATTGCGTAAAGGAGTGGAAGCTCTTCTCATTTTCTGAGTTTGTAAAGAACATTTGTACTGTATACTATACTGTGTGTTATGTTATTATAGTATTCCTGAAGGCTAATTTCGTTTGAATATTTAATTTATCGCCAGTTCTTATTTTATTAATATTTTTTTTTATTTAAGGTCACATCAAGTTTTAGGTTTAGCAACCACTATTGCCTGTAACGGTATGATAACTGCGAGGATGAGACAATATGATGATAGGGGGTGAAAGGAAGAACACAATACAACCATGCGGGAGCCGAATCGAGCCGGCGATCTTTCGGTCCTAGATAGCTAGGGCACTACTGCCTTAGCGATCTTGGCCACCGGATCGACAATATTATCCATATTTTATTCATACTCATTCTTCACTTAGTGTGCACGAACGACAGTTATCTGAAGGAAACCACAAGCTGATAAATTTCCCTCGAGACACATGAAAATTAGCTTCATCATATAAACCACATTTAAGTTTATTAGAGAGAGGTGTAAAAAATTCACGATAATTCATTGCAAATGTTATTCTCTAATAACTGCGAAGATAACAGCATTGTCAGAACTCTGCAGGTGTGTTATTAAAACATTGTTCGCATTCATACAATGTCGCCTCAACAGTTGCTTGTTTCAGATACAAAAGTTGCAACAGCTGCAAAATGATTTAACAATAGTACAATATTGTTATTTAATGTACTTGTCCCACAATTACTAAATGGTTTTAAAGGACTTTCGCAAATAATTTTTGTTTTATTGCTGACTTCAGCTCTCAATCACAGACTCCAAACTCTGCATTGTTTGGCACTTTCTAATGTATTAAATTGTAAATCATTTTATGTTCATGAAATTTATACAGTGTTAGTTCAACGGTTAACATTAGTTTTGCGTAGTACATAATGGAGGTGCCTTCTTGCCTGACCTCGTTCCCTTGACATTGGTTTCTTGAAACTGGAGTCCGGCGGGTAAAATCACTTTAATCCTTTTATATGCTAATTGGCTGGTGTGAGGACTTTGCACCTTTTAGAAATAAATAAGAAAATAAGAATCTGGGTCTAAAAAAGGTTACACGGATGGAGTCGTCGAATATTTAGCTAATGTTTATTTAAATAAGAATATTGTGATAATGACGTTTCCACGTTTTTAATTTTGTTTTGTATTTTCTTTTTAGCAATTATTTATTGTTACCTCCCAAAGGGTATTCTTTTAGAGTCTGACCAATGTATACAAAACGCGTTATAAACTTTATTTGATACAACTAAAACGTTTGGTTCGACAAAGCTGTTATTTACTTGCATTTATCCCCTCTAAATATTAAGTAGGGTTTGTGACGCGAGAAAGTAATGTTTTCGTTAATGTTAATGTTTGTTTTTGTTAATAGGTTTGTGGCGCGAGAACAGACCTAGTCCCGTAAGGATGGCTCAGAGACTGGCGCCACTGCAGTGCCTCTGACCAGGAGGCGCTGGAGTTCGTATCCCGACGGTGGCAGGATTGTCGTTGCGAACTACACAGAATGCTCGGATTTATCTGTTGTCAGTTCTAACGGCAGACGTGCGATGATAATTTAATAAAACTACACTTAAATCATTAACGTCCGTGTTTTTGGGATTTTATAAATAATTTTTTAATGTTTTTGAAGGGGATATTTGGTCCATTTAGGTTCTTAATATTTATTCCCACATATTAATCAGACCGACCAATAAATTCAATAAATATAATTAGGAGCCTATTTCAATCAACATTTTTACTTTTGAACTTGAGCCAAGTTTTTCATAAAAGAACTCATGAAATTTAGGAGAAAATTTTGAATTTATTAAGTGATCCCTCAAAAATCTGCATTCATAGCAAAAATTAAATTCCAGATACGCCTTTGAAATAAACAACGAAGGGCTCCTTATTGTCTCTCCATGAAATGAGAAATGGTTCAACGCACTATGGAATCAATGGTGCTTTAGACCCCATGGCTCTCAGGCTCCCAGTTAACACACGAATGCCCCGTGCTGGAATGGCCAGGCACAGGACCTAGAATGTTCAAAGGCTTTAATAGTTATTTAAAAAAAAATAATTTTCAATTTTTCAAAAAATAAAATAAAAACGTGAAAAATTTGTTGTGTGATAAAATTACTTGCAAACATTGGCATAAGCGATGACTTCGAACCGTTGGACTGTGTACAATATTGTACGACCAACAAATTCAAACCGAGTGTACGATAGCGACAAACAAACCGGATATTGTTATCCGGGATTTGCGGAAAATACGTGTCTGCTTGTAGAAGTTGCTGTGTTATGCAGTCAAAAGGTCGTACAAAGGAGACAGAGAAAATTCATAAATATAAGAGTTTGGAAATCGAGATCAGCCAAATGTGGTGAGTAAAAGCACAGGTCGTCCCGATAGTTAACGGAGCTCTGGGATTTGTTCCACTAAAAATTTGTGTAAGAATTTTGCTAAACCCCCAGGTCATTCAAAAGACTGGAAAGTCCATGACATTGCTTTGTTTGCAACAGCTTACATTTTGCACAGTGTTGTACATGCATCGACAGTCCTTACACCTGCTCCTTAGGAAACGGGTTGCAACCCGGTTTATGTTTTATCACTAACCGACTCATAACATCTTAAGTCGTGAATTAGAGTAGTAGTAGTGGTAATAATAATAATAATAATAATAATAATAATAATAATAATACACCATTTAAATAGAAGAGTTTGGAAATCGAGACCAGCAGAATATGGGGCGTGAAACCACAGGTCGTTCCGATAGTTATCAGACTTCCGGTATTTGTTCTGGGAAATTTGTGTAAGAACTTACCTAAATTCCCAGGTCATTCAAAAGACTGGGAGTTTCAGAAAATTGCTTGAGTGGTAACAACCTACAAAAGCAGTTATCTGCTCCTTTGGAAGCTGGTAGGAGTGGACTTCGTAACCAACCGACGCGTAACATCTTTAGTCGTGAATTAGAGGAGTAATGACATCAAGAGAAAGAAAGAGGGGCGCCACGTGGCGGGGGAGGGGGGGAGGGAGGCGGCCTTGAGGCGCCTCCATCTGGAGCAGGGTCGTCCATCTCGCGTCGGCGCCTCCGCCCACCACTCACTTTCTCTGTTACGCGCGGGCCGTTGCGTCAGTGGCCGCCAGCACATCTGGTCCTGCGTTTGCACCTCCCGCGAAAACCGCCACCGCACTTCCTCATACTCCGCCACACACCCAGGTTCCACCCTAGCATTACCATCGGCGGGGAGGGGCGGCTTAGATAGTTCGTTTGTTTTTGTAGCATTTAAATTTTACTTTTCCTCCGTATAGGCAGGAAAAGTATTGGAATAGCCTCAATTATACCATCTCGTCTTTTCAGTTCTAAAATCCGGGTTTAACCCGTTTTTGTCTGAGTTTATTTTCTTTACATAATTATATGTTTAGCTAATAAATAATGTCGTAGGTAATATATAGTTATGTTTCAAATTAAAATTATCGTTTTTCAGTTATCATTTTCAAAATCTGAACTGTTCCGATATTGGAACACCAGGAACAAACGGGTCCGGAGTTTTTCATGGAGTTAAGCCACATCAACATTTTTTTACGTAAAATTAAAAAATACTACAATTTGGTTATTTTCTGAATCAAAATAAATGCAACGTGAGTTGAGTTTCGCCAAAAATTGTCCAACTCCGGGGCCAATGTCCCCACAATTACGTAAGTGGAATACTCACCGGCATTTGGAAGGTTCGGACTTCCAATTGATACGCTACCAAACATTCCGGCTGCTCACAGTAATCCATTTGCTATGAGATCAGTCTCATTCATCTTTGCGCTTCAATGACAGAGGTCTTCACATTCGGGGACTCAAAAAGTTTTAATCCACGAGAGGCCAATGTCACCTGCGACGAAGATGCCACCTCATCTTTATTTATGCTCTATCTCTGCCTGTCTTTCTCCTCTTTCCTCTCTTTTCTTCTTTTCTCTCATCTCTCTCTTATCTCTCTCCTTCTGTCTCACTCTTCCCCTCTCTCTCCCTCCCCTTTCTCTCTCCCTTTGGACATCCAGTAATTGTGGTACATTGGACCAACTGAGTCTCCGGTGCCAGTAACGTCCTCAGCTGAGTTCACGACGATTCGATGCCTTCTCATTCAAGACACCGTCTGTCCTGTCGCAGATTGCTGTTCCACAAACGCGTCTTTTGAACTGGCGTCCATTAACTAACTTACATCGTGATTGAGTCATCTTTTATCAATGTAACTTCATCCCTAAGAAAAGCAGATACTGATGGAATAATTGAAGTCATCACCGTCAACTTATAGATTTACTTAATGAGCCGATTTTCGATCTTATAAATATATAAAATAGACGCAGACGACTTTCATCATTCCATCATTTAATTACGTCATTACATTAAAATTCCCACAACAAAGCAGCTTCTTCCTGTAACTTATTTCCCAGCCACAACCAAGAATATAAGAAAACGTGCGTGAGTAATTTGGCGCATGGTATGTAAACCTATTTCAAAGCGAGGGAGCGTAGTAGAGTTACTTAATAATACTCATTAACTCTACAATTTATCACCGCATTACTAAGATATTTGTTCTACATATCGAGTTATGTGAATGATCTGAGATATTACCTTGCAGTGTATGTGTTGTTGGTCTGTGAGATGTCGGTACCATGGCTTCTGCGTTACATTTGGCCATTTCCAAAGTAAACCTCCGTTGACACTAAATGTTCTACTGAAATGACGATTCTTGAGAGAAAATGTTCCAATTATCTATGCGGTCTACGGTCTATGCGTCTCTCGTAGATGTGTGTTCGCTCAAAGCAATGTGTCGTTCTATCAGCCCAACTGTGTGCAGTCTTGCAAGGACGTCGAGTAAAGTAAGGATGGGAAAAGGGGCGGCGTGTGAAAGAAATGAACGTGTGCGGTTCGTGGTCTACTATTTTCACATGTGTGCCGGCACGGCCCTTGGATTGAATGGAGAGAATAACACAAAAGACCGATCAGAACAGCCAGCTGCTAGAATTCTCATCCATGTCTTGGCTGTCGATATATTCGTATTTATTTATAACAAATGATTGGAAGTTGTCGGTGTGACATTCAATTATTTTATTTTGGAGTTTTTTAACTAATTTTTGAAAATTGAAGTCTCTGTGGACTTGCATTTTTACTTTGAAATTGTACTCAATAATAAAAACAATATGTTAGCAATTTTGTGAACAGAAGTTCATGTCAATATGACTTCCTATTACATTGTTTCAGTATATCAGGTTGCGTTTTATTTCTGTACAATATGTCATGGTATATAGTGGAACTTAACACGATTAAATCGTTTATCAGCAGAAGTGACTTAGTTAACAGATTAGCGTTGTGTTAATGTAGTGTAGGACCATGATTATTGTTGCAATAAATGTACATTATTATTGTACTACTGTACATTACTGAAGTATTGTTTTTAAAGTGGTTGTTATAAATCGTTATTAATACAATGTTGTTTCTTGCAGCATTTCATTACCATTAAACTGCAATTTTGAATTCCAAAACGTTGCCACCGTTGAATACTTTTCGCTAGTTTAATGTGGCATCGCCGATACTGTAAACTGTTTGAAAAATATGTGCTGAACATTTTTTTCATGCGTAGCTTTATTCAAATATGTTCTTTCAGTATCTGGCATTGAACTATCGATGAATACTATCGATGAATCATAGTAGCTGAAAATATTATACTCCCGTTAAAAAGCCCCCAACGCCAATCAATGACCTTGTATCTTAACTCCATACAGAATATGAATGGGTAATATTGCAATTTTAAACTTATAATTGCCTAACAAATACTTGAAGGTATTGATGATGTGAATTACGATGAGTTCTGCAACATTTTTTTACAATTTTTGGTAATATGCACAATAATGCCGAAAAATCACCTGTAAGATGTTCTTCTTGGTTATTCTATAATTATAATTTAAGATCATTTTCAATTAGCTCCAAAAATTCTCTCCAAAAATGTTCTACAACTTAATTTGATTCTATCCCGGATTTGCTTAACACTCCATATTTTTCTTCCTTAAATTTTGAAGGGATTAAAACTCCACAAACTGTCTAATTTGTGTTTACTCCCACTTCTGCAATTGCTCTATTAATCGTTTTGTATGCGAATCTATATAAACATTAAAAGGTGACAGTTTTGTATGTTTATGCGTATAAGTTGTTAGTTAAGTTTAACAGGAATACGTTCTAAGTCGCATTCATTTGAAAATCGATATTTGTACCCTTAGTCACCTAAAAGTGGGAAGTCTAACATTAAAACGTTCATTCATTCTCTAATATTACTCACAGATTCGTTTTCTCTGTATTCACTTGAAATTCTTCAAATTTAATAAGCTCAAAGTCAATACTGCTCGTTGGGTTTGCAAATTTATTTATTAGACATTGTAATAGAACTATGGATAAAAATTAAAATGAAATATGCCGCGAGATTCACTTGTTTAAATTAACTTCATTTGTTCACTTAAAAATGTCAACATCAATTTGACAACGTCGTAAAAAAAACTTATGGGGGGATTAAGCAAAAAATGACTTTGGGTTCTGAAGTTTAATCAACATCATCTACATAGGTGGGATTACGTAGCGTATGTTCAATTCCCGGCATACTCACGAAGATCACAGCGCCAAAAAACATGGCAAAACGTGTTTTTGGATATTTTGGGGGATCTTCTAGCCGGATCTGAAAACAAGTTTCCCATCAGAAGCCAGAGACGCGTCGGACACCTCACAGGTCTTGATTGGTGTACAGGAAGTGGCCGGCGGTGAGTGACGAAACCGCACATCTGCACATACGCTCACTCGGAGTTTCTCAAATACTGTATAGGGACTATACAGCCTCCTGACTACATCACATGATCCGTAACTTTTTGTGTACCCAGTGGAATGTTTCGATACAGCTGTTCTGTATCGGATGTCGAAATATTTGCCTCGAAAATCGAACCTACGCCCTTCCGGTCAATAAACATTCTTTTGAGGACCCAAACTCCGTACAATATCACAGGCAGAAAAATGATGATGTAATAATGGTATTATGCCACTGTTCCCATTCACAAGGTGAAAACATCTGTATTACCAGATTCCTGCGCATGGCGACTTTCCAACTATGCTAATTGTTTGGTGCGTTTGAGTCACAGTGGCACGCAATAATAAAAAAAAATATGTATAATAATACTCAATGCGTTTTTGTCTAATTCCCGGGTTGTGAAAACCTAGACATTGGTCCATAGCCAACATGGGAAGAATTTTCTATTGATTGATAAGAGTTTTCGGGTGCATCAGCTAATATGGTCGTTTGTTCCGTAAGTATAGTGCATGTTTCTGCCGATGATGTTTCCGAACTTGATGCCTGTCTACAAGTGAACTCGCGGAAATTACCCAATCGGTATCTCCCATCAGAGAGGCACCGCCCCAGACGGGGTAAGCTCTACTCCCGACTCTACTAGCCGTCCGGCGTGCACGGTAATGTGGTGCATTTAAGTTTCAGTGTAATGGGGTAAGGATAAGACAAGAAAGAGGAAGGAAAGTTCGCGCGCGGTCCGTTGCGTGTTTGTTAGTTTTGAAAATATTATTGAGGATTAATGTGGAGTACAATCCAAAATCAAAATATACGTTTAAAAATTTCAGTGCCTCGAGATCATCCATATGGATTTGGTAATGTCATGTTTAGAAACAATTATCAGACAGAACGACTTTTGCGATCAATCAATGTGTCCGGATCGACAATCCACGAAACGTTTATTCTGACAGCACGTGTTGGAGGAAGTAATTTACCACATATAGAACCCGATTTACTACCTTCTTCAACATCAAAGTCTCGTAGGGTGTTCTATTTCTACCTCCGAACCGTCGAAGGTGGCTCAGGGCATCAACTGATGTCACTGCAGTGCCTCAGGCCGGGAGGTCCTAGGGTTACATCGCCTAAGGTGGAAGAATTTCCTACACCTGCTGAATAGCTGGGTGGGGATTCAGTCGCGGTCTGGAAGAGAATTCCAGCAGACGACATCTCTGATCGATAGTTGTCCGTGGTTTCTCCGATCAACACCAGGCGAATGCCCGAGCAATATCCTAACAAACGGGCCACGGACCGCGCGCGATCGTTCCTTCCTCATTCTCGTCACTACGCTTTCATGCGTGCCGGGAGACCGGTCGGCAGCTTGGAGCTTGTCCCGGCTGGGGCGGTGCCCCGCTGGTGGGAGATACCTGATCGGGATCTCACCCTCCAACGGGGAAAATCATTGCCAATTCCAGAGGAATAAACAGGCATTATAATTACGGTCTCACGACCTTAGCTATTTACGCGCCCGAAATTACTACTCAATCAATCGTTTGGACGCCGCTGTGTGCAGTGCGCGGTGCAGCGCAGCTCTTGGAAGGAACATATTCGTGATGCTTCCCCATATGAGTTATCGTTTTGTAGCATAATTTTATTGTGGTAGTATAAACGATAGTGGCGACGGGGTAATCAACTTTTGTACGATAACTTCATCTAAAATTACATCTACATTTGTAAGAATATAACGGTGTGTTCAAGAATAAGAGGTTCCATAAAGAGACCCGGAAGACGCAAAATTTAAAAAAAAATCTATTTTCACTTTTTAGTGAATTATTAACGTTCAATATTTCAACCCTTTTCAATGATGTATTTATTTTATCTCTGCGTTGTTTATAACTATTTTTTAAAATTATTTGCTACCCGTCATGCTAAGAATGGTTGCCTAAGTGAAATTATCTTCGTTTCTTGACTTTAAAATGAGATAAAAGGGAAACTAGGGGAGTGAAAGAATGCAACGGAGAAATAAGCCACGCACACTATGATGTCAGTGAAAAAGAAACTAAAGGAGTAAATGACAAATGGTTCTAAAAAGCCATCGTATGGTCCTGGAGGTAATGGAACATAATTTTCCTTGAATTTAACATTGTAAGTATAGGGCTTTCTGGGTCCCCTTAATCCATCAAAAACAGCTGCCAAAATATTCATCTTACACTTCTTCAACGCCCTTGACATTAAACAGCAAACCAATAATCTGGCATCCACAGATCAGCACAATTAAATATTTTGGACTCGCCATAGAGACAAAACTTAACTGAGAAAAACATATACAAACGAAAGTTAATCAAACAGTAATAAAACTACATCTGAAACCTCTTATAGGTGATACCATGAGTGCTTTGGAAATTGTCGATAAATTCAAGACTCGCGAATCAATGAGGGGAATTATCTGCGAATTTCTAAAGCACGAGAATACTATTCCACGAGTGAAATTATGTCCAACAGAGTTCCAAAATTCACCAAATATGGTAAACAACTGAAAGCGTATGTTAAAATCAGAGGTTATGTTACGCTGTTTATTGGAGATCGACAGAGCGATCAATATATACTGCTTCTTTAGATCGAGTCAGTTAATGATTGGCCAGTAGGAAGAAGCGATAATAAAAATCGAATAGAAAAGGCAATAAACTTTTTGAGATACACCACTTTGATTGGAGCATTTTGTATGTATAGTTAAACACTACTAGTTTTAATATCACAAGTGGAATAATCAATAGAAATTTCGCACTACAATGTAGCACAGCCGCAATAATATACAAAGCGAAAGACCCCTCCTTTTCTACGCGTGCCACATCTGAATACATGCAGCAAAAATCAAAAAAATACAATTTTGTAAACAAACGTTCAACAAATTATTTGCATTGCTCCTGGTGGTTTACCTCATTGGCCTGCATGTTCGCCTTACATGACGCTACGCCGCGTTCGATTCTCGATGAGGCGAGATCATTGCGCGTTTTCCTTGCAGTGTCCAGTATATGTTGCTGAGTGACGATGAGAAAAAACCCTTCTGAGGTTGTGAAGGCCAGAACACGCACAGCGTGTGCATGCCTTCGTGGTAACCACATGTACTATCTTAACCCATGGCTATTATTATTATTATTATTATTATTATTATTATTATTATTATTATTATTATTATTATTTTCAATGTGGGCGTAAACATTCGTTTTAAAAATGCATACCTACAACAAAAATTAAAAAATATTTTAAAAATTATGATATAAGATTTAAAATATACCCAATAAAGTACACTAAAAATCATTATTTTAGTGTATATTTTGCAAGAAAATATTCCTTAAATTAACATTGTAGGTACAGGGCCTTCGGGTCCCCTTAATAAAGCGCTTGATGATACTCTGAAAGAATGAACCCAGAACCACCT
Organism: Gryllus bimaculatus; assembly: GCA_017312745.1. Lineage (NCBI taxonomy): Eukaryota > Metazoa > Arthropoda > Insecta > Orthoptera > Gryllidae > Gryllus > Gryllus bimaculatus. The sequence goes on from BOPP01000212.1 coordinate 1,897,461, forward strand.
CATTCGAATCAGGTTCCGCAACTCAGTATACTGTGGTGCTACCTCGAAAGAGCATCCAAGAAGAGTCCGACCACACACCTTTTTTTTATTTCTGTTATTTAATTTTAATTCTCAATATATTATTTTTACGTACTACGCCCAAGGATATAAGAACCAGACAAACACGTTGTTTTTTAATTTGGAACTTGCGTAGTAGAAATTGTCGACAGTCAACTATAATACTTACTTACTACGGAGTAGTAGTAGTTATACAATGTTAGGTGATAAAATGGCGACTCTAGTTTTTTCAAGAACTACAAACATATATACTTTTCCTGTCATTCACGTCGTTAATATTTACATTATCGGCAATCATTATTATTATATTTATGAGTACATTTGCTTTAAATAATGTGACATAAAGCTTCTCAAAAACTCAACCGTTTTTTCTCAAAACTAGCTCAAAATGTCGCATTATCAGAAATGCTCAAATGCCATTTTTTTACAAAACGGCTCCAAATTTTTTATCAAACTTTTCAAAAGGATAATTAAATTGCACTCTTTAATACGGCGTATTTTTAGTAATACCCCGTAATAGGTAATTTTTGTGAAAAATCTCTCACTTCGGCAATGTGCACAATTCTAGCAATTTGTAACCTCTACTGGTATTTGTAAGTTGACGTGATTCAAATCACTTAAAATGAGGTTTTTCGAAAACTCAAACATTTTCTGAGAAAAAGAGCTTTAATTTAGAATTTACTGTAGTGTTTAAGAGTCATTTTCTTAAAAATGACTCCCAATATTTCAAAGAAAATTGCCATTTAAGACGAGGTTTCACTATTCTTTAATATTGTTAAAATAAGCTTTCGTTTCTACTATTAGGAAACCGAAAAATTAAGAAATTTTCAACAGTGGCATGTTCGAATAACTAGCGAGTCCAAAAGAAATAAAAAACTAATACGGGAAAGTCTGTGCCATTTTGTAGCACTACTAGCCTTTAAAATGGTTTCGATCGCCGACGCCGCCTCATTCAGCTAGTAGTCGTAGGTCAATTTATATAGAAGCTATGCCGCAACTTACTTTAAACACTGGGAAGCCGGTGTCCGGAAGTGGTTGCTGCGACCGCCGAGGCGCGTGACGTGGCGGGGGGAGGGAGGGGGCGGGGCGAGTGACGAAAGCGCGAGGACCACTACCGCTTTCTGCTGCCCCCCTCCCGGTCAACCGTCTACTTCCTCACAGCCGAAATCATTAGGCGCCCGGGACAGCCCCGCACCACTACCACAGTGAACGCGACAGAGCGGGCAACTGCGGGCAACTGCTTGCTCTCTACCGGGCAACTGCCGGCGTAATTGTCCGTCGTTTTGCGTTCAGAAGAACTCGAATCCACCCAAAATCGTCCTTATATTCCCATAATTCTCGGACTCCACCAGAACAAGTCGTTAGAGTTCACTATTGCAAGTTCAGATTACCAGTGTGTGTTTTAACGAATTGAGTACATCGGACAAAACCGCCTGACGTCGGCAGACACAAATATCGACCAAAATCGGCTCCTCTGCCCCTGCCGGCTCAGAATGCGCTTATGTTGAAGAAGCAGCCAAAGAGCGACATCAGTAATTTTCAATACTTTTTTGGAAAAATGACAAAAGTGTTTTTACTTTCTCGCCATGCTTCGTAAGAAGAAAATCTTTTGAAATTGTACTCAGGAAATCGGCAACTATTCGACAGAAAAGCTCTTATTGCTGGGCCCCGGAAACGAAAAATGAATGAAAAATGATAGATGAATCTGGATTCTTCGTAGGTAGTAAATTACTCTCTCTAAAACGTAGTGTTGTCAAAATCATAGTTTTGTGGGTTCCTAGTATCTAAAAATTGGTTTAAACGTAATGAGAAGATTTTCACTGACATTGCTAGTCGTTGATCGATCTCGCTGATGTCGTAGTCTCTTAAATTTCAAACGAATATTTTGATTTTGGTGATACTTTACGTACGGTCACAACAATACTTTCAACATTTTCTCAAAAATTAAATTTTTTAAATTTTTTCTTGAAAAGAGAAATAAAAGGCTTGTAAAAATGGCGCGTGTCTCACATTCATTGAATTCTCCGAATTTTAGAAAATTGCAAAAGTACACAAAATTTGATCTTCTTATTACATAGTGTACATTTATTTCAAAATATGAGTATTTTTCGTGTAACTTTGAGTGAAATTGTGTGTTTTAAAATGAAGATTTCCTGAAAAACGTCTCCAATTGTGTTTCTTAAATCTTTTTTAATGTATAGATATAATTTCACTAGATAATCTGTCATAAGTATGATATTGACGTAAATATCCTTTTAATTCTTCAAAAATTACACAAATGCATTTTCAAATAAAGAAAGTATGAGCTTTTTGAGCAGCACTAGTTTTGTCACGTTATCAGTAAAAGTATTTTTTCCACTGGAATTATGGTAACTATAAGAAAGCAGGGCGTTATACTGTTTGATCTGAAGCTCGAAGAAAATAACCGAATAAAATTATGGTCAATTATTTTGCATCATTAACAGTATGATGAAATTTTTATTTGTTAGAGGGCATGAGATTCATGGATTATTTTCATTGCAGCAACAGAAATACTTGAAGTCGTATTGATTTTCAATCCCAAGAAGTTATCTTTCTTTGCAGTAGCTAAAAGGCTAAAGGACAATCTGGGCACTGGAAACCAAAACTGTAATTTTTCATCTGACATTAAAAATGCAATTAAGATCGTTTCCCAAGAAGAGTCTCAGAAGATGTCAAAGAGGAAGGTTGATCAAATGAGGGGACTAGTTTCAAAACGCGACTTTTACACCTTTCATGAAAACTGAGATATTGGTTTCAATGGGTGGCGTTGCATATGTCGTTTATAAAATGATTTGTAACAAAACGCGTTTTTTTTCCTCCAGTGGGTTTCATAATGTGTTAATGTCAGAACACCTTTCTATAATATTAATTACGTTGCAGAGAACGATCTTTCCAATTCAGCAATCAGATGTCCTTGTTTCACTATGCGTCGTATTACATCAAAATAAAAATGTACCATTGTATAGAATTTACCTGGCCTAATCTGTAGCCAAGGTGATACTGAAAATGATGAGTATTGTGAAAGTCAGTAGTTGGGGGTTATTGATTTTCACATTTGATGAAAAATGCCACATGAAATAAGGAGATCGAAAGGAAACAATACTCTCATAAATATATTTAATACAAAAAAGTTTTTTTCACGGACAAAACGTTTTCACCAAAAATACTAATAAAAATATTTCAATTAAATTTAAAAATGAGACTTTACCAAATTTTTAGCACAACGATTTTTTGAAATGAGTAGTTATTCTTAAATTATTTTATAATATTGTTATAACTTTCACTAGCCAAATGCGTTAATCCCAAATATTTTGCAGCAGAATATTTTAAATGAATGAAGTGACATTTTCTTGTTTGTCTCAAAACAAACTAGAATGGAAAAATCTCATTTTGAAACTAGACCCCTTAAACGCTTACGGGCCGGTTTGTACGCATGCAGAAAAGCCGCCAATATTCAACACATACAGAAAATTTCTCTCACTTGTTCGGAATCAGACTCCCCATCTCCCAGATATCTGTCCCTTCATCACGGGGCGTGGCCCCACGCTAGTCACAACCGGATCTGCTCGTTACACAGTCCACCCAGCTTATTCGCAGCGAAATCTTTCGGCGCCTGTTGTTGCGTCCAGCGCTCGGCTGGAATTCGCAGGCCACTCGCTTCATAAATAAGCGCGTCATTTTCTCCTTCAGCGACGTAACACTGGCCCGCGTGGTCGGCCGTTTGCTGCGCAGCCCAGAGATACGTCAACGGGGCTTGAGCTATAGGTGGGTTACGCAACGCGTGAAAATATGCTACGTATTAGGGCCGGCAAAACGTATAAATTTCAGGTGGGAATTACCAGGGGTGCAGGCCTGGCAGATTTGATTTGATTTGATTTGATTTATTTAATGTTAACACAGTAAAACTGTGTTTGACGTATGGGGGAGAAAACCAACTGCGCACGTTCCTTGAGATCCAGAACCCCTTCCCAACATTTGGACTACAATTAGTTTATAGATGAATAAAAGTTAAAATAATAAATAATAATAATAATAATAATAATAATAATAATAATTGAATGGGAAAAGCGTGAGATTTGGAACATTTTTAGAAACTAGAAATCTTCGTTTCCAAGTTATAGAAAACTTATTTGCATCGGCAAACGAACTCCAGATTTGATTCCTTTGTATTGCTAACAAAATAGCTACTTACCTCCAGCTCTACTCCTATCAGTACCACCACTACAAGCAAAATCAAAAATCAACAGAACGTGCGCAAAGAGAAGCTACATTTATGTCCCCAGCAAAACAAGGGACCATCTCAGCATTTGCTCGATGCATCAGGGAAACTGAACAAAAGCCTGATCGAGATGAGGGTCATTGACCCGCAAGTTCAAGGACATTACTAGTTTCGGCCCATTAAGTCTTCTTTTTTAAATTATGCAATAAAAATGTAAATTAATGCACTTTATATAAGTGTTTTGTTAGAGTAAAGATGCTTATTTTTCTTTCTAATGATCAGTATAGTCTTTAATATGGATATTGTGGAAAAATAGACCAATACGAAAAATTTCGAGTGGATAAAATACCCACTCGGAATTGGAGGTGAGATAATTATTCCACATACATCAAATTCCAGAAATGAACAAAGTTTTTCGGTATTGCGTCGACTCAAAACGTACATTCGATCAACTATGTTGCAAAATCTACTCAACAGTATTGCGATTTGAAATGTTTACAACCGAAAAAAACTGATTTAGTGCGGCGGCGATAGTGTATCGGTTAGCGTATAGACTTTATACCCAAGTTCGCCATGGCTCAAACCCGAATTAAATCCGTGGATTGTTAAAGGCGAGAAAATCGTTCGCACGCCATTCTTTCGTTCGCCCTCCTTCGGAGGGAAGTAAATCCGGCGTCCCATGTTCATATAATTTACGATGTAAAAGATCCTCAAGCCTAAAGCAACTCTGAGCTAAACTCAAATCACCTCTTCGTCGCCTAAGAAATATTTCGCGGCCTATGACTTGTCTCGCTACGTAAAATGAGACTTCAATTCAAAATTGGGAGAAAACCTTAAATGAGCTTTTATAAAAATGCAAAAAGACACCTTTTTTGAATTGCCAAAAAGCGAACTGCTGAAGTAACCTAAAAATAAATTTTATAAACATTTAATGATAATTATGACGAGTTTAAAAATACTGTTTTGTATTTTCCCCCTCATATACGTCTTCGGCGGAGATAAAAGGAGGGGAAGACTCCCACCCGGTCGACTACCATCTCGTACTTAACACCAATCGCCGACCCTGCACGTCGGTGGGGTCGTGTAATTTATGCCTTTAAGTTTCAACCAAAGGCGCCCTGTAGAAGTAATATACAAAGCCATAGTCTGTCAGACCACTTTGATTAAAAATTAAAAAAATAATTTTTACAATGAAACACTAAATTTAATGGTTTAAACATGTGTGATATGGAGTTACAAAATCCTTCATATAGGTTGTTGTAGATACCTCTTTACGAATTGACTCTCACAGCAGACAATCGATTGCTGCTGTTCAATATGGCTTTTGAGAATCGTTCGCAGAAGTACCAGGCCATGCGACCTTATTTATGATCGCCATCATCCCATCATGATTGCCAATGGTACATAACAACATTTAAATGCTACATGACAATGAGTTTGTATTCATTATTTAAAATAATAGCTAATAAAGCGCCAAAAATATCACTGACTTAACTGCAAAGGTACAGTCTACTGGTCGACGCGTCTTAAAATCGCGTATACCGGAAATAGACTCACGCACAACGATACGCGAATATAACTCGCTAGTCCACAATGCAGGTATACGGAGTTTAAGAAACTGTGAGTGAAGGGAACAGGGTGGGAGAATCTTTTGGTACTAGCGACGCCTTTATACTCAAGGATTAAAGAAAAATATGATAACGCTACAAAATATGTAGATCATTCAACATTTTCAATTAATAAATTCATATAAACGCTTAAACAATGTATTTCTATATAATTTTTACTTACCATCAACAGAAAAAAACCCACTTCCACATTTTTAAACTTTTCGGGTTTTTATTACAATTTTTCGAGGTAAAGTCCGAAGTGCTTGCAGGCTGCCGTGTGCACCTCTTTCCCGCGTGACTGAAATATTCACCAGTTTTGTCATTTCTTCGTTTAACCCTCTAACAATAAATCGATCCATTATCGGTTCTTTTGGATTCGATGGGTCACAGACCCCCGCATAAACATATTGCGCTCAATCATTTAAAAACGAAATCACAAAATGTAAGGAAAACGAACTGAGAAACTTTAAAACTCGTTGTTTCGCGCATCGGTTGCTGTAAAAAAAAATGGAAGCTCTTCAAATGTCGCAGTTGGCATAACGCCTGAAAGTGAATGTTACTGCAATAAGAAGCAAACAAACAGAGCACAAATACGGCAGTAAAGTTCAAAAATGATATATTTGAATTTTGATATCTTCTATGTTTACACGTACTGATGGCATTGTGAATATTATTATTCTAAGCATACATATAATTTAAATTCAGTTAAATGAAAAGATAACAAAATATAAATACGATCTGATATAAACAAGTCGAATCAGTTCAACAGTTCTACACGCCATCATCATACACTTTTCGTGTTTTTTTAATGTATTTCTTCTCGTTCGACCAAAGGTCTTTCGAAGGGTTTCAGTTTTACATGCTGACGTTTCTTGGGATTTAGGCATTCCTCATTTAATGGTTCATTTAATTCATTTGTTTTCTTCTAGAGGCTACTGGAATTTTTTCATCTTGATTTTGGGAGGGGGGTAGATAAGCTGTTAGGATTGCCCCCTGAAACATTCTATAGAGATACGGGATGATAATATTAGTTTATGGAGGTTTAAGCATATCTTTGGGAAATTTAGATTTCATTTGACTTGGGATGTTTGCTGTATGTACTTAGGTGGAATTTCAGAACGGGATAAGATGAGGGAAAGGAAGAACATAAATTATTTGCTACTCTCTTTGTGTGTTCTAGCACAGTTTCCATCTTGGAGTTCTCTGTGAATTTGATGGTTAGATATAAGCCATGGAGCTTTACTTGACTTCTTAAGAACTTCATTTTGGACTATTTGCATTTTTGTATGATGGTGGAAGCACCGTTTCCCCACACTTGGCAAGCATAAGTTAGTGTGGGAAGGATAATAGATTTATGTAATAGAAACTGGCATTTGTTATTCAGTGTTGAATGTTGGCATATATAAGGGAATAGTTTTAATATTTTGGCATTGAACTTGTTGATAGCTGCGTGAACGTGGGATTTCCAGGAAAGTTTCTTGTCTAACAATACTCCAAGAGTAGTTTCCACGTTGGAGTATTTGGGTATGTCACTGACGAAGATATTAAATAAAATAGGTGAGAGAACTGAGCCCTAGGGAACTCCAGCTGTGATATTACGAAGAGTAGAAAATGATTGATTAATTTTGACCTTAAATTTTCTATCAGAGATGAAGTCTTTAATAATATTCTGAATAAACTCAGGGACTCCAAGTTGTCTTATTTTAAATAACAGACCGGTATTCCAAACTATCGTACGCTCGTGCAATATCTAGAAATGTGGCTCGAATATGTTTTTTTTCTCTTGGAAGCTCTGTGCAATGTACTCAGTACGCCTTAGCAGCATGAAAAATATGACGGACCCTAGTTCTGCGAGCGTCCACCAAGAGCGCTGAAACTAGAGGGTCTGTCACTCTAAGTCAGATATGCGAAGGTCGCGGGCAAGGTAACATGCAAACTACAGCTCGCGGGCACTGTGTCCCGAGGAATTGACGCGAGATTTAAAAGGAAGGGTTGTATAAATGTCTACGGAGTTGTGGTATATCACTGACAGTATTTACGAGAAGTCAAGTAACTGTTATTGCCCAAAGTTTAGCTACATTGAATCCTGTGTTCTCTTTAAAGCAAAGAAATATCCATTAAAATGAAATAATACATGTCATATTTCAAATCCTCAAGAGAGTAAAATTTAAAAATTAAATCAAAAGTATCATGATTGTATTTACTTAAGATTGAAATAAAAACGGAAATTTCTTCGTTACGGTTAGGTTTAACAGATAAGTATTCCTGCCTGTTAAGATAGCTGACTGTTCGTAACGAGAATTGTTTACTTACAGACACTTGGTAATTTATTTCACATTATTACTAAACATAATCAATAAATGAATAGTCTAATAACGCAACGTAAAACAAAAACAAGAGAAAAAATCGCCATTCAAACATATTTCAGTCACTAAGCAAAGACGTTTATATTGAGCAAGAAAATAAACATCAAATAGTAATAAGTAGTGAAGAACATAAACAATGCAGTTCTGGGTTATTTGATAGAAAATCTGACAAACGTATTTTCGCATGAAGCCACTATTCACCACCTCGCGCTGCTTCAGCTTGTGCGTGTCCACCCCTTTCTGTATTTTGAGGGGAAATGAGTGCGGAGTGAGGGGAAGTTGCCCGTGCCCGTAGGAGCGCCGGGCTCCCCACGCGGGCCAGTAGTTTGGGTTGGACGTGCCTACGTAGTATATTCTAACTCGTTGCTGTTACATAAGGATTAGCGCGGTGGAAGTTGTCTGAGTCTGTGGGAGCGGGACGGGGGCGTTGGCATAACTCTGAGTGAAAGCAGCGACCTCTCGGAGGCCAGGGCCAGAACTACTTTCCCCTCCCCTCCCCTCCGCCCTCCCTCTCTCGCGGCCATGGGCACTCGGTCGCTTTGCTTCCTCTCCTTATTTCTTTGGAGGTCCACTTCGTGCTTGATCGGGAATTGCGAAGTTGGTGGTGACCGGGGAAGGAAAGACTGATGAAAAAGTGCGAAAAGTCGTTTGTCTTTATTATTTGCTCCTCTTCCTTTTCTAGCGTCTTACTCTTTACCTTTATTCTGTCTCTTAGTCCCTTTCTTTTTTTAGATTTTTGGTCTTTTTATCTTGACTTCATTTTAATGTTTCAGCTTTTGTCTTTGTCTTTGTCTTACTCTGAACTTATTCTAAGTTAGTTCCTCATTCCTCTTTTTTTGTCTCCCAACTTCATTTTGTACGGGCTTGTCACCGTTTTTATTTTTAGTTCCTCGTTTTTCGTTTTCTTCTAGCTGACTGTTCTTGTCTGGCTTTCTTCTACGTTCATTATTTGTTCCTCGCCATTCTCCTTCTTATGACTTCTCCGGACTTCGTGATTATTTGAAGTTTCTCTTCGTTCTTGTTCATCCGCTATTCTTCGTTTTCATTAATTTTCTCTTGTATTTATATTCGTTTTCCTTGTAACTATTTGCTTTCCTTCTTTATCAATTCTTTCTTTTCGACATAGATTCTCCTCGTTCTTATGACTTCTTCAGTCTTCTCCATCTTTTCAGTTCTTTATTAGTCTTTTCAGTTTCTTCTTCTTGGTGTCATCTCAGTTTTTCTTGGAACGTGTTGATTGACTACGTGACTCTGGGGGCTTCAACTGCTAATGTCATTAGTTTTTTAAGTGTTTTGCTCGGGAGGTGGCGGTGATTTTGCCCCGCTAGAGGGCAAGAGTCGACGCCGACCTACCCTCACTAGCGGTTTTTCCCTCTCAACCAGATATCTCCCATCAAATGACACTGCCCCAGCCGGGACAAGCTCTAATCTCTCTAAATAATTAAATACGTTGTCATTGCCATCGAAAGCTGCTCTTACATTAAATAATATTGTAGGCAATGACAACGTCTTTAATTATTTCATGAAAAATGCCAACGATAACACACCAAAACACCTACCTCTAATCTCTCGACCAAACTCCTGGCATTTGTGGTAGTGTTCTGCGTATTAGTGAAAGTGTGTGTATGGGATAGGTAAGGACAAAGAATGGGAAGGAAAGATCGCGCGCAGTCCGTGGCCTCTTTGATGGGAAACTACTCTCGCATTTGTCTGGTATTGATCGGAGAAACCACGGAAAACTACCCTTGCCGAGCAGCCGGCCGCTAGAGATCTCTCCAGATAGCTGCCCACCGAACTCGACCTAGCTATCTAGCGTCAAAAATCCTGCCCCTGTCGAGATTCGCACTCTAGTACCTCCCGGTCAGAGGCACTGACGATCCACCTCTCCCGGTACCGAACTTGTTATTCATTCTTTATTTTCTTTAGTTACAGCTCATGTTTCCTTATAATTCATCCTTTTTTCACTGATCTGTTCGTTCTTCTTCTAGACTCTTTTCCTGTCCTCCTTTCTCTTCATTTTTGACAAATGTTATTTTTCTTAAGAGAGATTGGATGAAATGAGTGGTGATTATTTTAGCAGGTGTGAGAGTGCGTATACTCTGATATTATTTCAATAGGGAACTATACTCATTATATTATTTTCCGGCTTAGGTATAGATTTATATATTCGATATGCCCATGTCTTTGCCGACATGGATGGCCTAGTGCTTGTGCCAACTAAGTGCCCCAGTCGGAAGGGTTAAGGGTTCGATTCCCGCCGTGGGCATGGTTGTGTGTCCCTTGTATTTCATGTACGTGTATGTTGTCTCGGAAGGTCTTGTGAGTTTGCTGGCTACAAACTGAGGAGCCTGCCGGAGTATGTCAGTGTCTAGTGTAAAGGTTAATATGTGTCCCCGTGAGAGTCATAGTAGGTATCCGGCGTAAATATCGGCACCCCTAGGAGCTGGTAATAGTGGCCAAATGAAAGAAAAAAGATATGTCCAAGACTTTCTAAGCTAATAGGGGTTATTTGAAAATGTTTTAAACGGTTAGCACAGCATCAACGCTCTAACGATTTGTGTGATCTTGCTCACCAATTTCCATTTACCTCTGAATTGGATCTTGGTTAAATAATCACCGAGCATTAACGATATTCTTAAAAATTTGATAATCACGCCACAACTATAACGGGGAAAATATTCCCAGCTTTTGCAGGATTCGAACCAAGAACCTGAGGCTAGGATTGCCAACCGTCCTCCATTTGGATCCTCTATTGACGTCAATTGTCCTCTTGTTGCCATTATATTTTAAATGTCCTAATGTCCTTTTTAAAAAGAACATAATTTTCTGATATTTCCTTCGACGGGGATTGATAATCCGCTATGCGGAATAAGAGAAATTGGCTGGTAACATCCCACCTTTTAGGGATTGTTGCCAATATATCAATTTTAATATATTAGTGATATTTTGATTTATTTTGATATATATCAAGTCATTCAAATATATTAGTGTAGTTCTCATAAACTTGAAATATGGTTCATAGATTTGACAAAAATTTTCGTTTATGTAATGAAATGTCTTAGTTCGAAATATGTCGTATCTGCCAAAAGGTTTCCTGGAGGAAGGTTTCTCTTTCTGCGAAAAGGTTTCTTTCAGGAAGTTGTAAAACTAAATTAATATATGACAGCTTCTACAGAGATACATAGGATCGACCGTGTAAGTTTGCCACAGCAAATATCTTCAAAACATTTTGAGGTATCGGGACATGATTTGCGCCAAGAGGTACTAGATTATAGTGAAAATTGTATATTTTATTGCATTGTTTGTAACCAATTTAATTTGATATAGACAGAACACATTTTTATTATCCAGAAAAGATTTTCAAATTGAAGTACATAATTTTTCCCCAGCATTGTAATGTCCTTGATTTGTTGATTAGCTGCTCTTTGAGAGGACGTCATCTAAACTGTGGTCATTAGTTCCGTAAGTGTTGTGAATGCTTTTCCCTCGCAGGTGGCAGCGACCTTCCTTTGCTGGAAAGCTGCCGTCAGTTGGCAGGGATTTCCCCAACCAGGTGTCTCCCATCGGGGGCCACCGCCCCAGTCGGGACAAGCTCTAAGCGCCCGACTGGAATCCCGACGTGTAGTGCATGTTACTATACTGTAATTGTGCGTAAGTAAGGGTAGGGATACGGCGAAGAGGAAGGAAAGATCGCGCACGCCCTGTGTCCCGTTTGTTGGAGTACTGCTTCGGCATTCGCCTTTCGTGGATCGGAGAAACCACGGAAAACTACAGATCAGAGCAGCCGGCCGCTAGAATTCTCCTCCACTCGACCTACCTATGTAGCTAGAGTCGAAAATCCTGACAGTTTCAGGGGTGGAACTCTAGGAGCTCTCAGACCCCTAAGAGCGGCCCTGCAGTAACAACAGTTGATGCCCTGAGCCACCTCTCCCAGTGACTCTGTCGTCACATCGTTGTGATAACCTCCTTTTAAACATTCATATATGTAACATCAATAAATAAATACATTTTCAATGCAAAAACATGGATAAAAATGAAGGTAGTTACCCTACAAATAGCAAAATGATCGAGCAAATCAGAGTATTGAGTAAGTCCCCATAATCTTTGAATCGGGTCGGCGTTAGTCATGGCTTCGTGTTATTGGAGCTACAACTTCGTTTCTCGTCCAGAGATGGATCACATAACAGAACATTCCTAAGCAGTGTTTCTATTAAGCTCCAGCCGTTTCAAAAAGAAATTCACTTCCTAAAAAAGTCCTTTTTTTAGAAACGTCGTGTGCGAAACGCGCTTTCTCGTGCTTGTTTTTTATGTGAAAAAAAGCTAATTTTTTCACAGACAGCAAAACATTGCGAATCGTGCGCGAAACATCTGTAACGATTCGTAATTGTCTTTCCTTGTGACGAGTTTGTTTATTATTTACAAACGATAGTGTAACGTCCCTAGCGAATACGTTTACTTTTGAACAAATATTTCTAGATATTTGTATTCCTTTATAATTATATAATATATATTATAATATATATTATAATTTATATTCCTTTACTTGACGCACTGCGTTTCACTAACGGCGTGTAAAAATAGTATACGCAACACGGGCGCGAGATCATTCCTGCTCTCGTCTTTTTGTCAACCGAGCGACGCTCGGACGACAAACTCAACTCGTGCGTGAATTACCTGTTTCGCGTCCTTATTACGTAAACTACATTTTCTTGAACGAGAGCCCTTGAGCCACTTTCTTCGATTTGTATTTGCTGCTTTGAGGTTCAGTATCAGTTCTCTAATTTGATCGGCGACTAATAGCAAATAACTAAACAAATTGACAAAGGAATTAGTTGTCCTGGAATCGATCTGAGTCTCCTGGTTTACTGCGCTTGACCACTGATAACTATCACATTTTAGTTCACGAGCATTATATTTGTTTTCAAGTATTTACCTACAACGTTCCTTATTTGTGAAATGAAATAACATTAATGAGTCTTATCAAAAGCCGAAACTCCCATAGACTATCTGCCGAATAAAATTATCTTAAAAATAAGTTGTATTTGGACTCTTAACAAACTCATGGTCCTTAACCACCTAAAATGCTATCGACTATGTACGCGCTGGTTACACAGTCAAAAGCTCCGAGCCACATGTAGTGTAATCGCGATTAGGACGACAATCGATTATTTTATACGATTAATATAAAAATTGAAATCGAGTATTTTTACAACTACTAATGTGCACATTGATTTTCCCTATATCGATTATTTTAATTCAAATATTAATTTTCAAGACGAGTAAAATACGAATATAAAAATACACCTCTAGTTTTTAACTTACGCAAAGAAATTCCTTGTCGGTTCACGTCTTTCCAACTTCAAAACAATAGAGAAACAATACGCGATTAATTTCATGTTAGTAAAACTAATTAAATAAAATGCCACTCTATATGTTCTAATATTTTAGTGATGGTATTATACTCAGTATGGAATAAGAAAGAGGCAGAATTACCAGTGCTTCTAAAATCGTCCTCAACCAAGTACATCGCTAGATTACAATTATTAGTGTTACAGTTTCAAGAAATCCTACTCCATTTTCTTTTTATACTGAGTCGTTTGTGTCATGAGTACGTGTGGGGAATAAATATAATTTAAATAAAGAATAATCAAATATTTTTAATTAAATTGCACCGTACTTCTAAAAAAGTACCAAACGTTTAATTAAAACGCTTAAAAACTACCCAACGATTAATTACAAAATAAAAATTAACGATTTTTCGCATTATTTAAAACATGTGAAAAATTAATCGATTATATAATATTAATCGATTAATTCTGAACGATTAATCGGTGCGTATTAATCTAATCAAAAACATCGTCGATTAGATATTAATCGATTATTATTTAGGAATCGCCTCTCCCTAACGTAGTGTGGGGATGAGGTGCGGGGCTGAGGGATGGCAAGAAGCGTCCTTGTCGCCGTCGCGAAGTAGGACTGAACTTCCTGTGGGACGCGCTTTGCGGAGCTCCGCCCGAATGGAGCCAGCGACTCCGCCTTCGTCCGGAGAGCGAACGGCTGACATTACCAACGACCTCGGCGTCCCTCGCTGCAGGGCACACAACAAAGGCACTACAACAGCCACGGCACACGCTGGCAAAGAACAAGGCGTTCTACGTGACAGCAGCCACACACTTTGTTTTCTTTTACACAAATCATAAACGGTTTTTTAAACGCATGACACTCAACTATTTATTTATTTAAATGTAGTAATGTCTTGAAAGACAATTGAAGAATTGAAATACAAAAGTATGTCAGTAGCCAATTTCATACTTAAGAGAAAAATGAGTTAACGTTAACCCTATTGGCACATACAACTTCTGTCTTATTTAAGGCTTCATTCATGCGTCATTATTCTGGTAAAAGCGTAAATTTAACAGAAATGGCACTTACATCTATCTTTAATTCAAATCTTCAATTACCTATTCATGATCAACACTTTTTCCGTTAATTAATGAAGAAGACCAGAATTAAGAATTTACCAATTCTGTGTGTATTATTCCTGTACGATATATCACGCCATTTCTAACGCATTTCGGGTACGCTTTTGCCTACAGAGACGTTACTTATAACTAGCTACCTTTTCAGTATTACGCTAAAATGTACAAATAAACAATATTATGTTTATCATTAAAAGTGGGACATCTTACAAACTTCTAGCCTCTCAACTAGTCAAGTTTCAACTAGTCAACTAACTTAGACTCTCAACTAGTCAACTTTTAGCACTCTGAAAAAATGTATTCAGGAAATATTGCAATTTTCTAAGGAAAAATGTTATAAAAATACGAAGTTATAATAATATGTCTCCTATTTTATCACGCAGCCGACAGATTCTCATTTACAGTAAATAAACATTCACCCGAAATAAATTATTGGCATCCAAAATGAAAAAATGTTAGGTAACTAGCTAAATAGCTAGGTCGAATTCAGCCGTTATCTGGAGGATAATTTTAGTGGCCACTGCTCTGATTCGTAGTTTTTCGTGGTTTATCCGATGATATCCAGGTGAATGCCGGAGCAGTACCCTAATAAACGGGACATGAACCGCACTCGAACTTACCTTCCTCTTTCTTTTCCTATCCTCACCCCTACTTACACACTTACACTTACTTGCACTACATTATCACACATGCCAGGAGACCGGTTGAGAGCTTAGAGCTTGTCCCAGCGGGAGCGGTGCCCCACTGGTGGGAGATACCTGCTTGGGGAAAACCCCGCAACCCGACGATGGGTCGGCGCTAAATCTTACCGTCCAGTCGAGGACATTCACGGCACTTCCAAAGGAAAAAACATGCACTACACCTTTTGGGCTAATGGTCTTAGAAATAGTCACGCCCGAAATCGCAAATTAATGAATCAATCAACTTATTCTTTATAAAGTTGCCATTTGCGCCTTCGAGACCCAAACAGGGCGTCTGCCACCGCCCGCTGATGGCTGTCTCACTCCCCAGACCTCAGAGGAGGATTAATTAGACAGGGGCGTTCAACCTTTTACACCTTTAGGAACCCTTCGAGCTCATGGTTTTCTTGAAGGGACCTGATGTTTAAGTAGCAAATAAAATAATTCATCGAAGATTTTTCTACTCAAAATCGTAAAATAATTTACAGTCAAAAATGTTTAAAATAGAGTGTCACATAATATTAATAATTGAAGACTCAGGTATTGTTTCTCCTTTTGCGACAATCACACTACAAAATTTTCAAAAAAAATTATTTTTACATATTTTGAAACACATTTCGCGTAATGTATTTTACGCATCATACAAAATTGTAAACAAAATTCGTATAAGTTCATTTATATATGAAAATGAGAACAAAATCTGAAAATGAAGAAAATTCTACTTTTTGCGTATTTTGGTTTTATTCTTATGAGTTTTTTAAACTGTTTGGTCAACCTTACATGTGTGCACAATCAATGTGCCCTTTTATATCTAAATTATTTTCATATTGTAATTTTTCTTAAATATTCCATTAATGAAATATTTCAATAAAAGAGTATATTACCCGTTCCCATATGAAAAATTCCTTGTACAGATGTCTTTCGTATTACGTGCATTTTGGCTGAATCACTTGTAGTCACTGATCACTTGTGGTCATTATTTGCTCAGACAAGTATCGTGGTCAGTGTTGCTCATACCCTGTCAACATCGCAGGAACCCTAGAGTTTCGCGGAACCCAGTTTGAAGACAACTGTATTAGATAGATTATTTCGTATTCCCGAGCGCATCAGCAGCTGTGGTCATTAGTACTTTGTTGTGTAGTGCATGTTTGATGGTGGTGTGTTTTCCCCCTTTGCATGACGAGATCCGGCGCCGAACTAACGCCGGCTAGCGATGGTTTCCCCAACCAGGTATCTCTCCTCTCAGTATCCTATGCATTACTGTTACTACATTTAATAATACAAAAAACAAAACGATACACATAATATTCGAATACGTATTGATAATTAATATTATCAACTAATCTTACCTTCTTGTCTTAGGTGCTTTTGTGCTTAGGTGCTTTTGCCAATTTTCCTTAACCACTTTTCCTTGGTAAATACAGTTATTCAAATGATCGTTCTCCATGTTGCCGCGGCAGGAAGTATCATTTCTTCACGAAGGACATGATAAGGGATAAGAGCCAAAATCACAACTACAACACAATCACGTGGACAGCGACTGCGCTACGTAGCTGCAAGAAGGCACCTACGCACGCCTTGTTATTTAATCCATTCGCTCACAACAGCACGTGCACAACATGTGCTTCCGATTATTCTTTCATTAAATATCTCCGCAATGTCAACAAAGGACTAGGATGTTTAAATTTAACAAACTTAATAACTGGGGAGGAATATGAAATGGGAATCACCTCCGTGTGGCTTAAGATAAAAAAAAGTAATAATTTTTCAAGTGAAAATATTCAATGCTGATCTCTGAATATCATATGACTCGCCGAGAAGCCGTACTCTTTGTTTAACGTAAAAGATAAATAAATACATATTTATAATATGATCCCATAATCATTTTAATTTGTGTTTTCACTGTTCAAAGAACCTGTAACTCTGAGTAGGTAATGAAACGTACAATGCAAACATTCTAATAATTCTATACTTCAGATACACCACTGACAGTATGACTCAATGCCAAGGAGAGACATGACTGTGTGTCTTCTAAATATTTTCAAGAAATAACTCGACTTTCAAAAAATAAATACATTCACATCGCTGTTAATAAAATTAAAACTCAACTGAACGTGTTTTGTTGATTTTCTGTGATATTAGTTTTTTTCTGTCGTATTGTTGTTTTCAGAAAATGGTAGCAGTTACGAAGTGAATGCAAACTGCAAGGATGTGGAAGAGAATGTCAACTACGAAGGGAAATAAGATGAAAGAGGGGAAACTATGACGAACAGAAAGTTGGATATGGACAAAAACACAAATAAAATACTGACCGAAGTATAAAAATGAAAGAATTGCAGAAACAGAAAGAAGACAGTTCAATATGCATTAAAAAGTGCATTTACGTGATTATCTTGAACTCAAGCGAAGAAAATTGCGGCTGACCATGAATTCAAAGAATACAAGTTGATAAATAAACCAAAGAGAAAATTTGCAATGAGTGATATGAAATATGAAAGAATGAAAAATGAGACAATTCAAACAAAGGGGGGAAAATCAATGTGTCATACTTTCTCCAGAATTAACGTTTTGAAAAAAAAGGATTTTGGCAAATAAATGTAATACTAACTCTCTTTAATAAAAGACCAAAAACTACAATAGGTTAAAATTACATTTAAACCAGTGGTGCTAAACCAGCAAGAACTTTCTCGCCCGTTCTTTCATTCAAAATTACCAGAGAAGTACTCAAATTTTTGAAAAATTGTAGATGTCCTCATTTCAATATCTATCTTTAAGGATTACATTGTTAGTATAGTGGATGATTTGTTCCTCAGTAAGGGTCAGTGATCTTCCTTCAATGGATGACGAGATCCGATTGGTTTTCTAGAAAACTATTCAATACTTCTCTTTTAGTTATTTACAAATAATTATTTAAATGCTCTGTCTACGATTACAAGTAATAAATGGTTATGTGTTGAGTTGTTATATGCAAGTAAATATTTGAATGTTTGACTAGCGACGGGCACGAACAGAGTACACTATTTTTTCACAGAGTGATAAAAATAAATATACAGGCAACGACGGGTAATCAACTGCTATTACCCACATTACTTCGTTTCTACGTACTTTTGCGTCGAAGTAAAATTATTCTCCGTTACGTTGCTTATGCCTCCATTAGTATTCTATCGTTAAAGAAATATTTTTGTAAAATAATATATGACATTTGTGATCTAAAGATGCTTATTCTGTCACTTTAAAAGCTGAAGTTAAATATGCACACCTTAATAACATATCATGAAGTTACTTGCTCACTATATCAATAAGTACTGGCAACCGGTTTTGTTGAATCTAGTAGTCTTGTTGCAGTCTTGTCAAAAAATACCAGTAAATAATCATTAAATGCATTAAGGCATACCCTTGACATACGGTAAAATATCCACTTAATAAAGCTAATGACACTTTTACATAAAAACTGGAACTAGATTTTAACAGATTTATCCAGAATATTCTGAAATATACCATTATCTACTTGATTTATTGTTTTGGGAAATCGTCTGGCAAATATTACTAATGAATTACAAATTACATCTTAAAAATAGCATATTGAGGGAATGGAGGAGAAAAGAATCGTGAGGATTGCTAGAGATGAAAGGCTGAGGGGAAAATGAGAAGTTAGCAGACCAAGGAGAAGATGGAAAGACAAGTTATAATTCTTGGAAAGAAACAATTTTTTTGACTTTTTAAGAAGATGAAGAAGACGAAGTTATTAAAGTCTCAAAAATTATTAATTTGGACCTCCTTTAACACTTCATTTCTTCCATAAATCTCTTCGGGATGTCTTTTTCTGCCAAATTTTGGATTTAATTCCTCACTTCATAGAAATATATGTACATTCGTGGTAATATTGTTTACCATTTAAAAATCAATCATACATCAATCAGCGATACCGTTTAAAACACAATCAGCACCGAATGAGGCCACCTCTGACTGTATACATTGATTCTCCATAATAATATGGCTCATTCTACTTGTACAAAAATTTGGTTTATGAATGATAATCATCCTATTAATCATGAAATATCCTACATTTACACAATGAATGAATTTTATGTTAGAACTTTGAAAAAAAACGACAGTTGAATAAGACAAATACATAGTACGCACAATACACACAAGATACATAATACATTCATACAATAATATAATATACGCAATATACTGAGACTTGTTCTGTAATTATCGATCACACTGATCCTTTCACCTGTGTCCTCTAATAACCACCTTACCTTATCCTGAATACTTCTTGTCCACATTTGTCCTTCCTAAAAAAAGGCATCTCTCTAAAATATGTTCCCAAACTACTTCTTCCATCTCACAGGTCCTACATTCCCCCTCCTCACTATTGATCCAATATTTGCACTTCTCAATTCATTACATAACCTATATCTTGTAATCCTACGTCTGTAATTTTCCTTATATTTACCTTTCAAATAGCTGGAAATATCATCCATCTGAATAATTGTATACTATTTATTAAATTTTGAACTTTTATTTTTTCATAATCGTCCTACAATAACTGATCTTTATCTCTTTGGATCCATTCTTCAAATAAGTCTAAACCTTCTCCCTTTAACCTTGACACCTCCTTCAGCATTTGCACAATTATTTTATCATTTATAGAAAAAAAAGAATCGCAAATTGTGACAAGGTCTTTCTGATCAATGAGTACTCACAAATATATTCTATGAAAATATAATAAGTTTTAGAGATAAGTTTTAGAGAACTATTTTAACAAAATATGCATTATATGCACCTATGATTACACGAATATGCACTAACAAGAAAAATAGGCCAAATATGCACTAACATAATAATCTATATATCATCATATTCTAACCATAGGTCAAGATATTTCACTTTGCTATGCATTGAAACCACGGTAAAAAAATATGCAAAGTCGTACAAGCCGATCCGGATTGCCGAGATCGTTAATGTAGTGGGACCGTAGCGATCTCGAGCCGAAGGATTGCGGGTTCGAGCCCCGTCTCGAGCATAGTCGCATTCTTTGGGGATGGTCCATGGTTCTTTCAACCCCAATCATCACCATATCATGTCATCTTCACAGTTACCCTACCGTTAAATGTGATCAATAATGATCTCTAATTACCTAGATTATATGACCTTAAACAACAACAAAAATCATAGAAATCCGTTGTGTAGTCATCAAAATTCTCCCTTATGTAGGTATCTATGTACTTGGCGCGACGACCCAGTGAACGGGCTCAGGCCTACCGGCGATGTCCCTGCCGAGGGTACGTGTGGTTAGCACGTATCCTCATGCCGCATTCCAGTCTTCTCAAACTAAAAAGTAAATTTCCTCATTGTCACACAGTAACAGCAACATATACTGGGACATAGCAAGGAAAACTCGTGCTATAATCTTGCGCGACCGGAAATCGAACCTCGGTCGCGCAGTGGAAAGCGAGCACGCTGGCCAAGAGCTAGCCACGAGGCTCAAATCCTCGTACTATTGAGAATTTCCGCATTGGCTTGGATCATTTTTTGCCACAAGGTTGGGAAAGTGGGCAATTCGGTCGCAGCGAGTTGCGTCAGCGGGTCGACGAGACCAACAGCGGAAGACGCCAGGCATCTGCGCCGCAGCGGAAGGAGTCGAGGCAGCTTCCGAATCCCGGTTGCGCTGCGAGGACCGGTTCCTCGCGCCGGACGCGGAAGAACGGGTCCGCTCGCGGTTATGAGCTGCGAAAATGGACCGATTCAAAGCGGTTTGCATTTCGTCGAAGAAATATTCAAGAAATGTTAGATGATATAAGATGAAATAAATTTTATTTAAACTGTAGTTGGGTATGACCCAGTGGCAGCTAATTACGTAAATGAGGTAATATAAATAACATGCAAATAATATAATAATTGTGATAATAATAATAATAATAATAATAATAATATAAAAACTGACGATTTATAAAGCGGTAAGTTACATTAAGAAAAATAAACTTCTATAATCTAACTCCGCACTGAATATTTGTGCAATTAAGATCGAACTGTACTGACACCCCCCTGCACTTCACTATGACACTTCAAACACTTCCGTCGTTATTTATCACCTCTACACTGCCCGACTCCTAACTTTGTAATATAACACTTATGCATCAATATATAACCTACTATTCTTAGTTAAGTCTCTCAATTACTTTTCAATATCCTAAATTGATTTCCTAAACGGTTGAACGTTTCGACGGGAGAGTTAAATGGTTTTTGGAGGCAATCTCTTGCATTCCGTTATCGTTCGATTAGTGAAAGAAAATTTGCCGACATCTGTTCTCTGCGGTCTTAAATTTATTTTGGGCCCGTGATCCCCTCTACTGATTGGTCGTGGGAAAACTTAGCCGCAGATCAACTTCTTTCCAAGTTGGATGTAATGGAGACCCTTATAATTCCTTATAATTGGAACTCCTCGAGTTCATAAAAATGAAACAAACACATTTAATTCATAATTGATTGATTATATCACAATTCCAGGCACGTCAATTGCAATGCCCATAAATGTAATGCATTTTTCACGAGAGCTGCAGGTGATCTACTCGCGTTGGATGGTGAAACCCGATGCTGACTTCACGTCAGATGAAGCTGGGTTTCCCCATCCTGGTATCTACCATCACCGGTGCACGCTCTAGCCGGAACAAGTTCGAAGATCCCAACTGGTCTCCCCATAAGTGAAGTAGCAGTGAACGTTAGCGCACGAGGTGAGTGTAGGACAAGGAAGAGGAAGGAAAGATCGCACGCGGTACGTGACCCGTTGTTAGGGTACTGCTCTGGCATTCACCTGGTGTTGATAGAAGAAACCATGGAAGACTGCGGCTCAGAGCAGCCGACCGCTAGAAGTCTCCTTCATGCAGCACACATAGCGGACTATCTGGCATCAAAAACCCTGCCACTGTCGGGCCTCGAACCCAAGAACCTCGTGGTCAGAGGCACTGCAGAGACAACTGGAATGCTAACTCTGCCAGGTTCTTATTCATTATCATAATTATCATTATTACATCTCAAAACAAATTATTTTTCTGCGTAGGTTCAATTGTGGCTGGGTTGGATTCTAATTTAGAAACTTTGCGCCGCCTTCCCGATAATTAATATCGTGCGGGAATGAAATATCGTTCCGGATAATTAATATCGTGAAGTTAAAACCATTAACTGTATTTTAATAGATTAATTATTTAGTACTCTTCGGGAACAGTCTAATAATGCAATAAAACTGTTTGAGTGAAACATGATTATAAGTTTAGTTATTTCATTGAAATTTTCTCCGTTATGTTTCCTTAGTGGTAATGAAGACAATGTTGTACAGCCCTTAAGATTAAAAACGGAAAATTGCATGACCCAGAATTCATTCGTGAACATTATTCTTTCCCCTGTTATCGATATTGCGGTGGTAATTCTTTTTTACTTTTAGTAATTAGTTAGTACTTTCGTACTTAAATAGTACTTTTAGTAATTAATTAGTATTGATCAGTCTTTCAACGTGGCAGGATGAAGTAACAAATTGAATAAATACTTATCAAAATCCGATTTTGGGCGTGAGTTAGGCAATAATTGTAAATACAATTATGAGAAAAATGACATCTGTAATGAGAGTGCAAGTGAAAATCATGAAACCTATAGTATTGACGATAGTTAGATGGTGTACATGCGTCAAGTGATACTGAAACTGCAAATGTTTCTAATACAGTATCAGGGCTTGTGAATTATGTTGCTAACAGTAGTAGATCGTATATGTCTGATCAGCATCAGCCTATAAGAAAAAATTGTCATTTTGCAAAGATAATTTACCACATGAACTAATAGGTATATATAAATGAAGCCTGCTACGTCATTTTCATGGTGGATATTTTTTTAATTTTCTCAAGGTACAGCGCGTTATGGAAAAAAGTTTAGCCAATGCAGGGTCTATCACAGAAGATGACTTTGTTCTTCCCAAGCAGGTCAGAGAGATCCGGCGCCGATATGAACGTCTGCTTGCGATTTTCCTCATCCGGGTATCTCCCCAAGCGGCACCTCTAAGCTCTACTAGCTATGGTAGTGTAGTACATGTCAGTGTGAGTGTGTGTGTAAGTAAGGGAAGAGGATAGGATAAGTAAAAAGAGGAAAAGTGGTCTGATGTGAAACGGAAAAGCCACGGAAAACTTTCAAACAGAGCAATCAACCTCTAGATTTCCCCCCTCGACATACAGTGGCTGAATTCGACCTAGATACTCAGCTAGTGTCGAAAGTCTTGCCATCGTCGGAACGAAAACTTTAGGACCTTCCGGTCAATGACACGAGTTGATGCCCTGAGCCACCTCAGCTGGCAGACTAGTCATTAGTAGTACTAATAGTTAGTAAGTAAATAAATAAATATGTAAATAAATAAATATGTAAATAAATAAATAAATAAATTAATTAATTAATTAATTAATTAATAAAATTGCATTGTCGTGTGTGTCTGAGACGGCAGCGTCGTAGGAGAGCCGTGGCGAGGAAGGTGGCTGTGAACGCGCCCATCTGCTGCGGCCACTTCCGCTGCGTAACATATTATTTACATTATTTATCTTACCTAACTATTAGTACTACTATAATGACTAGTCTGCCAGCTGAGGTGGGCTCAGGGCATCAAACGCCGGTCACTGACGGAAGGTCCTGCAAAGTTTCGTTCCGGACGATTGCAAGAACTTTCGAAATAGCTGAGTACCTAGGTCGAATTAGCACTGTATGTCGAAGGGGGAAATCTAGAGGTTGATTGCTCTGTTGAAGTTTTCGGTGGCTTTTCCGTTTGCACATCAGACCACTTTTCTCTTTTACTTTCCTAAAAAAAAAAAAAAAAAATCCTCTTCCCTTACTTACACACACACCCACTGGGACATGTACTACACTACCAAGCCTAGTAGAGGCTTAGAGGTGCGGCTTGGGGGAGATACCCGGATGAGGGAAAATCGCAAAGCAGACGTTATATCGGGCGCCGGGATCTCTCTGACCTGCTTGGGAAGAACAAAGTCTCTTCTGTGATAGACCTGCATTGGCTAAACTTTTTTCCATAACCGCCTGTACCTTGAGAAAATAAAAAAATATCCACCATTGAAAATGACGTAGCAGGCTCATTTATATATACCTATTAGTTCATGTGGTAAATATCTTTGCAAAATGACAATTTTTCTTATAGGCTTGATGCTGATCAGACATATACGATCTACTACTGTTAGCAACATAATTCACAAGCCCTGATACTGTTATAGAAAACATTTGCAGTTTCAGTATCACTTGACGCATGTCCACCATCTAACTATCGTCAATACTATAGTTTCATGATTTTCACTGCACTCTCATTCCAGATGTCATTTTCTCAAATTGTATTTACAATTATTGCCTAACTCACGCCCAAAATCGGATTTTGATAAGTATTTATTCATTTGTTACTTCATCCTGCACGTTGAAGACTGATCAATACTAATTAATTACTAAAGTACTATTTAAGTACGAAAGTACTAACTAATTAACTAAAAGTAAAAAGAATTACCACCGCATATCGATAACAGGGGAAAGAATAATGTTCACGAATGAATTCTGGGTCATGCAATTTTCTTTTTTAATCTTAAGGGCTGTACAACATTGTCTTCATTACCACTAAGGAAACATAACGGAGAAAATTTCAATGAAATAACTAAACTTATGAATCATGTTTCACTGAAACAGTTTTAATTGGCATTATTAGACTGTTCCCGAAGAGTACTAAATAATTAACTCTATTAAATACAGTTAATTGTTTTAACTTCACGATATTAATTATCGCGGAACGATATTCATCCGCACGATATTATTATCGGAAGGCGGCGCAAAGTTCTACAATAGAATCAACCAGCCACATTGAACTACGCAGAAAAATAATTTTGTTTTGAGATGGTTAATATGATAATTATGATAATGAAATAAGAAACTGGCAGACGTTAGGCATTGCCAAGTTGTTCTCTGCAGTTCCTCTGACCACGAGGTTTCTTGGGTTCGAGGCCCGACAGTGGCAGGGTTTTTTGATGCCAGATAGCCGCTATGTGTGCTGCATGAAGGAGACTTCTAAGCGGTCGGGCTGCTCTGAGCCGCCAGTCTTCCATGGTTTCTTCTATCAACACCAGGTGAATGCCAGAAGCAGTACCCTAACAACGGGTCACGTACCGCGTGCGATCTTTCCTTCCTCTTCCTTGTCCTACACTCACCTCGTGCGCTAACGTTCACTGCTACTTCACTTATGGGGAGACCAGTTGGGATCTTCGAACTTGTTCCGGCTGAGACGTGCACCGGTGATTGGTAGATACCAGGATGGGGAAACCCAGCTTCATCTGACGTGAAGTCAGCATCGGTTTCACCATCCAACGCGAGTGTCACCTCAGCTCTCGTGAAAAATGCATTACATTTATGGCATTGCAATTGACGTGCCTGGAATTGTGATATAATCAATCAATTATGAATTAAATGTGTTTGTTTCATTTTTATGGAACTCGAGGAGTTCCAATTATAAGGAATTATAAGGGTCTCCATTCATCCAACTTGGGAAGAAGTTTGATCTGCGGCTAAGTTTTCCCACGACCAATCAGTAGAGGGGATCACGGGCCAAAATAAATTTAAGACCGCAGAGAACAGATGTCGCAAAATTTCTTTCACTAATCGAACGATAACGGATGCAAGAGATTGCCTCCAAAAACCATTTAACTCTCCCGTCGAAACGTTCAACCGTTTAGGAAATTCAATTTAGGATATTGAAAAGTAATTGAGAGACTTAAACTAAGAATAGTAGGTTTATATATTGATGCATAAGTGTTATATTTACAAAGTTAGGAGTCGGGCCAGTGTAGAGGTGATAAATAACGACGAAGTGTTTGAAGTGTCATAGTGAAGTGCAGGGGGGTGTCAGTACAGTTCGATCTTAATTGCACAAATATTCAGTGCGGAGTTTAGATTATAGAAGTTTATTTTTCTAATGTTAACTTACGCTTTTATAAATCGTCAGTTTTTATATATTATTATTATTATTATTATTATTATCACAATTATTATATTATTTGCATGTTATTTATATTACCTCATTTACGTAATTAGCTGCCACTGGTCATACCCAACTACAGTTTAAATATAAATTTATTTCATCTTATATCATCTAACATTATTGAATATTTCTTTCGCCGAAATGCAACCGCTTGAATCGGTCCATTTTCGCAGGCACATAACCGGCGAGCGGACCCGTTTTCTGGCGTCCGGCGCGAGGGAACCGGTCCTCGCAGCGCAACCGGATTCGGAAGCTGCTCGACTCCCTCCCGCTGCGGCGGCAGATGCCTGGCGTCTTCCGCTGTCGGTCTCGTCGACCCGCTAGCAACTTCGCCTGCTGCCCGAATTGCCCACTTTTCTCAGCCTGTGGCAAAAATGATCCAAGCGTGACGCGGAAATTCTTAAATAGTACGAGGATTTGAGCCTCGTGGCTAGCTCTTGTCAGCGTGCTCGCTTTCGCACTGCGCGGACCGAGGTTCGATTTCCGGTCGCGCAAGATTATAGCACGAGTTTTCCTTCTATGTCCCAGTATATGTTGCTGCTACTGTGCAGTGACAATGAGGAATTTACTTTTTGTTTGAGAAGACTGGAA
>BOPP01000212.1:1924570-1944764 GCA_017312745.1 Gryllus bimaculatus
TGTGAAAAGCTTCAAATTTCGAATTTATGTAATGGCTAAATGCCATTTTCTTTTAAAAAGGTCTAAATGTTTCAATGAAAACTGCTATTTAGGATGTGGTTTTACTCTTTTTGATGTATTCTTAAAATAATGTTTAGGTTATACCAATTAGGAAACGAAAAACTGAGATATGTACTTTTGGGGTGATAGATTAGCAGATGTGCGAGAATAAGCGAACAAAATTTGAGATTTTAGCAATTAGTTGTAACTGAAGAATTTCTATTGCACACTTCGAAGGAGAAGTTAGCCTTCTTAGATCCTGTACACAAGTTTCAAACTTTTGTTCGGATTTGGGGAAACTATATTGTCAACAGAACAAAAGGGATCGTTTTTGTACTCATCAAGCCAGAAAGATAATCAGTTTTCACTTGCAGCAAATTTCATTGTTACTCGAGAGATAATTTGGGATATCTTTTGATAGACAAAATTTGTAAATCATTAGATAAGTTATCGGTACCTTAGAGTTTTATTTGAGACGACACGCAACATCTAGTTTGCAGTCGTCTAAGAAGTCTATCATCTGGTGTCGGTCATCTTTCCTCCTAGAATAGCAATGTTGCTGTCTTTTACCAAGAAGATGGATTCCCTTAAAAATAAGTAAATTTAAGGATATTATATAGACAGAAAAACTTCAGGTTCAGTGTATTTGAAAACTATGTAATCGGGCAGTTCAGATGGGTGCATCAGTGAGTGCAAAATTGTATATAGTTGGGTTCTTGAGTGGTGTTTAAGCAATCAAATATTTATCAAACTTGTTACAAGGTATTGCGGCAGCTATCCAAAATTTGTGAGGGAGTTACTGGATGAAAATGAAAGTTTTGTGACAACTTGCAGAAGCTATGGCAGGCGAATGGGGTTCACGCAACGAGTAGGTATTATAACCTCCAATGGTAACAAACCATTTTTGTCAGGTCGGAAGAGGATTTTGGATTCTGATTAAAGATCCATGAAGCTTTTTTTCGAAGAATGATATTCAGGTATGGTATGTGGTATGCTAGAAGTGACGGAGTCGGAGTCTACTGTAATGGGACGGCTTCACGCGTCTAGTTGCGATGCGTTGCGATTGCATCAGTATTTATTAACTTTTTCGTTAATAAAAGTTTCTGGCGAGAAGTTTATTTTCTACTCCTTTTTTTACGCAGCATATCTCCTACTGCGTAAGCGGTAGCGAAAACGTAATACGTCTCACGAACTTCCACTTAATGTCTTGAGCGGATAGCTAAAATGAGCACTTTCCTCTCCGTTAAACAATTGCCGGCCAGTGAAACGGCCGAGAGCGGTCTGGCGCAGCCTGTCCGGAGAACCTGTCCGGAAGGGGGGGGGGCACCGCTCGCTCACGGAAGAAATAAATAAATAAATAAATAAATAAATAAATTTAAAAAAATTGCATTGTCGTGTGTGTCTGAGACGGCAGCGTCGTAGGAGAGCCGTAGCGAGGAAGGTGGCTGTGAACGCGCCCATCTGCTGCGGCCACTTCCGCTGCGCTTCCGTGAGCAGGTTGCCCCCTCCCCCCTTCCGGACAGGTTCTCGGGAACAGGCTGCGCCAGACCGCTCGCCCGGTTTCACTGGCCGGCAATTGTTTAACGGAGAGGAAAAGTGCTCATTTTAGCTATCGCTCAAGACGTTAAGTGGAAGTTCCGTGAGACGTATTACGTTTTCGCTACCGCTTACGCAGTAGGGAGAAATGCTGCGTAAAAAAACGGAGTAGAAAATAACTTCTCGCCAGAAAACTTTTATTAACGAAAAAGTTAATAAATACTGTTGCTAAATTTAGAACAAAAGTCCTATACCACGTGGGGTAGCCAGAATGAAAGTTTTGTAAAACGCATCGCAACTAGACGCGTGAAGCCGTCCCATTACAGTAGACTCCGACTCCGTCACTTCTAGCATGTACCACATTACCATACCTGAATACATTCTTCGAAAAAAAGCTTCATGGATCTTTAATCAGAATCCAAAATCCTCTTCCGACCTTACAAAAATGTGTGTTTACCATTGGAGGTTATAATACCTACTCGTTGCGTTGAACCCCATTCGCCTGCCATAAGCTTCATGCAAGTTGTCACAAAACTTTCATTTTCATCCAGTAACTCCCTCACAAATTTTGGATAGCTGCCGCAATACCTTGTAACAAGTTTGATAAATATTTGATTTGCTTAAAACCACTCAAGAACCCACTATATACAATTTTGCACTCACTGGATGCACGCCATCTGAACTGCCCGATTACATAGTTTTCAAATACACTGAACCTGAAGTTTTCTGTCTATATAATATCCTTAAATTTACTTATTTTTAAGGGAATCCATCTTCTTGGTAAAAGACAGCAACATTGCTAGTTCTAGGAGGAAAGATGACCGACACCAGATGATAGACTTCTTAGACGACTGCAAACATAGATGTTCGAGTACGTCTCAATAAAACTCTAAGGTACCGATAACGTTATCTAATGAATTTACAAATTTTGTCTATCAAAAGATATCCCAAATTATCTCTCGAGTAACAATGAAATTGGCTGCAAGATGAAAACTGATTATCTTTCTGGCTTGATGAGTACAAAAACGATCCCTTTGTTCTGTTGACATATAGTTTCCCCAAAATCCGAACAAAAGTTTGAAACTTGTGTACAGGGATCTAAGAAAGGCTAACTTCTCCTTCGAAGTGTGCAATAGAATTATTCAGTTACAACTAATTGCTAAAATCTCAAATTTTGTTCGCTTATTCTCGCCATCTGCTATCTATCACCCCAAAAGTACATATTCTCAGTTTTTCGGTTTCCTAATTGTATAACCTAAACATTATTTTAAGAATATCACAAAAGAGTAAAACCACATCCTAAATAGCAGTTTTCATTGAAACATTTGGAGCCTTTTTAAGAAAATGGCATTTTAGCATTACAATAAATTCGAAATTTGAAGCTCTTTTCAACAGAAAAATTTTATTTTTCGAAAAATTTCACATAAAGTCATTTAATATACATCCTCTCAAAAATGCAATAGTGTTTAAAAATTGCTGGAAGTGTGCATAGTAACAGCGTTACAGATATTTCAAAAAATTCCATGTCTGTAATTTTTTTAAATATAACGTTTACCTAAAATTAAATTTATGTCATCTTAAAAAATTAAATTATCACTATCCGTACAAAAAATATAAAGAGAAAATCAGTAGCTATTTTTGAGAAAACGGCGTTTGACCGAAATTTGAACTCATTTTAACAGAAAACTGCTGAGTTTTCGAAAAAGGTCATATGTGTATGACCGACGTTCGGCGTCCCAGCCAACGACGCGGCGTATCCCGGATAGCCGAGAATTTATGGATTCGAGCCGCGGAAGCTTACGTGTACGTCATAAGATATAATTTATAGCACATGTACTCATAAATATAACAGAGTGAACAAATTGTCACTAATGTAAATGTCAACGGCGTCAAAGACATGTAAAAATATTACATTTTTGTAATTTTTGAAAAAAACAACAACAATAGAGTAATTGGTGTTGATGTCACTAGCTCTTCCGAACGTTTAAAGAAAACAAATTGGTAACAGTTTTGGCACCAAGGAACCCCAAAACGTGTATTATTGAAATCTCGAATTCGATTTTCCGCAGCATTACATAACTTTGTCTATAATACGTATATTGTATGTACACTAATGAACTCTTGCCAGCTGTCATCTATTGCCGCCCAAAGAATTTTTTTTCTCAATTTTTTGGTATTCTATTTGTAGAACTGATATTTACTTTAAGAATATTACAGAAGAGTAAAACCTCGTCGAAGTGGCAATTTTCATTGAAAAATCAGGACCTATTCTTAAGTAAGTTTATGCGTTACTGTAAATGCGAAATTTGAAACTCGCTTTTACGGAAAATTTTTGAGGTTTCAAAGAAAGTATTTAGAAATAATTTCAAGTACTTTAACTCGCAAATTCAACAGTTTACAAATAGCTGGAAATGCTGATGTTAACAGTGTAACAGATATTTCAAAGAATTACATTTGTGAAATTAAAAAAATAGAATAACCAAAAATAAACGTTATTTCTTATTAAACAGTGCAATTGGCACTATCTGTTGGACAAGTTTGAAAAAACAAATTAAGTCGTGTTGGAAAAAATGACGTTAGTGCGTTACTGAAAATGGGGAATTTTGAGCTCATTTTTACAGAAAAGTTTTCAATTTTCAGGAAACGTATGTGACATTATTCAAAGCACACGTAATCATAAAGACAAAAATGCGAACAATCAACGCCCAATATCAATATTAACGAAATGAGGGGCTAGTCAAGAAATTTCATTTTTGTAATTTCTGAAAATAATAAATTAGAGGAAAAACTGCGTTTATTACATTTTATACAGCACACCTAGTACTATCCCTACCAAAAGTTTAATGAAAAAATTGGAGCCATTTTCTAGATTTTTTATTGCACATATTGCAAGCAATATTTTCATCGAAACTACTTGCAATAAATAGCTCTTCTTCATCATCAAGGCTCGAAGCAATGAAATTTAATTTAGTACCCGTAAACACACTCTGTATTACAAGACTTTGGAAGCAGAAACATAGAGAGAACGTTATTTTTGCGCCTGCAAATTAATCTGAACAATTCACAAATGCACATGTTTCGACGTTGGCAACACAATAAAGCGGATTTCAGCTTCTGTACTATGTTTACCAATTCGACACGTCTTTAGGAAAAGGTTCTAGACGTCATGAAACAGCAGAAATTGTCGCCAAATTGCTATGCAGCAACGAAATAAATTGCATAACAATCATTTGACATTTAAACATTTAAAACTGGTCACATCTTTGTACAGAATATGCTAATTTCTACTTATCCATGTACCGCTTACGCAGAAGAGAGAGAAAGTCGCGATGCTCCAAGAAAAAAAGGCCAATTTTTGAGAGAAAAACTCTTATTAAAGGACCCTGGTAATTAAAAAGTAGATAAATCTAGTTGCTAAATTCAGAAACCAAATCCTTCAACACATGGTGGAGCCACAATCCATGTTTCAGTGCTCCTTGATACCGAAAAATTAAATCCCGACAAAACGTTCGTCTGTCCGTCCGTCTGTGAACAACGCTAGCGTCTAAACCGTTCAGCCGATTTTCTCCAAAATTGATATTTCCGAATCGATCTGGTTGACGTTGCAGCCCCTTCAATGTGAAACCTATATTTTAATTTTGGGGGCACTTTACATGAACCTCCTGGGGCATTTATAATATTTCCCCCAAAAAATACTCCATCGTTTTCGATTAAATTTTGTTGTTGGATAGTGTGAAGAACGTTTGAGAAAATGTCACAGGTCTCATTTTCGTTAAAAACTCTGATTCTTCGGAAATTGCAAAAATTCAAAAAAATTTCGGTGTCTAACTTTAACTACAATATTATGAAGATAGTGATTTTTCATTCAATGAATTCTGTTTCTTAATTATATTTTTGAAATAAGTTCTTATACAATTTTTCTAAAATTTGAGTTTTTTGCGTGATTTTGTATGAAATTGCGAGCGAGAAAGTACATGCTATTTTGGCACTACTAGTTTACATCATCCGAATTACTTTCCCTAGACACATGTCAAATGAAATTAAAATGTGTGATAAAATAGAGCCCTGAACTGAGAAGCTTGAAGTGAATGGAGAACCTAGAGCAATTGGTTTTTGCAACAAACAACAGGTTTGATTACTCTCCTTCCAATGCCATTTGCTTGAATTTTCATTACCATTACCGTAAACTGCGGCTTCTTGGTAAAGTCGTTCCTTCCGTAAGAGTAGTGCATTTTAAGTCCTGAAAGGTGGCTTTGACCCAGTTATGTGGTTACCCTCTCAAAGCCTCCATCGTTGAAATTCGAATACAAGGTCGTGAAATTCTGTGATTGGAACAAAAGAAAGAAAATATATCCTCAGAAATTCAAGTTTTCATCTTTCTGGGAGGTGTTGGTGTTTTATAAATAAAAAACAGTATATGGTATAAGCCAGAGAAAAAAGAAACAAATAAAACAAGATCAAAATAGGATATTACAAACTACAAGTTAATGAAAAATGGGAATATCGGTCAAGTAGACTTGAGAAGGGCCTAAAAAACCTTATAAAGGAAACTCCACAATTTATAAAAGATATCAAGAAGGATTCACCCAAAAATGAACACAAACATCCATCTAAAAAACAGCCAAGAAAAATCCGAATAAGATAAATGAAATAAAAGTTGCATCGCTCATTGTCAGAACACTATTAGGCAAACATAGAAAACTATTGATTCGGGAAACTCTGAAACTAGTTGATTTTGACATTCTAGGGCTTTCAGAGGTAAGAAAGGACGCCGAAGTCAATATAGAAGAACCTAATGGAGACCTGTTTTTCTATTGAGAGGGAAAAGATGGACAAAGAGATGTGAACTATGACTCCAAAATAATTAGATATGTAAATGGTCTAGACGATAGCAGACATATGAAAATTCAGTTCGAGAAACCATAACACGAGAAGTGGAAATAGCTATACAAGAATTAAAAAGGAAAACCTCCGGATAAAGATGGTATAACAAATGAATTATTGAAAATCGGGACCCCATATATTCTGAAGCATTTAACAAAACTTTTCATTGAGGTTTTAGACAAAGAAGTTATACCCTCACAGTGCACCCTCAGTGAAATAATATCTGTGCATAAACACTAATACACAAAAATGGAAGAAGGGGCGATATTAATAATTACAGATCTATACGCTTGCTATCCGGCATATTCAAAATATTTGTCATTTCATTCTTGAAAGTCATTTCAAGAAGATTGAAGAACATAATTGACGAACATCAGCCTAGCGAGCAGGCAGGATTTTGGTCAAACGTTTCAACATCAGGCCACCTTTAAGCTCTGAACCAAATTCTGGAAAAGACACGAGAGTTTAATTTAACTGTATATGTGGTATTCATCGACTTTACAAAAGCCTTTGATTCTGACACTTACCCACGTTATAAGCATTATTAAATCAAGGTGTACCGAGAAAAATAGAATAATAGAAAGAATTTATTCAGACAGTGAAGCGACAGTGAAGCACAGAAAGAAAAGAGGAAAAGTTTAAACAAAGCAGAGGATTTAGCCAAGGAGACCCATCTCCTCTGTTATTTATCTGCGTACTGTAAGAAATCTTTAGAAAAATAAAACCTAATTATGGATTAAATATTGATGGACAGAAACTCAGAAACTTAAGATTGGCAGTTGACATAACAATTTTTGCGAAATCAGCCCTAGAAATGGAAACAAAGTTGAATGAACTGTCACAAGAATGTCGAAAAACCAACCTAATAATTAACGCCAAGAAAACAAAAATGATGACGAAATGTTTATGTTCCCTCATGAAAATGAAATATTTAATCATTGAATACGTCAATGAATATTTATATCTCGGACAAACACTGTCATTTGAAAACAGACAAGAAAAAGAAATGAAGCCAGAATCCCATAGGCTTGAAAGAAATGTTGGTACATAAATGTTATGCTGAACAATAAAACAGAAACCATAAAGAACAAGAAAGCGATATTCAATTTCTGCATACTACCAGTTATACAACAAAGAGTTAATATATGGTCTCTAAACGCCACAACAAACAATTATATAAAAATTTGGCAAAGAAAAATAGAAAGAAAAATGCTGGGGGTCACGCTTAGAGACATAATAAGAAATAAAGATCTCCGAAAGAGAACAAAATTAAATTCGCAACAGAGACGCAACGAAGATCAAATGGAGATGGGCAGGTCACATATTGCGTATGCATTCGAAGAGGTGGACACATCGAGCTACTGAGACATAAGAATTGGCCAAATAGAGTGGATCGTCAAAGAACTCGCTGGTGCAATGAAATAAGAGCTGTAGCCGGCAAGCTGTGGTGAAGAAAAGCGAGAAATAGAAAGATTACGAAAACTTCTTACACATAGTGAAGGTAATAGGTACGACAATTGTAGTGGGTTCAGAGGTCAACAAGGTGAGAAGTGCGGTCAACAGTGAACAACAGCAAACAAAATGGACAGTGAACAATAGTCAGAGGACAGTGATGATGGCGTGGACAGTGAACAACAAGTGGAACAAAAGAATGGTCAGTGCCAACAATATGGACAGTGGACAATAACAATATAGACAGTGGGTAACAGTGAACAGTAGTCAATGATATGGACAGCGGACAGCAACCTTTTTCAAAACGCTCTGCAGGGTTAGCTCACCTGAAGACGAGCCATCCCAGTACTGTGGGAGACCTTGTCCAACACTGTGATCAATGGCTCTATTATTATAAGTGATCTATTCAGCTAAACAGATTTTTACACAATCCGTTAGGTATTTAGAGACTTACGTCTCACAACAGTTTATGCGCTCGTGGGCGCAATCATAGGTATTTTCATAGGTAACACTACTAGTGCTTTGGAAATTGCCGATAAATCCCCGACTTGCGAACCGAGGAGGGGATTTATCTAAGTACTTCCAAAGCATTAGTGGTATTTAATAGGACTATTCCACGAATGAAATTACGACCAACACAGACCAAAATGCGCCAAATATGGAAAATAATTGAAAGAATGTTAAAATTAAAGAGATTATGTCATATAGTGCATACGCTGTTTTTGCACATCAACACAATAGTTCATTTCTTAATGAGTTGATACACTAGTACCAAGTTCAATGTTCGTTTCGTAACACACGCTTTGTTTTCAGTCCATACTAAAAAGGTTCCTATTATTGACGAGAATATCGAAGAAACATTACTTGTAATAGACAAAGGACCCCTACGATTATTATTGCATGAATAAAGATATCTTATATTAGAATATTAAGTTTTAAAATCTTCCCAAAATGTTTGATATCACAAAAAACTATTACATCACAACAAAATAGTGAACCCAGTTAAACCTGATGATTTTCCTTACTCTCGATGGATGAAAGAAAGTGGTCGTGTGTATAAAGACTAATTGAAATCCACCATTCGCCGGCGCTTGAAACAGATGAGCGCGACAGCCGGTGGATGGGGGAGTTTCAAAACTTTCTCCCGTGTTCACAACAAAGATCGTCTGGTAACGGGTCCGCTACACAGAAGCACAAACGTTATGCAAGACGCGTTACCATAACGCAAATGGGCCATCCGGAGTCGCTGTGGGCAGTGAGAAGGAGTCCATAAAGGCGGAATGTCGGTGAGAAATCCTAAGAACGCTAATCCTACACGATAGTACTGGGAAAAATTGTTCACGACATCAACGGGTCACCGCAGTTCCTGTGACAAGAAGGTCCTAGAGTTCCACTCCCGTCGCAGACAACAATTTCGACACTAGATAGATAGCTAAGTCGAGTTCACTCCCTGTCCGGAGGAGAATCCTAGCAGCCAGCTGCCCTGATCGGTAGTTTTCTGTGGTTTCTCCGATTAACACCAGGCGAATGCCGGAGCAGTACCCTAACCAACGGGCCACGGGCCGCGCGCGATCTTATCATTCCGTTCATTGTCCTGTCCTCCCCGCTTACACACACTTACAATTACATTCATTGCAGTACCACACATGGCGGGAGGCTTGCCGGGAATTTAGAGTTTGTCCAACTGGGGCGGTGCACATGTGGGGGGAGATACCTGGTAGAGGAAATCGCCGCTAACTTACGGAATGTTGGCGCTGGATCTCACCATCCAGAAGGGGGAGATCACCGTCACCTCCCGAAAAAAACATGCACCACACTTGCGGGACCAATAACCTTAGCTGTTGAATCACTAATCAATCAAATTTTAAAAAATTGAAAATTGCCGTGGCATCAAGTACATAGATTACCTACATTGAACTGTGTTGTAATATAAGATACGTAATAAGGCTGAATTTATTTTCTGACAAAATTAAAGGTGAAATTACTGTAGTTAGAAATCACTAATTGTGTTGACTTTTCATCCAAATTGCCATCAGTACTAGTATGCGATGATATTGGTAAGGTATTTTTCATTGTTTTGTTCCGCTCTACAGTGTGCAGTTTTTTCTTTGCAGTGTTAATTTTGTTTGCCGTAGAATCGTCTATATAGCATTCAGTTACCGACGTATTCTTTCAACCCCCATGTCGTTTGAGAGTCATAATATCGCCACCTGCATCAACTAATAAGGTGGAAGAAGATCTACGAAAACTATGACTCGTGTAAAGATTTGGAATAGTTTTATGTTGAAGGATCAATGTGAAATGCAACGAGAAATACAAGTACAACAATGTACATGAAACTGCTAAATCCTTCACTTGCCTACCGTGGTTCAAAAGACGCGGGAATTGCAAGGAGAAAGCAATTTTCACAGTGGAATTAGAAAATTCCAACAATGTTATTGGTCCACAGGCTGTGGATCCCGTACTGTAATCTGTGAGGTAGGTAATTGATGTCATTCATCGATTAAAATATACAGCCGGAATACGTGTATTATTAAGGTGAGAAGGTAACATGAAAACTGCCAATGTAAATTTTGCTACTTTTGATGCACCTTTTTTAGAAAATAGTTAACTAGAAAGTGTTGATATTTCACACATTTACAGATTAAATCTTTGTTATTATTTGAAATTTTTTACTTGATTAAAAAATAATTCGTATTTTTTCAACTATAACTTCTGTTCTCACTTTTTCACCATTTTTGGATGAATATTATTTTTTTAAATATTTTATTACTGAAGAATTTTATATAAAAACGTCGATTTATTTCTGGAACTATAAAGTATTGGATGTAATGTATTCTGTAAATTTCAATAAAATGTAAATTCTGAGAAAAGCCACATTAATTACAAAACAAGTACATTTTCGGGAAACGTCATTTGAAAAAAGTCGGTGCTTGCCGGTGCTCTACTAGAACATTCTTGCGCCGTATTCTGGATCACCTTCTTCAGCGTAAAAGATCAATTTGGCTCATGCGCAGTGAGACATTTAAATAATCATTAAGGGACTTTCAGGAGTTCCAGAAGGATAAAAGTTGATATATTTGGAAAGAGTAAGATTTGAACTATTTATTTTTCTAAAAGCAAATCCATATTTTGATCCATTTTATGGTACACTCTCCCCTTTAGTGGTTGTTGAATGGCCAGGAAACGATCAACCTATGATTCGAAGCACTGTTCTAGACTCGGAAGATGCTTGGCGTCATTTGTGAGCGAATGTTTCGCAGTACGATCGGCCGGCTAAATTTTTGACAGCCTAGAATCGGGCACGATCACAGAGCCCCTCGAGATACAGCCTGTCGTACAGGTCGAAGCTTACAGCTTGTCCCCACTGATGCCGTGCCTCGCTGGCAGAGAACACTAGAGTAGAGAAAAAGTGCCCATGGCGGCTTGTAGCCGGTCGATGACTGATCACACGTTACAACATGAGTGTAGCGTGCGACGCACCTACGAGACTCGCTTACGGAAGCACTAAATATTATTTCTTAGGATAAACTAGCAAACAGCACGTCAAACGTCACGAATAGTACGCCATACACAGTTTTAAACTGTTTATGACAAAAATAAATAAACAGAGCAGCCATTCGTTGAAATTCTCCAGTCGGAAGTTGAATTCTTCCCAGCTACGAAGCTCGTGTTGATAAAACAGGCACGCAAAATAAAAGGAGTAGTGAAGCACATACTTTCTCACATTGGGTTAAATGCTCCTCAATATTGTTCTACTACGTAAATCAGCAAAAGTGTTTTCAAGCAGCAAAATATATTTCCACTTTAAGACCCCATCGCATATCCACAAAGTTAACTTGCCGTCACTCACACCTCTGTGGTGACGCAAGCGCTCTGCGGTAGAACTTAATAGGTGCATAAAATATGCACTTAATATGTGCATAAAAGTTAAATGCCCGATTCAAAACTCGACAATCAAAATATCCCTCAGAAATGTCTAAAGCCTCCAGTATGTTCATCTCCATCAGGGAATATTAATTTTGGAGAAAATCTTTTGGAAAATTTAGTGTTGACCAGAGACGGACCTTTTGTCGTCAATCGATTTTTAGGAATAAAGAACCAACAAAACAAGGATTCTGACTACACCACGAGTTAGAGGATTCTTTTTCTAAATTAAGCAACGGGTTTTATCCATTTTTTTGTCAACAGAGTTTTTCTGGCGAAAATTTACTGTTTTCTGGCGCACAATTACATAGCTCTCCTATCTTATGAAGTATTCGTAAAGCTTCTCAATGTAGTATGTCGACACGCTGAATCCGAACCTGATGTCAGAACTGAGTCACCAACATCCAGTTGCTTTTTTAAATCGAGAATAAAAACCGTGAAATTGTAAATGGTAAATTTCACTGAGATTTTTCACGATCAAAATAACCGGAAGGTGGTGACGCAATTCTGGCTTCACATCCGGATTTGCCGCGTAGTCATATATGGAGAAACCTGCATCAAGTCTTTGAGTCGGACAACTTATATTTTTATTTGGCCTGTGTAATTCCTTCGTTCCTTCCTTCCAAGGCACAAAATAAATTTTAGATCGCAGAGAACGGTGGTGTTTCACAAATATAACGATAACGTAATGGAATAGATTGCCTTCAAAAACCTTTGAACCATTTTCTTGAAGCGTTCAACAGTTTTGAAAATTAATTTAGGGCATTACTAATGAGGGATGCGTAAGTAATATATTAGGAAGTGAAATGTCGGGCAGTGTAGAGCAGAGAAATAGTAAAGGAAGTTACAGGATCACAGTGAAGTGAAGTGAAGTGCAGTGTGGTCTTAATTGAAGAAACATTCAGTGCGGAATTAGATTATAGAAGTTTCTTTTTCTTAAGATAATTTAATATTTTATGAATCAACAAGTCTTAAATCATTATTATTTTTATCATTAATATTATTATAATTATTAATGTTATTATTATTGTTTAATAGCTGTTATTATCGTACCATTATTATTATTATTATATAATTTGCATATTAGCTATATTATTTTATTAATGTAATTAGCTGCCACTGAATTATA
Organism: Gryllus bimaculatus; assembly: GCA_017312745.1. Taxonomy (NCBI): domain Eukaryota; kingdom Metazoa; phylum Arthropoda; class Insecta; order Orthoptera; family Gryllidae; genus Gryllus; species Gryllus bimaculatus. The sequence continues at coordinate 1,937,538 of BOPP01000212.1, forward strand.
TTCATTTGCAGTTTAAATAAATTTATTTTACTTATCTTATCAAATATCCGCCACGTTTGTATTCAAAACTCGTATTTCGTACAGCAGTGCGCGAACGCCATGCCACCGGAACGCCGTGTAACCGTGGCAATTGCGGTAATTCCGTGAGCGCACGAGCCATTGGCCGAGTCCGTTGTGCAAAGGGCCCGTTGTCCTTGCGCGTCGCCTGATGCCGGGCGACTAATTCCCACGCGCTCTCTCCGCAGCCCGGCCGCAAAGCGCCTTTGTGCAAGTGCGTGCTGATGGCCTAACGGCGCACTTTTCGCTAACTTGCTTGGCGAACTTTGCGTAACCTTCCTCGGAGTCATGTTTTTGACTTGTGCGGCAAAGAACGGCAGTATGGCTGGGGGAGCTGGCTCGACATCAATTGGTTTTACTGAAGAGCATCTGACCGGGAGATCGTAGGTTCGATGGTGGGGTTTTCTATTCTAGCTTGTCAGCTAGGTCGAATTCAGTCGCTCTCTGGAGCAGAATTCTCGCGGCTGCTCTGATCGGTAGTTTTCCGTGTTCTTTTGTACGATCAATATTAGGTGAATGCCGGAGCAGTACTCTAACAAACAAGCCACGTACCGCGCGCGATCTTTCTTTCCTCTTCCTTGTCCCATTCTCGCATCTTGTTTACAAACACTTACTCTTACATTCACCACACTAGTACACAAGACGGAGGCTTAGAGCCTGTGGCGGCGTAAATGTGAAATAAGGATTGTACTAATAAACTGCTAATTGTCAACGTGAAAATTATACTTCATTCTGGATATACATGTATATCTAAGGAATTTTCGTTAATGTTTTCTAACGTGTGCCTTCCGTGTAAAGCAATGCTCTGGAGAAATTAATTATCTTGGGAATTTATATTATTACTGCAAAGGCCTATTTAAATGTGAATTTCTCACAGCAAGAGCAATCAAAATGTCTTATCAGTTAACGAGTAGGCGCAAGGGTAATTGACACTATGACGGCAAGCGAAGACAACCGAATCAGGTTTGGAACCTTTTATGTGTAAGACCTCGCGTTCCAAGAAGAAGAAAAAGCGTCACCGCTACTGTTCGCATGGAGACACTTGATCAACGGAGCAAGGGGAACAACATCGCCCGGCAGCAGACAATGGCTCTGGAGAGATCAAAGCAGAAAATAAACATTTTAGATTATGCAATATTTTATTTCCTCCCATTCTACATTCTTAAGTTATATTGGAACAGTTTTAATAAATGTATTATCTTGTTCATTTTTTTCAATGGCTTTTTGACCTTAATGAAACAGACTCAGTATTTTTTATACCAATTTATTTCTTTTTGACGTTTCGACCGTATTTGGGGTCTTTTCAAAAATATTTTATACAGGTTTTTTGACACCACATCATAAACAAACAGCATTCTGATCAAAATTTGACAATAGGGTTTAAATCGTTCAAGCCGTAAACATCATCAATCAGATGATTCTTTCCTGTAGTTTGCCTGATTAGATGCCGAACTGGGATCGAAAAAGAGCGCAGAGCATCAACTAATGTCCCTCCGGCCCCTCCGGCCGAGAGGTCCTAGATTCGAGTCCTGACAGTGGCAGGATATTCGACACTAGCTTTTCAGCTAGATCAATGTCTGGAGGAGAATTCTAGCAGTCCGCTGCTCTCATCGGGTGTTTTCCGTGGTTTCCCCGATCAGCACCAGGCGAATGCCGGAGCAGTACCTCAACAAACGGGCTACGATCTTTCCTGCATCTTCCGCGTCCTAACCTCACCGCTTATCGCACACGCATGATCATGCAGTACACTGTTGTGTGCTGGGAGACCGGTCGGGGACTTAGAGCTTGTCCCGGCAGGGGCGGTGCCCGGTTAAGGGAAAACCTCTCCAGCCGACGGTGGTCCCGCGCCGTATCTCTCCATCCAGCGGGGGAAAACCATCGCCACCTCCCGAACAAAAACATACATTACACTTACGGGACTAATCGCTTTGGCAGTTGACGCGCTCAGAATCGCTAGCAAACAATCAATCCAACTGGGAGCGGCCCGGGGAGAAACATTGCAGGGTCCGTCGTCTTCGTTGGCTGCTTTCCATCTGCGCCGACGCGGGGGTCAGCTGCGATTGTGGCCGCGGGTCAAAGGGCACGCCACCGCCGCCGCTTCCGGAGAGAGAAGGCGCCCGCGACAAGGCGCTGACCACTTCCGCTTCCGGTGCAGCAATGAAGAAACATATTTGTTTTCTTATCCCTTCGGCACACGCGGTCCATCGTCCAGATGACTGAGTTGTTCTTCCGTTGGTGGAGTCTCATAGAAGTTTTTTAGAGCGCCGTCCTTCTCAGAACCTCTGTATTACTGTCTACTATTACGTCTAAGGACGTCGTAGCTTCCATTTCATTCCAATGGGATTTATGGTGACGTCACCGGAATAATCTCAATCAATGCGTTCAGCGCAGCAAATTCCACGTTAGAACGTTGTACATTTTACCACTGATACAACTTTTTAGAGTGAATCTTCTTCTTATTATTGATAAATAATGTTGATTAATGAATTTTTATAATTTCGATGTTAGTAAATGTGTTTAATGTGTTTGTTTGTTTTTTGCTGGAAACCCCAATAGTTAGTTTGTGAAGTAAGGTAGGTTAAAATTCAAATGATGCATCTGAGAGGTCACCGCGTGTGCTCCAATAATTTTTATTAGCACTTGTACCGCCGTGTTAAAGAAGAATATTCTTCTAAGACAGAGCTTAATATACATTTTTTTAAAAATATGAACATTTGCTTAATTTTGCAAGAAATGTACAATTTTTTTAAACAGTTATTTTCTGTCTGTTTATCCGTCTGTGGTAGCAACTCAATCAGAGATTCGCTGTCGAGAGAGTAGTTGTTTTGCCTCGCCTTTCCTTATGACAATCGGCCGCTAATACGACTCGGAGGCCCCGTTTACCTGACGTTCTCTCAGACGCTTTGCTGACCGGAAGGTTCGATACCCAACTCTGGCGGATTTTCTGACACTAGCCCCCAAGTGTGACTTTCGCCGTCCTCCGTCAGGTGTTGCAGCGTGACCTTAAAATTTGCTGAGTGTAACTTCTGTTTTTATCAAGATTAAAATTATATATCTTCTAAACTATTAAAGGAAGAGGTCAAAAAAATCGTCGTGTGTACTCCAGGACCTTTCGATCAGAGGCACTGGAGAGGCTACTGTAGTTGCCCTGAGGTGTGTCTGGCAGTTCGCAGGGGCGGCTCCAGACACAAACTGTGGGAGGGGAGCTTCAAAATATTTTGGTATAATGTGCCATATATCAGGTTTTGTAAAATGACGCACGCTGCGTTCAGCTCACGCAGCGTGACGATCTAATTCATTGTAACGATTATCGAAAAATATTTTTGTTTGAACGTTTTGCGACAAGTTTTTGTTTGGGGGGAGGGGAGATTTCCCTCGCCGTGGATCCGCGCGACGGTTACGTCAACCAGGAGGCGGGCGGGCGCGCGGGCGGGCGCTTGGCGGCGCGGGGCGATATCGCTGGTCGTGCGTGGCCGAGGCGTGGGGCAGAGGGCCAGCGGAGGCCGCTTCCGGCGCGAGCGACGGCCAGTTGCGCAACCGCCTCGGCAAGGAGCGGCGCGCCACCCACGACTCGCCCCCAGAGCACTTTTTTATTACTACACGCTCACCGGCCCCATACAGTGAATTATTATTATTATTATTATTATTATTATTATTATTATTATTATTATTATTACTATTATTATTATTTTACATTATTCACATTATTTACTGGTCGGTATGCCAACCACACACAGGAATGATGACCAGGTGTGTGGTTGCTTCACTGAAGGTTCAGATAGCTTCTGACAATACGGCATCTATTCTAAATTACTGACTTTTGCATATTATATACATTCCTGGCACATAAGTGAAGACACTCCAGTGCCCGAAGTGTCATTTTCGGGATCACTCCTGTAGCTGATATTATTATAGGCACAGTCGTCACTTGACTGAAGTTCCACTGAATTGCGACTTCATGGGCGAGATTAGTATACTTCTGGATTATTATTATTTTTATTATTAATGATAATAATAATATTAATATTATCATTATCATTCTTATTAGTATTATTTTCGCGAATGGACCACTATTGACCATGCAATACACTTCTCTCTCCGGGGCCCAGTTGTATTCTATCCTGGAATGATCAACGAGTGGTATTATGGGCATCACCCTTTCGGCTGCATCCTTTGATTAAGACAAGGTTATTAGGCTCAAAATATCAATTAGAGGAAAATGGGATGTGGTTATTATTATTATTATTATTATTATTATTATTATTGTTAAATAATTATTAATTATTATTGTTAAATAATTATTAATTATAAATTATAAGTGTTAATTATAAGTGTTAAATTATAAGTGTTGGAGGTGGGAGGTTTTCGTGGGCTTTTATAACCATTCCAGCAAGAAGAATGTTAATTATATATTCTTATATATACGAAGGGCACACCTTTAACTCTAATATTTAATTTTTTCCAAATGCACAAGACTTACAGTACATGTCAGAGCCTCGTAATATAAAACATCAGTCAAGTAAATAAAAAATAATAATTGACAACAATTCTTATCGCGCGATAAATAAACAATTCCATAAATTTCATATCCCAAGCGCAGTGAGTGAGTGGATAGGTTTCCAGGCTCTTTAGTTTAGTCCCGGTGATCTGCATTTCGTTCCCGGATTCGAGGCAATGATCTTTGAATGAGGCTAAACTTTAATCCAGAATGCGAGTTGAAAAATTGATGAACTTAAGATCTGGAGGCTTCTCTCTATACTCCGATGTAAATGGATTGAATTGTGACAGATAGCTGTGCTGTGGTTGTATTCTATGGGGTATTTAGTATTCTATGGTTGTATTTAATGGGGAGCTTCAACACCAAAAATTACGAGATAAGGAAGCTCCCAATGGGATAACCGCGTCTAGCTGGTCTATCACAAGGCACTCGATTTAAACCGAAGTATAACTTGGTGGGGGGGGGGGACCTACGGGTGACATAGATGGGAGGGCAGGTAGGATCGCGTTTTGGCGAGAATCCCCATCGCAGAGTGAGTGATGGGTGAGTACTGCAGAAGTTGGTCTAGACAGAAGGCCAATACCCGGAAAAAATGCGGCACAGTACATACAGATTCGAGGAGTGTCGGTTAGTTTGTCCCGTAAGTTCATTGCAGGTTGTGTCCTTGCCGGGGAACGGTTCACCAATTTTTGGCGATCGTTACATTCTTCATTGATTATTTCGTGATTTGGGGTGCGCCTACTGCTAAGGTCATTAGTCCCGTAAGTGTGGTGCATGTTCTTACTCGGGAGGTGGCGGACCTACCGACCGCTAGCGGGATTTTCCCTAACCAGATACCTCTCATAATCGGGGCACCGTCCTAGCCCAGAGACGTTTTAAGTGGCTTCCTGTCTCTCGGCATGCGTGGAGTGGAGAGCATGTAAGTGTGTGAGTCTAAGTAAGGGGAGAGGATAGGACAAGTAAGAGGAAGGAAAGATCGTGGCCCGTTTGTAGGGTTCTGCTCCGGCATTCACCTGCTGTTGATTGGAGAAACCACGAAAAACTGATCAGAGCAGCCGGCCGCTAGAATTCTCCTCCAGACAGAGACTGAATTCGACCCATCCGACAAGCTAGTGTGACAATCCTGCCACCGTCAGGGCTCGAACCTAGGACCTCCCGGTCAGGGGCAGTTCAGTGACATCATAATAGTTTTCCGTAGTTTATTTTTACTATTTAGTCAGTTTTCCATAATATTATTACGCATTATTCTATTCGCGAAGGTCTGAGGTTGTTAGTTTGTACAAGTATCATAGGTGTTGTGAATTGAGGGAGTTCAGTTTAATCTTTCATCTATAATTATATCTAAATGTTTTGTGGCAATCAAACAGGGTAATTGTTATTTATTACATTTATTCTCATAAATAAGGAATGTCCAAACGTCTAAGCATCTGCTTCACTAATTTTCAATGCACGCAGAAATTGAAAGGAAGACCATATGAGATATGTCTACGGTTGCGTTAGATACCCAGAACCTGGGGGAAAATCCAAAAACAAACAGTTTGGATTTGGACCAAATAATTCAATTAGACGATCCTGTTGTTCCGCTTATCATACTGCGCGTATCGCTTGAATTCTCTCACTCGCGGTCTCGCTACTTACGACTCCGCTGACGCCACGCAACAGCAAGACTCCAGGAAAGAGTTCTCTTGCCATTAAATATTTGCTATTCATGTGTTCCGTTGTGGAAAATCTACTCTCTTGACATTCTTGGTATGTAAAGACTTGTATAGTTTATCCGTGTATACCATACTATGTTATTGCAGTAACCATGTACACATTTCGGGGTGGGGGATTGTGTGGTTTTGTTCAGCAGCATTTTTCTAATATTGATTGTTAGCGATTCCGTTCGCGTCATCTGTTAAGGACGTTAGTCCCGTAAATGTAGTGCACGTTTTTCCACGAGAGTTGACGTGATCTTCCCCCACTGGATGGCGAGATCCGGGACCGACTTACCGTCGGCTATCGAGGTTTTACCTATAGGTATCACTCAGCAACGGAAAACCGCCCCAATCCGGATATAAGCTCTAACATCCCGACCGGTGTCCCGGCATGTGTGATAGTGTAGTGCATGTTAGTGTAAGTGTGTGTAAATAAAGGGTGAAGATAGGACAAGAAGATAAAAGAAAGATCGCGCGTTGTCCGTTGCCCGTTTGTTAGGGTTTTGCTCCAGCATTCGACTAGTATTGATCAGCGAAGCCATGTGAAACTTCTGATCGGATCACTCAGTCGCAGAATTCTCCTCTAGACAGCGACTGAACACGATCCACCTGACAAGTTAATGTAGAAAACCCTGCCATTGTTAGGAGTCAAACCTAGCACCTCCCGGGCATAGGCACTAAAGTGACATCAGCTGATACCCTGAGACATCTCTCCCGGTTCTAATATTGAGATATACGTTAGTGAAGTACGCGGAATTTATTTTATTCCCTGCCTGCGGACGCATTTCATTTAATTCCAGAGGTGCTGTGTCTGCAACGCGTCTATCTACCTTCGCGAGATGCAAACGCGGTGTACAACTGCTTATCCCCGCGTGGGCCGAGGAAAGCTGAACTGTGCGAAGTTTCCCAGGGAGCTTTGCGCAACGCGGCGCGGCGCGGGGCGGCCGGCGGTGCTGCAACGCAGGCAACGAGAGG
>BOPP01000212.1:1948600-2011556 GCA_017312745.1 Gryllus bimaculatus
GGGGGTCCAGCGCCCCCGGCGGCGCCGCCGCCGCCCGGAGAAAGCGCAGCCGTGCGTGCGCTACCACCGCACGCCGCCGCCGTATATATAGGCGGCGCCGCCCCGCACTCGCCACACAGTGCTCGCGCCCCGGCACCTCCACCCCGCACCGCACACGCACGCTCCGCTCACTCCACGCACCATGAACACGCACGTGAGTACGCCTTGGCCGCTGGCTTGTTTGTTTTTTGTTTTTTTTTCACGAAATTGTGCCGACAAATTCGTGAGGTCGAAGTTCTACGGAAATGTTCGAACAAGTTCAAAGGTTTGAAAAAGTTGTACGAAAAAAGTTTGTGCGCAGTCATCCGAACTTTTTTTTGTTGAAATTGCTTGAAAAGTTTCTAAGACGAAGTAAATACAATTGTTTAACGAAATTCTACGAAACATTTGACACATATTTTCGAACTCTTTTTTTTTAATCGTTTGAAAAACGTTCTTGAAATTATGTAAATGCAAATGCTTCAAAGAATTTGTAAGAAAACGTTTGTGGCACATACATTCAAAGTTTTTTATGATATATGTTTCAAAAATGATCATGAGGCGATGTAAATTCAAATGTGTTAATGAACTTGTACGAAAAAGTTTAGACATCAAAATGTTTAACGAAATTCTACGAAAAAGGTTTGTAGAAACTCAAAGGTTTGAAATAGTTGTATGAAAAAGTTTGTGATGCGTACATCCGAACTTTTTGTTGTTGAAATTGTTCAAAAAAGTTCCGGAGACGCTGAAAATCCAATATTTTTAAAACGAAATTGTTCGAAAAAGTTTTTTGAGCAAACGTTGAACGAAATTCTACGAACAAAGGTTTATACAAATTCAAATGTTTGAAAAAATTGTACGAAAATTTTGTGAGACGTACTACAATCGATCTTTATTTCGAAAATTGTTCTAAAATGTTCTCGCAACGATGAAAATTCAAATATTTTAACGAAAGTGTTCGAACAAATTGTGAGATCGAAGCGTTTAACGAAATTCTACGGAAAAGGTACAATTCTACGGAACAAATTGTGAGACCAAAACGTTTGAGACGCGTTCTACAACTGAACTTTTTTTTAAATTGTTCGTAACAGTTCTCGAGAAGATGCAAATTCAAATGTTTTAACAAAATTGTACTGTCGGTGCATTCTAGACATATTTGCGTACGAAAAACACGGTTTTTGTAAAGGCTAATTGCGAATATTCTGTGGAATCTGGAGAAAAAAGTTTGAACGTCATTAATCAAAGTTTCACTTGTTTCTTTTTGAAAAAAAGTGTTTTACACAAACTAAAAACTTCATTTGATGTGAGTACATTCCAACAGAATTTGCATTCAAAAAATTTCAAGAGACACTTTATCTAATCGAGGAATTTCGGCTCAATTTCATGCGCGAAGAAGATTGTAAAATTTCTGAGGGTTCAAGTCACATGCGCTTACAGAAAGGTGTGAGAGACTGTATCGGAACGAGAGTAAACTGTCTTTATAAAGTAGAACTAAAATAAGATAATTAATACGGTGCTTGACAAAATTACGAACAAACTGGTTGATTACCTTGCGATGTTTGTAAAATAAATGAATGAAATTACGTGAGTTTGGAAGAATTACTGATTTCTTTCACTACAATGAATTTACTAGGGAAAATGACAGAGAAATATTTCAATACAATTAAAATGAACAGAAAAATATTCCTCTTTTATTACAAAGTTCGTTCGAATATTAAAAGTAATGTGATAGAATACATTATATTTTAAGTTCAGAAGTAGCAATTCTAATGATTGGCTTTACAATTTTACGTTTTATCGACTTTACAGCTTTTCGAGACGTGAACTTAGTTTGTTAATCTAAAGTAAGTAACACTTCACCTGAAAGTCAGTATTCCATGCAATGAATTCACGTATTTGAATATCGTTAAAAAAAATAATTGGTCAGTAGCAAATATGGTAGTTAAAATCTACCCACCCCGTAAAACATTTTGCTTATCACTTTATGAAATAGCAAGTTGACAATCGTTTAACTATTTGTAATAAAAATTCCAATAAAGTTAAAATTACTTTTCACACTAAATATTCATACGAATACATTTGAGTAGCGTTTTTAAGACTGGAAAAATGTATATTTAATTTGGCCTTCTTTATGTTTTTGAACTAGAAAATTTATTTTTGGTGAATTCTTCTTGTCGAGCCTTATGCCGAGTTTAGTTGCATGAGCAAAGCATGTCATAGGTCCACTGTACTTTCTTTCAAACTCTTCACGTCGCAACCTCAGGCTCCGAAAGGTGAGCTACCACGACAAAATCCTTCCTTTATACTATTGTCCTTCTCAGATGTTTAATCGCCGGAAATCGCTGTAGTCACTTCTTTGGCCCTTGGTGTCATTGTTTGTTTCAACTTGTACCTTGCAAATAGAACTTACGGAAAATATGTTTCGCAAATTTATTTTGTTACCTACGGATCATCTATTATCAAAGTCCTTCACTTAAACAATTCTTTCATACGCTCGCACCCCTGTATGTGTTTTATAGCACGTACAAAACGAAATTTTTGGTTTGCTTGATTACTTCTGATTCCGAACACGTCAATCGCTAAGGTCATTAGTCCCGTAAGTGTATTGCGTGTTTTTCGCGGGAGGAGGCGGTGGTTTTGCCCCGCTGAATGGCGAGATGCAGCTCCGACCTACTGTCGCCTAGCAGGGTTTTCTCTCTACCAGATATCTCCCACCAGCAGGGCACCGCCAAGGCACTAAGCTCCCGACCGAACATCCGGCATGTGGGGTAGTAAAGTGCACGTGAATGTAAGTGTGTAGGGGAAGCACAAGGAAGGGGAAGGAAAGAACGCGCGTTGTCCAAGGCCCGTTTGTTAGCGCACTGCTTCGGCATTCGCCTGGTGGTGATCGGGAACTACCGTTCAAAGCACCCGGCCTCTAGAACTCCAGACCGCCACAGAACTCAACCTAGCTGAGAAGCTACTGTTGAAAATCCTGCTAGCTCCGGGACTCGATTTCCAGAACATCCTGATCAAAGGCACGGCAGTGAAATCAGTTGATGCCCCGGGCCACCTCTCTCAGTTATTATATACTGCAGGGACGATTCATCATAAAGGGACAGCGAGAATAAAGATTATTATTTAAATTAATTTAAAACTCGAGTCTGGAGTAAAATGTCTTAAGGAAGTAATATAAAAAATAACAGAACATCTAAATGTATGAGCAATGCCAAGTTAACATTGCCGTGTCTTTCACCAGTTTATACCGAAAATGGTGAAGGGTTCACATCCAGCTCCGGATGGGTAACGGTGGGTGAGGAGTTTTGTGCCATTTTCAGGCTAAAGGACGTTCGCACACTCATTTGGTGTTGAGGCAGTGCGAGGAATTCGCCCTTGCAAGGCCACTGCACCGGAGAAAGTAGAGTTAATTGGGTTGCCTACTTACAGGGGCAACGAGCGCCTTATAGAGCGAACTGGTTCGAGACACACTCAACGCGACAGTGCGCGCATTAGGAAGAGTAACAGCTGTGATCTACACTTGTGCTGTGATCTACACTTAATATGGAATTCCGTGTCACCAAAAATGAATCGTCTGAAGTTAGAATTTTCCATTTGCACTGTCCTAACGGTTCTATTGGGTTCTATAAACTCATTACTCTAAAGACAGTTAAGTAATTTCTTGGAGTCAGTTTTGTGCGTGTGTAGAATATTTGTGAACACAAACTTAAGCGAAGAAGAAGTGATATTAGTGATAGTAGTGTTCTGAGTGAAAATAAAATAAGTTGTCATAATGTTTCGTTGGTTTAAGGTAAAGTAATTAGTTACTATAATGTCCTGAGTTCTGTTGTCTTTTGTTGTTACTTTTTGTGCTGATATACCGCGCTAACAAAACAATTATGAATCAATAGAGCAAACTATTTACGACAGATGAATTAAGAAGTGAAGTCAATTTTGAATATAATAATTCTTGGTAATAATTAAATTGTATTTCTTAAGGTAGAAAATTTCTTGGCACAACGAGGGTTAATATCGAATCTCTTTTAATGTTTTGTATAAGAATAAAATCAGATTACTTAAACCTGCGACCCTTTTCGAAACGTATGTAATCGCAAGATTCACTGCATACAACACTTGCTAGCTTACTACTAGCTAAAGGTATGTTCATAAGTCAATAAATGTGTTTAGATAGTCGTTTGGGATTACATCTTCTTTTGTTAATAAATAATGAATGGCAGCATCTTTCTTTATTTTCGGTTTAAACGAAGTGTTTTTGTGTACGCAGGTTATTTGGAAGACAAATTGCACTATTTATATACGAAATTATAATAGAATTTTGATTTTTCAAACCAAATTATTATGGACGTTTCCCATCTGTTTGAAATTCAATGTGTTACTTCGCTTTAATCCTTTTCCAACACATTAGTCACAACACTTGTGGCGTGGTGTATACCATATATAGAAGATCTGTGGTTCACATTTACATTAAAGGTGAAAGTCTCTTAGATGTCACCGGAATACCCAGAGATGAGTTACATCAGAAAACTAAATAACACTAACCTACATCAAGAAAACGCAAAATAATCTTACGAATGCTGTACACAGCACACCACTACGATTACCTTAGATTTGTGTTGTAAGATTAGAAACATTCTTGTTTAGTTAACTAACTTTGGAAAGAGGGGGCACATGGATGTTAGAAAATTACTCATCGTTACACTTGAAACTCCAATCGAGCACATAGTTTTTAAATTGCGTATTTTATAAATCCTGCAATAATGACACCCCTACGAGTCTAGTGCGTATTTGTATGGCTGTATGGCAGACAAAAGCGATATTTTACATTCCCTAGCTTGCCTTTTTATCACAGATTTACAATCAAAAACTGCATTCTTAGACCCTTTCTTCCCGCCGTTTGGATTTTACCTTCACGTTTGTTTCCTTATACGTCTTGTAGATTAATCACAATTGCAATGGTTGAAGAAAGAAACAATATTTAAAGTCTCTATGGGACTATTTACTCGATTTTACTTGGAAAATTTTCTTCAGTGCCTCTGAACGCGAAATGCCAAATACCTACGTATAAGAAGTCTAACAATCAAGGAAGAATTCAATTCAAATTCATTTCAATTCAATTATGCCTTATTTTACTTACTCAGGCCATGAGATTTGCTCATCCGTCTGACCCAGTTAATTTCTCTACACTCCTTTCACTGCCTTGCTGAGAAAAAAGATATTATCTCGAACAACAAAACAGACCCTTTGAATTTAGCACAGTGACTTCTTTTACTCTTGAGGCAGTAAATCTACGACATAGGACTGCTAGATTTACTTTACATTCGAAAGAAGGCGCCCGAAGAATTTTTTCGCTCTTAGAAATGAACGGTTTCGATTGGGTTTGAATCTCCAAACTTAGTTGTAACAACCTGAAATGGAAATCGTTTTAACACCGAAGCCACACAAATCACATATAAAATTTCTTTAAGTGAAATATCCCGCCCCATACTGTTTGGAGAAACGTTGTCATGTTCGACCCCCTTGCCGCACTCTAAGTGAGCATGAGTGTGTGAGACTGGCGCCTGCCACATGTTCATTGCAAAAGGTGATCATCTTTGACCCCCTTGCATTCCTCATAAGAGACCGCGTGTGTATGTGAGTGTCAGGTCCATTGGCAAAACGTGGTCATCTTCAACCCCGTTGCATCCCTCTTAAGAGACCGTGTGTGTGTGTCAGGTACCTGCCGCATGATCATTGGCAAAACGTGGTCATCTTCGACCCCCTTGCAGCCCTCTAAGCGAGTGTGTGTGTCTGTGTGTGCCAGGTGCTGGCGCTGGCGCTGATGCTCCTGGCCGCGGGCGCACGCGCGGGCGAAGCCGAGGGCGAGAAGAAGCAGACGAAGCGCGGCCTGTCGGGGGCGCTGGGCCTGGGCCTGGGCGGCTACGGCCTGGAGTACGGCTCCCTGGGCGGCTACGGCCTCGGCAGCGCCCTCGGCCTCTCCGACCTAGCGCTCGACGCGCTGCCCCTCAGCGCAGCCGGCCCCGAGATCCCGCTCGGCACGCACACCCACACCACCATCACCAAGCAGGTGAGCGCACCCCATCACCGAGCACGAGAACTCTCCCACATACACATCGGCACCAAACACGTAAAAACACCCACACCACCGTCACCAAACAGGTGAGCACACCATCACGAATTTACTCCCACATACACATCGTCACCACCAACAGGTAAGCGCGCACACACACACATTCACCATTTTCGAGCAGGAGAACACACCACAATCACCAAGAAGCTGAGCACACTCACACCCCCGTCACTTTAGAGGTGAGCATAACATCACCACGCAGGTGAGCAGACCCACACATTCACCATCACCAAGTAGGTGAGCACACCTCATTACAAGGCACGGGAACACTTCCACATACACATCATGTCCAAACAGGTGAGCACACGCACATATCCACTAACACCAACCAGATGAATGCTCCCATTCATCCATCACCAAGCTCGTGAACCCACACACACCACCATGAACCAAGGAGGTGAGCGCACCTTCACCACACGAGTAAACGCACGCACATCGCCATCACCCAGCATACGAGCACACGCACGCCAACATCACCAAGCAGGTGAGCACACCCATACATCCAACATTACCATCTCTCCCACCCACACACATCACCAAGCAGGTGAGCACACCCATACATCCACCATCTCACCCACTGTCACACATCACCAATCAGGTGAGCACACCAAAGCTCACGGCCGTGTCTGTCTTTGGCAGGTGGCCGTGCCCGTCCCCGCGCCCTACCCGGTGACAGTGGAGCGCCACGTGCCCGTGGCCGTGCCGGCCCCCTACGCCGTGCCCGTGCCCAAGCCCTACCCGGTGGCCGTGCCCAAGCCCGTGGCCGTGCCGGTGGACCGGCCCTACGCCGTGCCCGTCGCCAAGCCCTACCCGGTGGCCGTGCCGCACCCCGTGGCCGTGCCCGTCGAGAAGCCCGTCGCCGTGCCCGTGCTGGGCAAGTACGCGTCGCTGGACTTCGCCCACTTCCACTGAGCACGCCCTCGCCACCCTGCCACCCTTGAGGTGCGGCGCTTCTTCCACGCCACGAGACCGTGACGTGGGGAATTTATTTATTTATTTTATTTATTTATTTATTTATTCATCGCATGGGTTTATTCACGGGAAGACTGCTCATAGACAATTGAATTTCAACGCAGAATTCCTTGGAAGCCTATCCCTGATGCCGTTCAGGGGCCCTTCATCGAGCAGGCACACCTCGCGGGCGAACCCAATAGCGCCTGGAACTTGACTCTCACTTTCTCCAGCGTATGTCGGTCTCAGTTAACTATATCCGAACTGTCTGGTTGGCAGAAAGTGAGATCTCATTTGAGGGGAAGGGATTTAATTTTGCCAGACATCCGCCAGGGTTCTTTTACATGCCTCAGGAGTAATATGGCTACAGTGGATTTTCTGCCCTTCGAAAGTCCACGCACCTCGTTCGGGATCGAACTCACGCAGTGGGGATTCAGAAACCAGTAAGCTAACTCCTCCCCCACCGAGACAGGCAATTAGGAAGTAATCAACCGCAACAATCTTGGTTATGATATTTATTATAACATACCCAAAGGTAACTTTCAGGAGTCACTGTTTCCACCTTCAGTGAGCCAAGTGACCAACTACTCAAGAGAGAGAGGTTAATGCTCAATGGTTCATGAAACTTTTTAATTCATATGAAAATAAGCAATTACTTATGAAAAGTAGTAGTTCCTACTAGCACGCGTGAGCAATTGCTCTGGAGTACTTACTTATTTTTATTCACATCACCCAATGGCTGGCACCCCTTTTACATCCGTAGAAAATTAATATTTCGTGTTTATTGTATAACATAAGTTAATAGGTAGCAGGTGATAACACGTTTAAAGATCATCATCAAGTAGTATCAATAAGTATTGTTCTTCAGCTTCTGGGTTACTGACTCCCCTCTCGATGAGGTATTTCGTCCAGTTTTCCTGATTCTTGAGCAAATGCTGATGCTTGTTGTGCTTGTGGCCATAAATGTAACTTCATTATCTGCGCACGTCTTCTAGAATTCAGTGGGAAGCATAGTTATTAAAATTATCATTCTACAGTAAATATTATTCCTTCACGAACGACATGATGGAGGGATAAGAGCCAAAATCTATAATTGATTTACCCTTGAAAATATATTTTGTTACAGCGGAATGAATATTTTATAAACAATCGTTACAGCAAACTCTGCAATAGTATATGGCTTAGGGTAGGGATCACAGAATTATGAAAACGTTTACAGAATTCTCCTCTCCCCGTAGCACGTCACACAGAGTTTTTAACTGTTTTGACATGAAATAAAACAAAAATAAATAAATCTTTTGGAAAGAGAGAGAAAGAGAGAGGGAGAGAGGAGGAGGAGGAGGAAGAGTAAGAGGAGAGAGAGAGAGAGAGAGATGTGGCAAAAGAAACACTAATTTCGTGCTTTGTCTGCAGGTTCGCCACTGCCTTTAGCGCTGCCTCAGCGCACACATCACCTCAGAAGTCCGCACAGCGCTCTTCAATTGTTCTCCTCCATTGTACAAATATAAATACACTCCATTTTTATACATAATCAAAAAATATCTTGCTTTTGTACATTATTACCCACTTCTTTACGGTTCCTGTCCATCAAATCCAGGACCCTATTATTTCTCCTCCCTGTTCTTTCATCATTTCTCTGTCTCCGAACTCAATTCGACACAAACTACAATTGTATTTCAAACCAGGTGCTAAAATAAAAAAATCAACGTGTATAAGTAATATATAATTGATAGGTCAGATGACTCATAAAAACTGAATTCTAACTCCAGCCAGACCAAGAAATGAAAGGTCCTGCGATTTACCATCCAGATTTCAACACTTTAATGTTGATTTTATTAAAATTGTTGATTTTGATAAATAGATTGATTAATTATTGAATTGTAGATTGATGAACCCTATAATACAAAGGCAATCTGTACCGGGCGTCATTACACAGGCGTTGCTTGACAGACTACTTTGGGTAAAAATAAAGAAAAAATAAAATCAATGGATTGAACATGTATGATATGGGTTACAAAATTATTTTTAAACATGTTTATAGATACACCTAAATAACTTGATTCTCACAGCACACACTGTTTGGTGCTGTTCTCACATTGCTTTTGAGAAGCGTCCGCAGTATAAAAGCACTTCGTCATGCGACCGTTGTTATGTCGTCCAATTACGATCGCTACATCTTCAGAACAAAATTTAAATGCTACAAGTCAGGGCATTCAGTATTCATTTTCGCATTCATTATTCACAATATTCGACAATATAGTGCCAAATAACTGACGTAATAACAAAGGCGTAGTCTATTGAACGAAGCCTGTTGGCGTATTCCGAAAACGGCGTACAGCAGTAATATGCACGCCCTCAAGGTAACGTGTATTTCACTGGCAAGTCACACTACGAAGGTACACAGAATTTCAGAAAGGGGGAGTGTGGGCAAGGGGGTGGAGGAAGCTTTCAGCACTAGTTGCATCCTCTGACAGAATACCGCTTTGTAATCTAGGGTTAATACATTGAATTAACAGATTGGTGTAGCTATAAAACGCACGGGTAGCGTCGCGAACTAGAGAAGTAGCTCACTACTATTCGCAGTCACTGATTCTAGAGCAACTGACGCGATATTCCAAACCAACGATTGTACAAATGTCTCCGGAGTGGCAGTACGTCACTTGGACAACTGGTACACGACAGTCTTTGTGGAGAAGTTTATCATTATTGCAACAAATTAAAATTAAAAAGATGTAATGCGACGCAAGGGTAGCATTCGATAAGAATATGTCATGTTCACCGGCTTTTCAAAATATCATACCAGTTATCCTTCCAATTCATAAGAAAACGTAAAAATGCGAGGGTACATTTAATATCTGGGACACGGGGAAAACGAAATTGCAGGAGCTTAAATTATACTAGTCTCAAGAAGAGCTTATAAATGTAAACTAGAGGCTTGACGTCAAAATTAAAAATGTGAAGGCATAAATGTGTTTTCAGAGCTGGGTATTTTCTTTGGGTATCATTATTTAGTAATTCACAATGAAATAAAGATATTACTTATTTATATTTACCAATTAACAATTGCACATATTTAGTGATTTTTAACTTTATATCTTTCTCTCTCATTATATTTAGCAACCCCTTTCTGTTTGTTTTTCCTACTAACGTATTTTACACGTCATTATGAACACCTCGCGTCTTATTCAGTACTTTATACCACCATATTACACTTTTTAAAATATTATTGTGTTTATTTTTTAACATTAAATGCATATCATTTTTAAATTATAATTTATTTATGAGAAATTATTTCAAATTTACCAGTATATTTTATTCAGTTTTATTGATTGATTTTTTATATATAAAACTAGAAATTAGCGTGCGACAGGCGAACATTTTTCTCTTTATTAACGCAATGTCTGGAAACTATCGGAAGAAATATATCTACATTAGTATGTATTTGAGAGAGATTGTTTCGCACATTGCTATAGTTTTTATTTATATTTTCTATAAGGTATTGTCTGTAACCAATGCGCAACATGTCGGGCATTGTCCTTCCAGCTGAGGGTTTTGAACTGCTGTCCCCGTTCACTCCTAGGGTCGACAGGTGAACTTTTGACCGCCGTTGCGCAGAGGGGTAAGCGAGCGAGTGCGCTCGTGCTCGCCAGGAGGCGTCCCGGTCGGGGCTCCTCTACGCCACGTTTTGCTTCCTTCTGCCTGCGTGGCCCGCTCCTGCCGACTTCTTCTTTCTCTTGTCTCGACGCAGTATCCTCATGACAAGGCCCAGGTAGCCCCCTTCAGGAGCGGCCAACCAAGTGACGACCGCCGCCCGGAAAAAGTCCGTAACGTAACCCGCCGCCCGATAAGCCAAGTCCTTATCCACATGCGAATAAGAATTCCTGGCTCCGATAACCACAATTAAATTGCCATGTGTGGTGTACCACATAATAATCTCACTTAGAAGTTCAATACCTCCGGAAATGAGTACCATTTTTATATCTAGTATATAATTTCTGTAACAAAAGAACTGGATAATAATTTTTCTTCTAATATTCTTAGTACGAAGTGTGGCCTTTTATTTCGGGATTTGGCAACCTGGTGTTTGCAATCTGGCAACTGACAGCTCTATTGTAAAGTTTGAGTTTTGAAGTTATACGTACCAGAACGTCTTTGAATACAGCTCTATTTGTGTTGTTTAACTATAACTTAAATGGATTCATCTTGGCCCAAAATGGAATTAAATCGTAAACATTTTCTGCGATTATTTTTTACAACTTTCGTACGTGGATTAACTCCATCAAGAACCAGTGTTTATCGATGATATGGTGAATTCAATCGTGGTCGTAGTTCACTCCAAGACGAATTTTGGGAAGGTCGTCCAAAATCAGTTGTTGTTCCGAAAACCATCGATACTGTGCATGAACTGATATTGCAAGATCATCATGTGACCTACCGTGAGATTGAGACAACCTTAGGCATTAGAGGGACCAGCATACATTCAATACAGCATGAACAATTCACTGTCAAAAAAATTTGTTCGCATTGAATCCCACACAATTTGTCAATCGCTCAAAAAAATGCTCGTGTCGATTGGTCGAAAGAAATGCTCAAAAAAACGATCGCGGTGCTTCGAAACACATCTATGACATCGTGACAAGTGATGAATCGTGAATTTACGCGTATGAGCCCGAAAGTAAACAGCAGTCGACTGTATGGGTGTTTCAAGATTAGCAAAATCCAACAAAAGTTGTAGGCGCACGAAGCACTTCCAAACAGATGGTCGCCTGTTTTTTCAAATACCTGGACATGTCGCAACCGTACTACTAGAACAACGCAGAACAGTCAATTCTGAGTGGTACGCAACTATTTGTTTGCCAGCTGTCTTCCAAGAAATTAGGAAAACCAACCGCCAAAGACGGATGACTCTTCACCACGACAATGCGAGCTCTCACACTTCGGCTCAAACAACTGCATTTTTGAGCACCCAAAACATCGATTTGATGAGTCATCCGCCGTATAGTCCTGACTTGGCACCGAATGACTTCTTTTTATTCCCGTACGTAAAAACAAACAGAGAGGTCAAGGTTTTTCGACACCTGAAGGAACAGTTGCTGCATTCAGAATGTATGTTTTGGGGATACCTCAATCAAGAGTGGCAAAAGTGCTTCGACAATTGGTTCAAACGCATGCAAAAGTGCATGCATGGGGAATATTTTGAAAAACAAAAAAGTGATTTTCGATGTTTAATATTTGTTTTTGTTCTCCAATCCTCAAATATAAAAGGCAACCCTCGGTATTTTAGACAATTAATGTCTTACGTATGTCTTACGTCTTTAGTATTTTAGTCTTACAATGTCTTACGTTTTCGCGTCGACTGTCGTTGCTCTTCTGTTCCCGCCCCCACGCGTCTGCCCATTGCCCGTCGCAGTGTGTGCCGTGGGAGGGTTGTTTCCCTCCGCGTGTCTTTGACCCAAGGGGATTTGGTCCTCCTCTCGGCGAAGCACAGTGTTGCCGCGCTTCAGGTACTGAATCTTCCTCAACGTCACCGCGAGGCAGATGATGTTGCACATCACCATACAGAACACAGGCCCGTAGTAGTGCAATGCGGTTCCGTATTTCATGTAAGGATCTTCTTCAAGAATGCCTAAACATCAAAATGGTTAGGAAAATATTTGTTACAATTGTCTGAAAGTCAAAATCCCAGATCAATATTTGAAATGAGTATTGTTTCTATAATAATATAAAAGTTTTCAGCTTTCTATTTTTTGAAGCATCGCAGTATCTCTAATTCTTGTGTAATGAAAATGATTATTCTTTTGCTAAAAATCCACTGAATGTTGTCACATTTTGAAACACTTTTATCATAAGCTAAATTACATTTTTGGGTGACTTGGGAATGAAATATGACCCGTAGCCGTTATTTGAATCATTGACAAAATGTACGATTGTTTGACAGTTGAACCTGAAACTCAAGATGTACTATAAAATGATGTGAGTACTAGAATAGAATTACGAAGATCGTCCAGATTACGAATTTCTGTTTCTAGGTAGCAAGTGGCTGTCAAAATTGCTGATAGCGAATTGGACGAAAAATGTCCAAAAATATTTTATGAAGCGATAAATTTCACTATTCCTAAATTCCAATTCTGATTGGAAGAGAGCAGCCGAAAATGAATTAGAACGTTTACAACGTATCACGTGCAGATGTGTTAACAAAAGATGTGGATACACTAGTTAAACGTATGATTTCTGTGGATATAACGGATTGGAAATGTGTTCATGGCGTACTGCCGTTTCACGCGAAAGGGGACTTGTTGCATGCACGCGTTTTGAATATTCTGTGGTACAGTAGTTTGTATCGTAAAAGCAAATGTACGTATGTATTCGTTCAGTACCAATGTACAAGGACTCACGTATTGAGCTTCTAACTGATTGATGAAATAAATGCTCTATGTTGAGATTTAAATCTGTGTATTACTCGAATGTTATCTGTAATTAATACGAATATTGCAGATAACAAGTAAGGGTTATTAAATATTGTTTTTCATATCTTTGTATCTAATTGCCCAACATCGTATTAAAAATTTCTTGCTAAATCTTGAATAACTATTTCAGCCTATTGATCAAGCTTTTTACAACAGGCAAGTATATAAGTATCTATCGTTGTTAATATATGCGACCAATTTGTCCACTGATCGTCCTGTTCATACTCTCCGATTATTATATTTACCTAATTGTCCGGAAAGTGGTTCAATGTAACACACTCGTGTCTCCACAAGCGATGGGGCGTACCATGCTGGAGTCTTTTCCCTGTCCCGTGGAGTAAACAAGACGGAACACGTTGTCGTGAGCACTGCAGGCAGCCCCCAAGCGAAGGCTGAAATCGCCAGGAATCTCTTTCCGCTTCCTTTATTGACGCTTTTCTTGTGCAGCCTACGAAAGAAAAAGAAAGAACAGTTATTGACGACATAAGTTGTTTCCACTAGTGAAGGGGTACACCAAGGTATGATGTTCTCTTCCCTTTCCCTAGATCCAAGAGTGATTGGAAAGGATCATGAAATCATGGGCTACAACAACTCCCATGCGAATGCTGCAAGGCCGAAGAATCTTTCAGCTTTTTTCAGTCAAGCGCATTGTGTGCCATCTATAGAAGACACGAAATTAGACTAGAAGTGATACTACCGCACGACATTTTGACGTTAGAGTCGGTTATGTAACATTATAAGTAACCTTCGGGCGCTCGCACTATTTAAAGTCACATGAGCGATCGCGGCCGGTATTTTAGTCGCCGACTAACATCCTACCCTTTTCTTAATAATATTGCTTCTGTTGGTCGTCAATCGTGAGAAATTTATTAAATAACATCAAGTGGGCATTGTAGTAGATAAAAATGCAGTGAAGCATTTTAACAATTCTACAGAAAATAAATTTCTATTGGAGAAATCTGCCAAAATATGTCTTCTACTTTGGCTTCACAAAACACTGATGACAAGTGCATACAATATAATAATGACATAATAAAAATCTAAGTAGGAATGTAAACATCTAACAAATAAGATTAAAATGGTGAAGAGGGGTAGAGAGAATGTATAGCTAAATATTTTATACAACTAAATATGTTATAACGCGAAAATAGTAAGTATTAAAAATCTAGATTACTGAAATGTACTGAAACCATCTACAAATTACACATAATGAATTATCAATTCATTTAATTTACACAATAATTAACATAGGAGTATTATTATGACCTTTTTTGTACAAAAATATATGACAAACAGTTCTCCACTTATCCTTAACTTGTAATTATTTTTAAACATAAAATATTACTCCTTTACCCCTCTCTAGGCAATCAACTGAACGGAACCAGCAGTTTTGTTGTGTTTTTGTTTTGTATCAAATTCATAGGGAATTTCATTTACCGTTCAATAACTTTGTTGTAGGGTGCGAGTATGCGAAGCCACTCTCATGCAGGAAACGGAGTGCTTATCATCGATTGTTTTGGAACTGGACACTCCTTTGTCCTTCTCTCGCTTACAATCAAATAAAACATCATTTTTTTCAAAATTAGTTGTTGCTGCCGCAAATGTGCCGGAGACGTGACAAATTGCCCATTGGCTTTAAAACTATGACGGATTTGTTGTTTTTTTTAATGCATCCATATTTGCATGTCAAATGCAACCCGCAATACTCAGCTATATCATTAAATAATTCCTAAACGAAGTGATTTAGTGCCATAAAAACTAAAATTTTGTGGCCAAATACATCAAAGAAACGTTCATCACATTGCAATGTATATGATGAGATATCTTGGACATTATTTTAATTTTTTTTATGGTTCGGTTCTTCTCGATACAACCAATGCCATCTGTATTTAACCCTTGGTGATGGTTGCCATCTTTGAGACGTCACGCGCAGAAGGCTTAGATTATTTTGTCTTATACTATTTATGCCTTCTGTGTGCATCATGAATTCAAGTTTCGCTTTTGCAGCAACATCTAGAAATACTATTAATACTTGCTTGATTCCGATGATTATTGTTTCTTATGCGTGTAGTGAAAACATTCATTTCACGTTTTGTCTCGGTCTACAAGTGCTGTGTACCTAGTTGTGGAGGGATGTGGTTATCCAGCGAAGACTGAGGACGTGTCTTCTTAGGTTTGGTTTATGTTTCATCTGTACCAGTAATTTTGTTATCAGCAAAGATTCAGAGATACTTTCAAGTCAGCGTGTTCAGTCACGTAGCTTTCTTAAGAGAAAAAAGTTAAAAGTTTTTTAATATTTTTGTGACTATTTGGAAAACCGGAAAGCTAACTGTCAAAGAATATTAAATAATTATTTGAAATATTTTAAGGAAGAGTTGTGAATTGTTCCAAGAAATCTCTCGATAAAACTAAATAAATCTTTAATGAAAATTTATTTTCAACATCAATTGCATTGTTTTCATTTTTGTTTTATATTCTGCAAGTATGAATTTACATTTATACATTTTTAACAAATAAATACTTTTCATTAATAACTTACCTTCTTAATGGAAAGAATAAAGAAATAGGTAAGGAAAGGGTGGGGATTAACATGCGAGAGTTCTCGCATAAGTATGCTAGTGTTTGTTTAATTATTGTCGGCCTAAATCTTCCTCCATCATTTATTTACTCCAGTCTGATTGTATTTGAACAGTTCTACAGCTCCAGCATAATAAATAAATATCACTAGTCCATAAATAAATATCATCAGCTCCAGAACCCGTCAGGTGTCTTTGCAACTATCTATTAAAACTTATTAAAAATTGTCTTTGACGAGTCCGTCTGGATACTATGTTTTATTAATTATAGAATGTTTCGTTGCATCTTAAAGCTTTTATGTTGTTGTTTTTTTAGGTTTAATTCTGGGAGAGGTGACTCAGTGCATCAACTGATGTCACTGCAATGCCTCTGGCCGGGAGGTCCTAGGTTTTGGCCCGGACGATGGCGGGATTTCCAACACTAACTAGATAGCTCGGTCGCGCTCTGTCGCTGTCCGGACGAGTATTCTAGCGGGCGGCTGCTCTGACCGGTATTTTTCCGTGTTTTTTCCTGTCGATTCCAGGTGAATGTCAGAGCAGTTCCCTAGAAAACGGGTCATGGGCTGCGGACCACATATGCCGGGAGATCGGCCGAGAGCGTAGAACCTGTCCCGTCTAGAGTGGTGCCCCGCTGGTGGGAGACACGTGGTTGGGGAAAGCCCTGACCTAAGCATCCAGCGGGGGAAGATTACCGCCACTTCTCGAGGAAAACAATTACGCACTTTTACTGAACTAACGACTTTAGCAGTTGGCGCGCCCGGAATCTATAACCAATCGAACAATTTAGGTTTCATGATTCAATTATTTTAAGGTTACATGATTCACCAAAATCATTGATTCGATTAATACTTCTGGACAGAGAGTTTGAGCATTTGGCTTTTCGTACCACGATTCAACAAAAAAGCTTTCATTGAAGACACTCACGAAGATGGTACGACAGAAAAGCGAGTAGTTTTAGGGACAGATGCCTGCACTTCGTTTAAATTGGAACACATTTTTCATACCTGAATCCCATCGCCATGTTTATACACAGGGCCGTCAGCCAAATCCAGGCAGAAGTCAGCAAGAAGTACATCGACAGAGCTACACACAGAAGACATACTTATTAGTGAAATGTTCGATTGCTCTTTACGTAAGAAAAGTTCGTGTCGTAACTCTCACGCTCTAAAAAGAGACAATTTCACAACCAGGGAATACTTGTTGTGCGCCAGTCGTTTTCATCACAATCGTCTGTAACTTAATATTACACTAGTAGGCTGCAGTTAGCAAGAACTCGCTTAGCACCAATTTCGCTTAATAGAACAAAACATGGGTCCCGGCAAAGTATTACTGTAATAGGGACACACACACAAAAACATATATACTATATATATATGTGTGACGTACCTGGGAAACCGGTACTTTCACGACAAATAAAATCATATAAAGGACGGGTACATTTTCGCGTGAATGGGTCTCCAGGGGAAATTGACCTGCATTGGAAGAATTATTCAAAGAATTCATTTATGCAATTGGAGGTTTAATAAATGACAACTATATACATTAAGTCTTACAATTCGCCCAGTGCGCAAGGCCTTTTAAATAGTTCGTGCACGAGTAACGCTACCTTTGAAGCTTCCGATGTCCACCGGCTGACTGGCAGCGGCGTGGCCCGCCGTCGGCAACGCGGCGGCGCGGCTCGGTAAACTCCGCTCCCGTCGAAGTTGTCCGGAAGCCGATTTCGGCCGGGTTGGCTCCGTTGTACTGGCCCAACACGCAGCGGCGTCCTGTCGGCAGCCCCGAATTACAGCCGTCTCCTCAATCCCCACACGATTGTTCGCACCAGTGCGGCCGCTGCTGCATTACGTCCAGGCGACATGAAAATGCGTGTCTATCGGTCACTTAAATTCTCCTGTTGATGTTTTTCACGAATCCGTCCTGGTTCGCACTTCTGTTTCTTCTAATTATCTGATACTCTATTTAGACACCTCTAATCTTCTACTCAAATAGCTATAATCAGTTCCACACTATTTGTAATTTCACCACACATTGTTTGGGCATCACAGCCCATCCGCCACTGCACCGCGCGCTTCTCCGTCTATATTCTTCACGCACTAGCGGCCCCCTCTCGCAATATTACACCCGCGCGCTCGTGGCGCTCTCGGTTCGCTACTGCACCGCGCGCGCTCGTGGCTCCTTGTTCGCTACTGACCAACCGTCACTCGCGTCGCGCACCTGCCCCCCGGTTTTGACGCTTGTGCAGCGGTGGCGCGGCGTCACGCGCTGATCGAATTCACGTTTCTCTTCTTATAATAATAACAGTTTTGCTAATTATTAATGTAGAAACGTTCTTCGTTTCAATATATATATATATATATATATATATATATATATATATATATATATATATATATATATATAATATATATATATATATCATGATGTTTACTATTTTCTAATGTAGTTTTTTATGTTAATTTCAAATCTAAAAAACCGTTTTTCTCAATCAGGTCAAGTTTTTAAGATATTGTCAAAAAATAATTTTCACCGTTCATCTTTTTTATTCCCATGTTTTTTGTATTTTTTCACGCAACGCCAAAGTCATCTGCCAAAAAAATTCAGGTAATATTTTAAAGCGTTTTCAATATCGCATTGCTTTGCAATGAGTGACAGTATTTGCTACTGTATGGTCATTCAAGGTCTCTTGAGAAGCCTCGGGGTAGAACAACATTGAAGCATGGCGTTTGTTCACCGACTCAACTCTAACAAGTTTGAGAGCAGTATTATTATAAATTTGAAACAAATATGCATCGATACTGGTTAGATTCTACCCACCTGAAAGGACATATGAAACTATCTCTCTACTTCTTGAAAAAAATATTCTATCATGGGTTTATATAGTGTATCAATGGTGGTTTAAACAATTATCACCATTTTCATGAGAACGTCTGACAGGGTACATCAAGTACTGTTATTTTATCTGAGAGAGGGGCAGTAGAGATAGAAAGCACCACTATATAAATACAAATTGGCCAATCAAAACTAGAATGCTCCCAGGAAATAAAAAGTCCAATCCGTGTGACGTTCATTGACCCTGATAACCTAATCATGCCACCGCTTCACAAGAAGCTGGCTCATGAAAAATTTTGTGAAGGCACTAGACAACGACTCGAATGCTTTTTGGTATCTGTGCAACAAGTTTCCAGAGCTGATTTATTCGAAAGCGATATAAAATGTGTTCACAGGTCGATAAATAAAGAAGAAAATTGATGGCAGCAATTTCCAAGACTTACTGAATAATATTAAAAAAGTGCACGAATGGCATTCAAATCAGTTGTAGCTAATTTCCTTGGAAATTATAAATCTACTATGTAAATGTTGTGAAGTGCATCAGGGTCTACAAAAAGTTGGGTGTCACTGACTCCCTCAAAATTCATCTCCTCAAATCTTATCTTGACTTCTTCTCCGAAAACCTAGATTCGATCATTGACAAACATGATTTTCACCAAGAAATCTCGATTATAAAGTATCATCAGGGTAAATGGAGTGCAGCAATGTTGGGTGACTACTCCTGGACACTTAAGTGTAACATGCCAAATGCTTAGTACAAACGCGAATCTACATCCAAGAAATTTAAACAAAATACACCTTAGTAGTTGTATTTTCAGTGTGTATGGATTGTATGGATTTTATGCGTGTATCTTACCTTGAAATACATATTACTATGTAGTATGCGTGTCATGTGATTAAAACTCACTATTTTATTGGCCAATCCACGCTCAATAGTATTCCATTTAACATTTTTTTTTCTAGTGAAATAGGTTGAAGGAGTATATCTAAAAAAGGGTGGGTGATAGAAACATATGATTTGCATATTTTGAATCAGCACATTTCACTTGTCTTAGAGCAAATGTTAGATACCAGGATATCTGCCAATTTTTAAAATTTGTTTTTCATTGTAATCGGATAACATGAATTTTGATAACGCGAACCTCAATTATTTCGGTTTCTTTGAATCCACTTTAATGAACGTTTTCTGTATGTGTTAGAGCAAGGGCTAAAACATATTTATCTTTTGAATCACGTCACTTTCTCGTGAAAGTACGTACATATTGAGTAAAATGGTCGTGAATGCGAGGAAAAAGGTAGGGAAAACTACAGAAAATTGCTAACGACGTTGAATGTGAAACATACGTGTTGAGGGTCACTGTTACGGCAAAGGTGCATTTTACGACTGGCTGTCTGTCTGTCTGTGGGCATGTGTGACTGTTTGGATTACGCACGGAGCCTTGCAAATTTCATTTGTTTATTTATTGACGTCAAAAAAGTTAAAAACTGTGTGTGACGTGCTATGCGGAGGTTATTTTGAAGTTACATTTATGCCCAGAAGCAAAACAAAGGGGCCATATCCGCATTTGCTGGAGAATCAGGGAAACTGGACCAAAACCTGATCGAGAGGGGGTTATTGACCCAGAAGCTGAAGACCAATACTTGTTACAGGTTCTTTGCAATTATACCATTAGAACGCAAACGCAGTCTAAATAAGAACCAGTACAGAGACACAAAGAAAGGAAGGGAAAATAGTAGAGATTGGGGCTCATATATGGTCTCTCGTTCTCGTATGCCAGAGGGGTTACACGAAACAGCTTCCCACGAACAACCTTTATATCAAGAACGCGCTCCAGAAAGAGTGACTCCGTGTCTGGCAGCCAGTTATCTAAAGCTGCGAGCGTATAATTGAACCGGTGCAAACAAAAAGGTTCCATATCACATTTTGCCAGTGACGTTTTTTGAGTTAACTATTCTTAATATAAAAATTCAATTTTATATGCACAAAAGGTCGTTGTCCGTGAACATTGTAATGTCTGTAGAGTGTTCTTCAACTGTTAATGGTAAGAAAAAATGTTCGATGTCCAGAACATAAAACCGTTTTGCTTGTTCTTCAAAATTTAAAGCTCTTAGACATCCAACGTTTTTGTGTACTCCGATCTAATAATGATTGAACCTTTCCTTGTTACGTGCATGGGATGTGTCTTCACAAATATAAGCAACCAAATCGCAGTATTCTCTTTATCGGTCTTTCCATTACGAGAAGCCTACTACCGTGACACACATTGTACTACACACGCGAGCGTGAATTTTAGGGAGAGGCGTAAACGACTTGCAAATCCACCGAATTCCTCCGAAAATACTTTGCTCTCTCCGGAGATAAAGTCCATCCTCTGAGACCTAATAACTTTCCTTCCCAGCTGACTGAAAACAATCCCATCGCTACATGTCGTCTTTTCCTTCACTCAGTATCACCGGCGATACATGAAAGGAACTGAACACTTCTTTTATAACTCGATGTGAGGAATTCGCCACTATGACGCTCTCTCGGGATGACTTGAACAAATTTTATCGGTTTGGTAGAATAAGGTAGATAAAGAGAATATCGGCGTAGCGGTAGTTGGTCCTTCAAAAGTAGATTTCGACGTAATTACATGAGTTTCTTTAGATTTATTTAGATATATTTAGATTTATTTGGATTTATTTAGATTTATTTAGATTTATTTAGATTTATTTAGGTTTATTTAGATTTATTTAGATTTTTTTAGATTTATTTACATTTATTTACATTTATTTACATTTATTTACATTTATTTACATTTATTTACATTTATTTACATTTGTTTACATTTATTTACATTTGTTTACATTTATTTACATTTATTTACATTTATTTACATTTATTTTGTCAACAAACAGTAAAACTGTATGTGACGTATGGAGCAGATCATCCACGC
Source organism: Gryllus bimaculatus (assembly GCA_017312745.1). Lineage (NCBI taxonomy): Eukaryota > Metazoa > Arthropoda > Insecta > Orthoptera > Gryllidae > Gryllus > Gryllus bimaculatus. The sequence goes on from BOPP01000212.1 coordinate 1,970,502, forward strand.
ATGTTTTCTTCAATTCCAGAATCCCTTCACATCATTTTAACTATAAATTGTTGAAAGATGTGTAAAAGTTTAAAATAAAAACATAAAAATAAATTTTAAAAAACTCGAGATTTGCAATATTTCAAAAAATTAGACATATTCGTTCCCGAGCAAATGATAACATTTTTGCAAATTTTTGCAAATTTGATTGTCTGCATTGCTAACAAAATAGTAACTCACCCTTATCTTTACCGCTACCCTTACAAGCAAAAGGAGAGTTCAACAAAACGTGCGCATAGTGAAGATATATTTACGTCCAGAAGCAAAGCAAGGAGCCATCTCAGCATTTCCTAAATGGATCAGGGAAACTGGACAAAAACCTGATTGTGATGAGCTTCAACAGGATCATTTGACGTTTGCGTGATTGGCAGATCTGCCATTAATCCCCTGTCATAATGTCACATCCAATAGGCATTCAGCAACAGAAATCAACAAAGCGATGCCCAAAAAATAAAGCTGACAGCGGATTGTCAACAATTAGAACAGGCTTTAGCAAAACCAACTAAGCTAACCGATTTTCTTACAAAACCAACCGACGTCAGGAGCTCAAAGATAAAGGAAATTGTGTTCAAGAAACTAGTGATGCTTCAGCAGCACAAACTTTTTTTCATTATTTTTATATTTTCAGTTTTTTACAATTCAGAATTCAGTAAAAACATGACCTGCGTCATTATTTTCAGTGTGCCCTGTTCTTTGAAAAGATGGAAAGAAATATAAAATTTCAGCGTTCTTGTGAGAATATGTTTTTTTTTATAATTTGCATTAACTTTAAGCAGATATTAGATGAAAACTATTTTTTTCTTCAAAAAAATGTTCATGGCCTTTTTTAAAGATGTGTAACTTTAAAACAGATTTTTTTAAAAGAAGACAGAAAAGCAAAAATTCGCCGTCAATCGAGAGAACCTTTTTAGGGGGCCAAAAATGGCGTAAGGGAGAGAGGTCTCGACTGTATGGAGGATGATCGGGACCCTCACATTTGAATTTCTGCAACAGTGCAGGAATTAATTACACCCGATAATTAAGACTTGGGTTGAAAACATTAGGGGCAAAGACATCAGGCAGGAACTTTGAGAAATATTAATTTCTGTGAAACCCCTGCTTAAGGTTTTAGCACTAGCGTTGTTCCCACACAGAGAATCCCGCAGACGGACTGACACACACACACACACACACACACACACACGTTTCACACTAAACCAACTTTTCGGTATCAACAACCCACAAAAGGCGAATTGTGACTTCCCAACGAATTAGACAATGTAATATATAACATGTAAGAATAAGAATTATCCACAGGGTCCTTCAACAAAGATTTTCTGCCGTCAAATCTCCGTTTCCTACTGCGGCAATACTTACTCTATATTACGTAAGTAGTGTGTGAGAAAGCAAAAGTCAGCGGATCTATGGGGGAGATTAGGCTATCTCTCCCTTGTCTTGAAATATTATTTGGTTAAAAGGTTGTTACCAATCATATTAGTTTTATATTCTGGTTATATAAAAGAAATGTTCATTGAAAACAGTTTGATATTATACTTATACCAATAGAACATTTAATTATAGTATTATTTATTATTTTTGTTCTAGAACCTAAATAAAGGATTTGCCCCCCGGAAAAATTTTCTCGAACCGCCCTTGGTAAAAGTAGCTCAAGAACAGAGAAAACTCCTCAAATTGATTCTGGGCATCAGCACTGGCTATTATTGCTTCGCTAAAGCACGGAGCAGACGTAAGTTGTGTGCTAAAAAACAGTAAATTCTTTCAACCATCAGATTGTGGACGCAAACTTTGTTTTATTCCTCAGGAAAAAGTAACTTATTCGTGAATAGTGTTTTACCTGTAAACCAATCCTTGTTCTTGTAACATGTGAGATACAACTCTTACCAAGTCATAACTACAACCATTCAACCAAGTATTTAGAATAATAATAATAATAATAATAATAATAATAATAATAATAATAATAATAATAATAATAATGTATTGAAGATAATTACAATCGCACTAGATATTCTTATAACAAAGAAAATCAAAAAATACACATGAAAATTCTGTTGTGCATTAGAAGACTTGAAAAGTCTATTTTCCTATTTTAATGTAACAACCGGGAGGTAACTTCTCCATAAATACATTGTGTACTGCGGTCATTATATGATTTGTGTGCAAAGAGCGCTATAGATCATTGTGGCCGAGGTGTCTAGGGAAGTGGGGTAGTGTAATTAATATCCGTAGGAAAAGTAACTGTTAGGCAGTGTCGTCTCTTACATCACTTCAAAATAGCAATCACATCCTTGGAACATCTTGATGAATACACTTGTTTGAATAATGTTAATAATCACTTGATCTAATATGTGGGTCTGATAAAAATATATAGAACAATCCGCCAAAAAATAAGCCAAAATGACAGTTCTCTGAACGTAAGAGAACATCACATATAATTCAGAGAAATATCCCTCCTCCGCGACAGTTGTTCAGCCACGCCTCTTCGTAAAGTGTAAAGAATCATGGCTTCTCATGGTTCGCAACCGTTCTCGATCACAACTCGCCACCTTACCGCAAAGGAGCACGAAACACGTAAACCAGTACCCATCCAACATTCAAGACACGGATTTCAAATAAATATAATATTTATAATGCAAAAACTAAATTCAATGTAATATTTATATACAAAAGAATTTCTGTAGAAGAGCACAGTAGCACTGCACTTGCTCATTTCAATTATTTATCGTGGTGAACTATATTTTCGTAAGACGAGGACATAAAAAGAAGCGTCGAAGCCATTTGCAAGTTAGCCAACTGCAAACGAACGAATGAAGGAGAGGAAAATGGGGTGAAGGACACAACGACCACCGAACCTCCAGTTATGTTTTCACAGCACTAGCTCTCAAAACGGTCATTTTCTATAAAAACCGCTCTATACTCACCAAAACACTTGCACATTGTCTGCAGAACTGGCGGTATGAAGTCTTTTCCATGTTCGTCCAAATCGTCACTAATGGCGATGGAGTACACAATCTGCCCGATATTAAAAGCCAACAGGCACGCAGCGTGGCTCGCTAGGCAACGGCCGTGGATGTTCCGACGCATGCTCTTGTCGCATGCAACAGACACCAGCGACGCCGCCAACAGCAGAGCCGAAAAAAAGCACAAGGGACGGAGGAGCCAGTAGATGCCTCTGGTGATGCGCGAGTGCTCGCATGCGAAGACCGCCTCGTGAACGCTGCCGTTGCCGCCGCGGTAGAAGTCGAAGCAAGTGGTCCACGTGGAGAAGAGGAAGTGGTGGATGCCAGCGGTGTGGCGAGCCCACTCCGAGTACCGCTCCTCAAACGGCAAACGACGGAGGTGCTCACACGCACCGATGTATCCGTATGGAAACTCCGTGTCGAAGTCTGCGAGGGAGGATTTACTCGCCGCCCAGACGCGACCGCCAGAAACTCGACACTGCCATTTCCCTCGCTTGTTTCGCATGAGCTGCTCCCTCCTCCCGCAGCACTTGTTGGCGCAACTCCTCGCGCCGCATTCCGATCTCACGCGCATCGCGAAGGGGCCCAGAGGCGGGGGTGCAGCGTCCACGCAGTACAGGGCCCTCCTGAACCCGCCGCCGGGTCTGGGCCTCGCCACGTCGTGTTCCCCAAGAAAGGCGACAGCGCTCCTCGAGAGGGTCTCCCCTTCAAGCAGAGATGGAGCCCACAAGGAGGACGCGTTCACAGACACGACCGTGTCTGCCCCTGTCTTGACAGCAGTAGTCACGTAACTGATGTTCCCCGTCGACAGACCGGGCGGCAGCCACCGCCGCACCCACTCGCGGTCCAGAGGAGGCAGAATTCGGCCGTGCTTGTCCCTTTTAATTGAGAAGTTGCTTGGCCAATTAGCTTCTACGCACGATTTTCCATCTGAGGAGAGCATCTTGTGGACGTCGCAGCACTTCTTCAAGGATACTGGTTTATCTTTTAGCTCGACGCCCCAAGCGACCGCCAGGAGCGCCATGTGCACAGCGATCAGGACGTACACTAGCATGGTTGTTACGGAGAATGAAGATGGGGTGTCTCTGTTCATTAGTATAGCTTTCTTCTTCTTCATGTGTGCACTTCCCTCTCGTTTGCACTCTCACACAATGGTCTTTACGAAGATCCCAGGCAACAAATGGATGGCACGAGCTCTTTCAGAAAAGGTGTCTGAGTGCGTTCAACGACTCACAGCTCGTCCTGAACGAGGGCTGGACGAAAACTGAACACAAGGCGAGCGAGCGTCGACGACAAAGGGAGAGAACAATTGCACACCGGTTTGCGATTTTCAGTCCATGTGCGTAGGAGTACGTTCTCTCCAACGAATGTCTTGGGGGTGTAGAGGACCACTGCAGAGATCGTCCTAAATGAGCGATGGGCGACCGAGGATGGTTGAACTCGAAGAGTGCGTCATAAACTCTGAGAGAGAGGATCCGCGTCCTGGATTGCTAGTCCGTGGTAAATGAGATGAGGAAGGAAACCCACACTTTCCTGCCCCTGAGAATTCCCCCTGAGGATGTGGCGAAGAAGTTGTGACAAATCTCAAATAAATATTTACACGCGAAATAGTCGGTCAGACCAGAAAAAATGGAAGGAAAAAACAAAAAGACGATGACAATAAATAAGAAGAAATCAGAGCAATAGAACTCTCTCTTGGCCTCTGCCTTTCATTCTACAGTAAAAAAGAGAATAAAATGAAAAATAAATGTACAGTGTGTAATGAGCTAAGAGAGCGGGATGCAGAAAAGGTGGGAGGGTATAATGAAAGTCAATACTAATGCAAGTCGAGAATATAATCCGAACATCTACAATAGTAACGGGAGGATGCGCAAATAGAACAGTAGGTGAAAATCGACTCTTAGGTGAACCGACACTTGGGTACTCTTGGTGTAGTGCACCTTGTGTAATTAAGATAATCGTTTGGACTTCATAAAAAATAGTGGTTCACATCGATGGCGGAATAGGCCGCCTAATTGAATAACATGCGAATGCAGGAAGAGAGCGTGCAGTTTAGAGAGCGAGCTGTTTTGAGACCGTGCTGCCCCAGAAGTCACCACTTGAGGGAGTCCGTCTTCCCTTCGAAGGGTGCGGGCTTCGAATTCCATTAAGAGCGTTGATGTATGCGTTTTGTCTTCCGTTCTTTGCGACGAAGAACTCGCGTTGTCTTCTCAGCTGGTAGCACTGTTAAATTTGGATATATTGATTATTCATATATTCTGCGAGCATTGTAGATCAAATAGGTTTTTATTAAAGGAACTGCAGGTTAGTATGTGATTCAAGGCATAAATGACCTATTATGTAATGCCATTTTTTGTGATGAAAGTGTCAATTTAGCCACATACTCCAACTAACACGGCTGGAATGTTTGGCTGTAGTGAAAATTAAAAATTATTCCCAAACCGATATTGCCATTCTTAATACTTTACCAGGCTTTGGTTTGGTGAGTTTGCATGATCAAATGTGCTTCAGGGAAAAGTTGAATCTGTCTCGCTCTTCTTTGAGGCCAAGCACAGGGCTCGCGTGGGTGTTTCAGTTACTGTAGCAGTTGCAGATAGCGCTTATTCGTAAGAATGCCCCCAGGGGATTAGCGGTGTTGGCACATTCACCGCTAATTTGCTTCAAATTTGGCGCCTTATTTTTTAATAGGGCATTTTTGATGTTCTTTGAAGGCGTTTCAGAGAAAAAGACTATACCTTGCAAACTTGGCGCTTCGGGGTCTTCATTTTCTCCTAAAAGCCGCGCGAATTTCTTCTCTGTGGACCAAATACTCATTTCTTTCGTACAAAGTTCCTTGACGTAGATTGTCAGCTGCTTCCTGTTAGTTCAGAGCGTCACCGAAAGATCGCACCAGGTCCTGGGCAGCCCCGCATAAAATTGCAATTGTCGAAATACTAGGAAGTCACCGATTTTCTACCTCAGACGCCTGCTCGCATTGTCATCTCAAGCTAATGCAGAAAGCTGAGTTAAAAACGTTTTGGACGCCTTCAAGGTTCGATTCAGGATGTGCCAGGCACTGGATGCAGTTGAAACATGAAGTAAAAAACACGAAATTCGTAAGGAAAGGTTTAATTACGTTTGGACACAGAACACTCTGGTCTGTCAAAAAACTACTGTTAGAAGATGTGATGTTTCGTTGCAGCTTCTTTTAATATGCTCTCCTAACTTTTCTTCGACTATTTCGCCGCCTGAACAGGCGGTGTTTTCACCCAATTCCGTCGCGTCTGCTGTCCTCCGCAGAGCCTCCTCCGACTTGCTTTTTGAGGTCTGTGTGAGGAAGGAAGTGGGAGGGAGGGCGGAAACGAGGCACTTATCTCACCCACCATGCTGTCTTTGCCAAGGCCTCTCACACTGATATTGTTATGGCTGCGGAGGAAGGAGGGGGGAGGGAGGGCGGCAGCAAGGCACTCTCACTCGCCCTTCGCTCCTCACTTTCTGCTAAGTACGTCACATGTGAGAATTGACGGGACGTGTGAGAAATCGGCGGATTTCGCTCAAAAATAAGGGCGGGAACATATTTTCAGCAAACACTGATAACTATAAAAACAACACAATTCATTTATTTATTTTACTAATTTATTTATTTATTTATTTTACTTATTTATTTAAATAGTTTTTTATTTCATTTATTTAAATATTTAGTTAATTTATTTAAATATTTAAAAATTTGTTCAACAAACTATGTCTGACGCAAAAATTTCTATCTTAAAATTTGTAGTTTTGAAATGTTTTTGCAGTTTCCAAAAAATCGAGCAACGATCGAAAATGTGACTAGCACCATATTTCTTACAGTCCCTTATTACATATGTGGAGAAAATATTCAAGAAAACATTTGGAGCGGTTTGTGAGAATGTTTTTGTTGTCGTAAATTTCAAGCCATCATTACGCCAAAACTACTCGTTTCTTCAGAAAATTGTACATGACCTTTCCTAAAGAGGTAAATTGGTACAACTCTCTTTGTGAGACAAAAATCTCTTTCTTTAATTTTGTAGTTTTAAAAACTATTTTGCAGTATTCGAGAAAATAGATCAATATCCGAAAATGGAACTACCACTATTTTTCTTACCGTTCCTTAGTACTTATGTTGAAAATTTTTAAAGAAAAAATTTGGAGCTGTTTTTGAAAAAAAAATTGTAAATTTCAAGACCGTATTACGCCAAAACTACTCGTTTCTTCAAAAAATTGTACATGACATTACATATACATACATGACAAAGATGTAATTTTTTCAACAGTCTTTGTCATAGCCAAAAATATCTTTAACTCTGTACTTTTAAAATTTATTTTTGCAATTTTCGAAAAATCAGCGATATTACCGTAAATGAAGCCTGCATCATTCTTTTAAGCGTATTTCGCATTATTGAACAACAAAATTTTATCCAAAAATTTTGGAGCCATTTTTTGGAAAATTTTGAAAATGTCCGAAGCGCTTCATGTAAAGTACTCGCCCACCTCCAAAAAAATTAAAATATCGATTTCAAATTCCAGGAGCCGTGACACCAGACAGATCAATTGGTGAATATCAAGTTTGGAGAAAATGGACGCCGCTGGCATTGACCACAGACGAACGGACACACGAGCGTTTTGCTGTCAATGGATTTTTCGGTATCAATAACCAACAAAACATGGATTGTGACTACACCACGAGTTAGAGGGTTTTTTCGAAATTTAACAATAGGATTCTCCACTCTTTTGTTTCTGTCCACTCTACCACAACCCGGCAATTAGGTTTTTTTGGCTAAATTTCGGAGTTTTCTGGTGCGCGATTACATAACTTTCTCTTTATACGAATAATTCGTAAGGCGAGAAAGTAGAAAGGAAGGCAAGTGAAAAAAGAAAAATATGTCTTCATGCGAGCTTCATGTGTGGGTTGGTTCCATCCTTTATGTCCCACAATCATAGATGTGTTGTCAATATTAAGTTGTTTTTTGTTTGTTTTTCACAAATGACTACAGTACCGATAGAGTATAATCGCTTCTGACAGGTAAATGCGCTGTTGCCACACATTAATTAACATTTGGCACCACCTATATCACAGATTAATGAAATCTCAAAACATTAACTCTTACGGACAGGCTATGATACGTCTTCATATCATGTTCATAACTTATGCCAAAGCCGAACCTTATCGCCTCATAGACTTCGTGTGAGACAGAAGTGCGGCAACGCTGAACCTTGGTTGTGAGAAAGCAAACAAATCCTCGATTGCCTCGGAGTTGTGGGCGGTCACGAAAATGGAAGGTTTTATCGCGCTACCGACATGTTCAGGTTGTTTCCAGGGCCAACTCTAGATAGCTGCACCAGCGCCGTTTTTTGTCTTGTGATATTGACGTTACTCGGGGACTATCCGCGAATTTTCATCAAGGAGCGAAAATTTACGACTGGTAAACGATGTTTCGAAAATACATCCAATCGCAACCAATTCTTGTGTTCCTTCCATTATACCCTTTGTGTTCGAAACGGTGATGGTCGAAGTGATGTGAAAGGGAGTTTTTTCTGTCCATTTCCAGCAGTATTCGAAAAAGAACTAGTGGTGGCACAGAATGGCTCAGGCATTCCCATACAAGTTTTCTATTTCCTTTGTCCTGGGCTAGCTTTTCTGTCTTGCTGCATACTCTTGCCAGCTGCCATCTATCGACACCTAAAGTATTTCTTTTTAACTTTACTTAATTTTTCGCTTTCTAATAGTAGCACCGAATTATTATTTTTTTTAATATTTTTAAAAAAACAGTAAACCTTTGTCCTAAATGGCAATTTTCATTCAAAGATTTGGAGAGGTTTTTAAGAAAACGTCGTTTAAGTGTATTAGTGTATCACAAATGAAGCAAATAACTACAGCTGGATAGAATTGACCAGGAGGGATGCCAAAGTGCAGCCATTAACAATTTTTAAGTAATTTTCTTTAAACTTTGCTACAGGAAGATCAATTAAAATAAACTTTTTTTTAAAATTTGAAGTCATCTTATAATACTAATACTTTTCAGAATGTTATTGACATTAAGAAAAGGCAGGTTCTTTTTGTAGTTATAATGAGCTTCAGTAATTAAATATATTAAATTTTTTTAGTCATAAAAGAGTAAATCAATGATTGAACAGAATCTGAATGTAATTATTTGGGATCTATTTCATTGTATTAATTTGGATTTATATTATCAGAAATGTGAAAAAGATGAAAATTATTGAACGGAAGTGAAGAAGCAACATTTTTTTAATAATGTTCTTTGTGTATGAAAAAAACTTGTAGAAAACAGATTAAAAAACTTAAGTTAGGAATTTATCTTTCTTATTGAGTTGAAGGAATAAGAGAAAAAATATTTTCTTTTTACAAAACCAAGTGAGCAAGTTTTTCAAATAGAAAAACAAAAAACAATATTTATTGCAATTAAAAAAATTGAAACAAAAAAATTAACGAATGCATTTTTTAAAAATGTTAAGAAATTAATTAAAGAAAAGGATTATTATTTTGAAACCTGATAAATACAGGGGATACACTGAATTAACAATGAAACTAATGAGAGTAAAGTTTAAAAATTGAAAGTTAACCTCATAAAATAAAATTGGAACATTATTATTGGTGACATAATGTGAGTTATGAGCACCAATCTAATTATACATTTGTGAAATGTATTAATGAAGGTAGGAAACTCCTCAGTTTCAAACACGAATTCCCATGGCAAAGGTTGCTCCATTTGAATATGAATAAAAGGTACATATTTATTTATTGGAATGAAAATCACTGAATATTTTCTACATGTGGAAATGCTGAGTGCCAGATGAAATTTCCATTGAAAATACATAGAACATTTATTTGGAACCATACAAAAGTATAATATATTTTAATTTTTATCTTATTCCATCATTATTAATTTATACCTCTTCAAATAATCTCTGATGTCTCAAGTTTTCTGTTATTAATCTCAGTTATTGAATCTTTGCTTCCATTGCAGATAGCTCACATACCATTGTTTTATTTGCATAATATTTTTCTTATTTTGTAAAATATATATTTTAGTTTTCTCTGCTTTCTTGCTGGAATTAATTATGTGGTATGTGTTCTAATCTTAGGCTCCCCTTGATTCTTGTACCAAACAATGTAAGAACTACTTATCCAGTTAATGACAGTAGTGTCATCAAGATAGTGTTATATTCAGAGATGAAACATGTTGCAAAGATTGACACTACTGGTTTACAAAATATCTATTTTCCTGAGTTTCTTGCAACTTTTGCAATATGTCTTTGATAAACTTATGCAGATATTGAGGGCTGCAAAATATTCAGAAAAATTTATAGACTTATTGCTTCTTTAACATTGCAATTATGATGCAATGACAACTTTCAAAATGTTACCAATAATGCTCTATTGCATTTTTAATAAGTGTGTGTAGAGGGTAATTATTGTTATTTCTTTTAGTTTCCTTTGTTACTGTGACTTTTTACTTTGTGGCATTCTTTATAAAACATTATGTTTTTACATTTCTCATTGCGTAAGTTTGAGTAGTCGTGTTTATTTGTACTTTAAAATTTCAAAAGTCAATTATTTGTATTTTTTAATTTTTTAATCTTATTTTGTTAAAATTTGCACATTTGTAATGTAAATAATAGAATTTTGGTTAGTTCTGTAGCATTCATTTTATACTATAATTTCAAGTTTCTAAGTTTTAGAGTGAACATTTATCTTTAATGTTTTGTTTTAGAATCATATACTGTATGATTTAAATTTCTATAACTTCCAAATTTAATGTTGTAGAAAATGAAAAAATAAATAATTTTTAGTTTTTAAATGTCTTCTAGTTTACAAGTTCACTTTCTACATCTGCCCTTCCCAAAAGCAATTTTTAAATAAAAATTATTTACTTCCTACCTACGAAGCATGGACGTTCAAACTCAATGGCAACGGTGACACATGCGAACATCCTGGAAACTACTTTACAAAGTCCCTTTAACACAAATGTGTCTGCCCACTGCTTCGGAACAGGTCAGATGTACCACAGCATGTGGCGAGAGAACTGTCACATACACGCTGCCGGTATTAAAGTAGTATTTATAATTGAAGTTTGTTGTGACTATGTAATGATATTAATGAATCTCTAATATATGTTTTCAATTGGGCAAAAAATGTCTCTCAGGTATAACTTTTATATTTCAATCTGTTGTTGGTTGCACAGAAATACATCTGAGCTAGCTAAATCTGTCATAAGTTACATGACAACTTCAGTATTTAGACATCTTGGAGAATCTGAAAAATGTATTCTGGTTAAAATTCCAATGAATATTGAGATGAAGAGTGTGAACACTGCTTGTGATAGCAGTCAGATTTCAAAGTAATCTTAATAATAACTGAATATGTGCTTTTTCTCACAGAATAATGCTATGAGTATGTTCCTATTATACTTATTACAGTTTTCTCAGCAGTAGTATTTTCAGAGATCCCATTTCCAAAATTTGAAGATTAATTTAACATATACACTCTTCATGTATTTTAAAAACATGATGAGTTGAATTAAGAAAGATATATTTTAGACTACCACATTTTAAAACTAATGTGGGAAGAACAGCATGTTTTTAGAATTAATAAAATTCTGTGGATGAAACGTAGGAAAGTGTACAAGTTTAACAGGAAGTCTTGTTTCCCAATGATTTAGAAAATTTATATGTTCTTCTAGTTGACAATATTTTTCACCACTCTACCATTGCAGCCATAACAACCATTACTAAATACTGGGAAACTGTTGTTTTTAGAAAGTATTTGAAATGGTGAGATATTGTTAACACCAAAAATACTAGAAAGGGCACAATAAATTGTAATGATTGATCACTTCCTATATCAATGTTAAGTAATTCAAAGCTTACTTGCCTACTCTCATTAAATGATCCGTACATAAAATACTGTTCTGATTGCCGATTCATTTAATGAATTGAAAAAATGTGCAATGTCCTCATTAAATTAACTACATTGGCATTATCCATTTTAAGTGCAATATGTACTTCTTGGTTCATTCCAAACAGAGCATCTGAAGCAACACTTTGGCCAGTACAGGTGCCTGACACAATGCTGCGACTGTTTCATAGTGTCAAACTATTTAATGAGAGAAAAAGGTTAGACTGAGACACGTATTTGAATCAGCAGCTCAGAATCAATTACCTCTAAAGAAATTATCTGATGATATATCATTGTAGTCATTGCTGAGTCATGATTGATTGACTTGGCATTGTTGCAAACGATTATTTGAAAGTGTGCCAGATTGATGAATCAAGTCATGTGTTATGTGTCTCAAACTTACCGAGAGGTGATTTTTATGGCAGTTTGATTGACGATTTTATAACCCAAAGACAGGACATTACTAATACTTGAATTATACTCAACTTGCTTCCCGCAAACCATGACCCCTTCCGCACGGAACACTTACGCACACGACTAGTGGCCCCTTTCTTGCTACACTTCCACTCGAAACCATCACACAACTCCTTTCGCTTGGTGATAGGACACTTACACACACCTCCTACCACCACCCCTCCTGCCCATACCACATCCTTCACCAGCCTCCAGTCCTCTTTTACCATCACCAGTTTCTTCTGCCCCACACCTCTCCCGCCCTCTCCACATCCTTCACCAGCCTCCAGTCCTCTTTTACCCTCACCAGTTCCGTCTCCAACACCCACACCTTTCCTATCGCGACCAAGTGGAGAATGATGTTTACGGGAGCACGGCACTGTCATTGTTTATATCTGAAACGATGAAAACGGAGATATAAGGACACTGAACTCAAATTAAAAATGGGAGGGTGCCAAACTGTTGAGGGGGAAAAAGCGCGATTTATTTCGCCGCAAATCTAGTGTCTACTCAATGTGTATTTTAGTTGAATTTGGACGTGTCTACACCTCGTAAGGGAATAGATAAAAGTTTACTTTTCTCTGCGGAATGAGTCAAAAGTTTTATCAAATTCCTTTGATGAGCAGACTTAACTTAAGTAGTTTCTCCGAATACATTCCAATTAAAAGAATTTTTAAGTAAGACGCAATTACTACCATGATGAAGAAAATTGTAGATAATTTTGACAGTAATGTTTGTTTTGTTTTGTTTGTTTGTTGTTGTTTGTTTTTTTTTTACTTTGCATATCTAGCACAAAATTTAACTACATTACAGGCAAGGAGTCTTGCCTACATCTCGACGAGAACTCAAAATTCTCAAAGCTACGCCCACAAACAACTCCTTCACGCTCCTCACGACTCTTGTTAGCGAAACTGACTGTACAACCCGTGTTTACACTGTTAGTTCCATAACGCGCCGCTGTCACCTCCATTGTTTTTCTGTTTATACACAGTGTAGTATGTATAGTTTGTGTATAGTAAGTAACATATTATGTTTCTCAATATTTTCCAACTTTTCAGTAATAGGTAACATTTTTCGACGACATTTGTACAAGAATTCCTGTGGTTTTAAAAGAAAAACACATTTGCTAATAATTGTGATAATCTTTCATGAGAATTGTTGAACTTCCTGAATTTCTAATGCATAAAGGTTTTTATATTTTCTTGTTTTGGTTCTTAATTATTCAAACTTTCTTTTGATTTCTCTACCGATTCAAGAATTGAGTATCTAGTTAATATTGTAATGCCTTGCATTGCACTGTGGTCTACTCTTTTCGTCTCTGTTCTCACTTTTATAGGTTATTTGTTGCGGTTGCTGGTGTATTTTGTTGAGGTCCTTTGTTGTTTTCACTAATCCATCGTGTGAGGGTCGTTGGTCTCCAGGCGCGTGTTGGGGAAGTGTTGATGCGCTGGGTTGCACTGCGGACTCTTCACTGGTGGTTGCGTCAGCCAGAGAATGTTGAAGTTGGTGCAAAAGTAGTTGATTTTGTTGTACTATTTGTTGTAGGTGCTCTTCTAACATTTGATGTAGTAAGAGCTGTTGGTAATTTTGGTTTAGATTTGTAGTTTGATTTTGATGTGTGAATTGAGTTAAATAAGCGTACATACGAGTCAATAGTTCCTTCAGTGTTCGATAATTCTATTAAGTTGTTGATGGAATTATCCCTACGTGAACTCCTTTAACACTTTACTGAATTAATTTATAATTTAGTTCGTGTTACTCTTCCAAGTTCTTACTTCTCTCAATTTTGTGTTTGTCACAATCTGTAGCTGAATATACATTTACCCACGAAACTTGTTAGCGGATATTTTGCAATAATTAATTAGTACCTAATAATGCTTTTGTTAGTTTGTAACGATTTGAAAATTTATACAAAGACGGTGATGCACTGTTGATAGAGCTATTGAAGCACAGCTTAAAATTCCAGTTCGAACGAACGATTGCACTTTAATTGGTAGAATTAAAATAAGTTGTGAGAACAGTTTCCCGGAATAACCACTTTTAAACTGAACGTAATTCGTATAAAACAATTCTCTTTTCACCAGTTCACTATCATACTCCGGTTTCAAGGCCACCTTCAGTAATATTAAAGACAAATTTAATGAACATTTTGCCTTGTTTTAATACTTTGGAGTCATTTCGACACCAAAAAACTTGTTTGCCCTTTTTGCAGTTCGTGCACATTTTGCTAATCGTCTCTGCAAGTTATTTTAAGATTTTCTGCAAGGTTATAGAGAAATTATTGTTTTATTTATAGCCCGATTAGTTTTCTGGTTTTAATAAAAATGCAATACACATTTCGTGTCGCAGGATTGTTTTTAAGATGACTGAGCCCCATCGAATTTCGACGGAATTGTCTACTCTCGGAAGCTGCAATAAATTGCTTAGACGAGTTTCCTAAATATGTATTCCAGAGGTTTTAGTTCTAGAGGGATTATGCACTTTTTGCAAGATATTCTAAAATAATATTCTATAAGATTTCCGGGAGATCTAACAAAAGCTACGATGATTTTTTATTTATTTACATCAAAAACAGTTACAAACTGTGTGTCGTGCTACGGGGAGAAGTTAATGTGAATTACATTTATGTTCAGATGCAAAACAAGAGGCTATCTCAGCATTTGCTCGAGGATCATGAAAACTGGATGAAAACCTGATTGAGATGGAAGTCATTGACCCAGAAGCTGAAGTAGAATACATGTTACAGATTCTTTAGAATTATGCTGTCCAAATGGTATATTATACATTGAATGTCAGTGTTAAAATCAAAGACATTTATGACATGGTAAAAGGCCCGAAGATGAGTAGAGGGTACGAGATAATACTCGTAGTGTAAGTTGACTACACATTGAGTGCTATGTAGAGAAAATATTTCAGTTAGCACTTAGGAGATTCTTCTGTAAATTGTTTATTTACGTGCATTTCTGAACGTCGTATACTCGTATAACATCAAGTTCATTTTTCAAAGTTCAAAGAAGATTAAGAATGTAAATCAGTAACACAATAAATACTTGACTAGCGTTACAGCAACCAATCGAAAACCGACTTGGAATGTTCTTTTTCAGGAAATCTCTGCCTTTAGTTATCACGAAATCGCCCGACACGACAAGGGGGCATATAGGCGTCACAGCAACCCTTGATTGCGTACTCACAAGGCTGACATTACAATTTATAAGGGAAGAAATCGAATGTGTGGGTGTGTATATGTGTGTGTGTGGTCTCTCTCCCTCTCTCTCTCCTCTCCTCTCCCGTCTCTCTCCCTCTCCCTCTCTCTCTCTATGTGTATATATATAATATATATATATATATATATATATAAGAGAGAGAGAGAGAGAGAGAGAGAGAGAAAGAGAGATAGAGAGAGAGAGATGTGTGTGTGTATTTGAAATTGCATAAATTTCAATCGCAAATTACGCTAAAACTATTCGTTTTTTTCAAAAACAATTGTGCATGACCTTTTTTAAAGATTTGATTTTTACAACAGACTTTGTCTGAGGTAAAAATCTCCATCCTCAATTTTGTAGTTGTAAGTGTGTAGTTGTAAATTTTTTAATATTCTAAATGTTTACCAACCATTTTTTACCTCCCATTATTACATATGTGGAACAATTTTAAAGAAAAAATTGAAGAGTATTCTGATAAAAAATGTTTAAAACTTTTTTAAATTGTCTTTATTTCGCATAAAATTACGAGAAAACTACACATATCAGCAGAAGAACTTTTCTGCCGAAAATTCGCCGTTTTCCAGCGCACATTCTCTTCTTACGCAGTGCCTTCTTACGGACGAGAAAGTAAAATCGCCACTTTCACAATACCGCCTCTTTTCTACGAAGGTAAGCAGACGGTGCCTCCTACTGTTACAATATTGATGATTGAGATTTTTACTTCCTCGAATACTACTCACGCAGTGTAGAGAAATGCTGCAGCAAAAGACAGAAGTTTCTACACAGAAAAAATTTGGGGACCCCTGATAACAAAAAAGTGGATAATTCTAGTTTCTATAGATAGTAAATGACTCTCTCTAACATGTTGTGTAGTCAGAATCCATGTGTTGTGGCTTCTGGATGCCGAAAAATTTGGTTTGCGGCATGTCATCTGTTCGTCAACAATGCAAACTTCTGTACAGTGGGCACGATATTCACCAACATTGATAGTCTCCGACCGACCCGTGTGAAATAGCTGTCCTTTGAATATGGAATGGATATTTTGGTTTTGGTAGTACTTGATATGAATAATAATAATAATAATAATAATAATAATAATAATAATAATAATAATAATAATAAATGACATTTGCATAATTTTCTCAGAACTGACTCCAAGCTTTGGTTATTTTTTTTCTTGAAGAGAGCAAAAAACACATAAATGTCTCATGTCTCATTTTGGTTGTATTTTTAAATTATTGAAAATTAGAAAAGTTAAAAATTTGTTTCGCTTTGTTTTTACAACTATAATAATGAAGACCAAGTTTTTTCCTTCAAATAATTTTTTTTCTTCACAATTAGTCATTTAATATCACGAACATTTTTTGAAAATACTAATATATTAACGCAATTTTTAGCGAAAGATGCGAAATGTATCAAACATGATTTTAGTTAATACAATTTATAAAAAATAACATTTTCTAAAAAACAAGCGCCAACTTTTTGCTTTAATCTCTTTGCTCATATGTTGTTAAAAAGTAGGTTCTGGTCCCATTTTTTGTACTTCTGAAAATTGCAAAAAATTAAAATATCAAAAGCACAATATTGATGGTAGATATTTGTTTTGAATTAAAATCTGTTTAAAAATAGATCTTTAAATAAGATCAAGAAACATTTTTGAAATAAATAGTTTTCGCGAATTTTCTGCTTGTTGTTAATGGTCATAATTATAAACAAAATCTTAAAAACGGCTCCAAATTTTCTCTTTAAAAACTTTTCCACAAATAGAACAAAATAATACATGGCGCAAGTCTCATTTTCGTTGAAATCTCTGGATTTTCGAAAATCGCAAAAGTTAGAAATAACGCGAGAAAGTATGTGTTGTAGCCCTACTAGTTCCCTTCTGTCTTTGCTCAAGTTACTTCTTCATCTTTAGGGCTCTAATTATTTGAATCAGAAGTTGCATACTGTAAGCATTCATTCCCCACGGCTTTGTTTATGTATAACCACCACCGTTGCAATCCGTCCATGTACCCTCAATTCGCGCTGCGTGCGCAAATGAACCACATAACACAACAATGTATTAACGTGGGAGGGTCGTCTGGTTTAACATAATATTGCCATCTGAGTCCCAGCAAAAAGCCCCCCTTCCCCACGCTTTATGTGTCTCAAAAATTGTTCCGTAGGGGTGAAGGGGCTCTACGTAGGTAGGCGCGATTTGTGGTGGAGAGTTGGAGACGACCACCGGGACGCTGAGTTTCACGGCGGTACTCACGTCGATAGCTTCGATGTGGAGGCAGAGAGGAGGCGATGCTAAGCTCCTGGTTGCCGGACTTGCCCGGTAACCCACAGGGCAGGACCGGGAGAAGGAGAATGGAATCCACAGATAAAATTCCGGTAGTAAATTACCTCCTGTCAGGTTGCCCAGCTTCTGGCGATACTCACGTCGTTAGCCTAAATGTGCAGGCTGTGAGTAGGCGATGCCAAGCCCATGGTTGCCGGGATTGCACGATAACCCACCAGTCGGGCACCAGTCGAAATGGCCTTTGGGCAGGATCAGGTGAAGGACAATCTTCAGAATGCTCTGGAAACCACAGTCCGCCGGGAACTCGATATCACCCGTCAGGTTGCCTAGGTTTTCGAGAATACTCATGTAGTCAGCCTAGAGGTGTAGGCAATGACGAGACCGGATGGCCTCAGCCTTAGTGGCCCCCAGTAGGGCTCTTAGCTCCGTCGTGGCAGTGACCCGATACTCAAAGAGAAGAGACTTGTTCCCGGCGTTTGTGAATGGTGCATTGAGCTGATTCCGCCACTGGCCCGGTTAGTTAGCGCAATATTCAGCGACTCCCCGCGGAGTGAGAGGGCGTGGCGGGGAGCGAGGGGGGCGGAGGCGGGGCTGTGGGGAGCGGGGCGGCTTCGGGTGGGGCTGAGGGGGCGTGGCCGTGTCGGCAGGAAGGACCGCGAGGCGCGTGGGCGGGACGCGCGTGGCTACCCCCCGGAGTGGGAGGGCGTGGTGGAGAGCGAGAGCGGAGGCAGCGACGAGGGCCGGAGGGCGCGGGTCTTCGAGGCGCTTCGCTGCTGCCTCATCGACGACTTCTGCTGCGGCTGCAGCCTCCTGCACGGCATGACGTTCGTCGCAAGCGCCTTCGTGGTCTGTCCCTCTCTCCCTCTCGCTCACACGCGCTCATTCGCTATCGCTCTCTCTCTCTGTCTCTCTCTCTCTCTCTCTCTCTCTCTCTCTGTCTCTCTCTCTTTCTTACTCTCTTACTCTCTTTCTCGCACTCACTCTTTTGTTCTCGCACTCCCTTGCTCTTGCTCTCGCTCTCTGTCTCTACCCCACTTCCACTCGCTTATTCTAGCTCGCTCTCGCGCGATCTCTACCTCACTTTTTACATATGATTTTATACTTTTAAGTTATCTTTCTATCTCTATGTATTTTTTATCCTACCTGGTCTCTCAATCTCTGTCTGTGCTTTTCAATCTCTATCTCTCTTTCCCTCCCTATCTCTATTTTTCTATCTTTCTCCCTCTCTCGTCATATTGCTCTCTCTCATGCAATCCTACCTGCTCTCTATCTCTCCCTAACTCTCCTGTTTTTCTTATTCATACGTACACAGACACTTCGCTTACTACAGTGCCTCTGTTCGGTTCGAATCACGATACCTGGTTGAGGGAAACCTTGGGACGTTTAGGTCGGCGCTGGATCTCGTCATCCAGCTAGGGAAGACCACAGCTATCTAACGCTAAAGAAACGTGCAGTACGCGTACGGGACTAATGACGTCAGTAGTTGACGCGCCCGGAATCACTAATCAACCATCTCCTCTCTATTTCTCACACACACTTAATTTCCGTAAACACTTGTCCTTT
The DNA here is from genome assembly GCA_017312745.1 of Gryllus bimaculatus. Taxonomy (NCBI): domain Eukaryota; kingdom Metazoa; phylum Arthropoda; class Insecta; order Orthoptera; family Gryllidae; genus Gryllus; species Gryllus bimaculatus. The sequence continues at coordinate 1,989,921 of BOPP01000212.1, forward strand.
CTCTCTTACACACTCTCACGCATCTCCTCTCATCTCCATATCACTTATTTTCGACTCCTAATCTCATTCAGTAATGTACCTTCCTCATGTTTATATCATTCAGTTAATTTTTTATATCTTCTACATACCTCCTTTCCCCCTTCTCATGCAATTACTTCTGCTATTCTCTCTCACACTTAGCTGCTTTTCCTCTTTCTCTCTTCTAGTCATATCATCTCTTTCACTCCTAAATTTATCTCCTCTAACTCATTTGCTACTCCTTCGCTCTTTATCACATTCATTTGCTTCTTCTCTCTTCTCTTTCAAACTTAAATTTCTCTCCTCTCTTTCCTACTTATCTGGTTTTCATATTTCTAATATCACAACTAGATTTGCCTCTTGTCTCACTAATCTGCTTCTCGTCTCATCTTTATCACATTCATCTTATTCTAGTCTCCTTTCTTTAATATCTACCTTTAACTCTCTATGGCACTCTTAGTTTGGTAGATATTCGTAATACGTAAGTCTTTGTTCAAGTGCACAGCTAAAGTGCAAACATACGCTAAAAGTGTTTTTAATAAATTCCTTTCATGCATATACTACTTTAACGAATTCCTGATAATGCTGGCCCTAATACACACAGACAATTTTCCTCTCCTCTTTATCGTAGTCATCTGCTTTTTTTTCTCCTCTTCATCGTGTCTCGATTTCTCTCTTCTCTATCCCACTCATCTGTTTTTTCTCCTCTCTTTAAAATCAAGATTTCTCTTTTCTCTCTTATACACTTATCTGCTTTTTATCTCCTCTATTTCATTCCTATATTTATCGCCTTTGAAACTATTCTGCGTCCCCTGTGTTCTTGATAACCACTTTCATCTACGTCTCGTCTGCCTTCTTTCGCACTTAGCTTCTTGCCCTCTCGCACTTTTCTGCATGCACCTTGCTACCTCTGTATGCCACATGTAAATATAAATGCTCTTCATATATTTAAAAATAATTAGAAAGTTTAATTAAGGAAATATAAATTCATCGCTGTGTGAAATCAGAGGAACAAAATTAGCGGTTTTAAGTTCACCACAAATTAGGAGATTATCACAATTATGAAGTGGTGGTGAGTGTTGGTATGGTCGGAAATTATGGCTTTAAAATTTTCCCGGACGAGTTAATATTTTTGACCCTGCATCAACCAAAGACGCAAATTTTCTTAGACATGTCACGTGGGAGAATGTGATGCGAGAGGGTCCTACCTGTGAATCCTTATAGGACTAAGATAAATTGGGAATAATGGACTCCAGTTAAATTGAACCACTTCACTTAAGGGATCACTTCCAACTGTACACAGAATAAATTAATTAACAGATTATTGTGACATAGTTCCGTTCTCCACCACACAATTCAACGTGCAGGGCTTTGTAAGTTCATGTTATGTCTGCCTCATTCGTTATTGTAGTAGCGTCACCAAAACTCTACTATCATACCAACATAATTACAACTCTGCGTTACGATTGTTTTATATTACGGATTTTTCGTACTCCTATTACTAATATTGTAGTAACGTTTTTATTATAACAAAACTAATTTTTGTGTGCCTTTCAGGCAATTGGAGTCATGCTACTTACGATTTTTGCGTACTTCTTCATCAGTTACGGGTATTTTAGCCTGGAAGGTAAGGACTTTTCAATTACGTTACTTGTTGGAATTTAGAATATTAGAAACTTGTTTATGTAAGGCCCCTTGCATTTTAGAAAACCTTTAAAATAAAAATTATAGCAAATCAATTATTGGTTGTTCTATATTATTAGCTTATAGGAAATATTTCAGGACCTTGAGTTTACGTAGTGTTCAACATTGAATTCTCTGACATTAACCTTTATGTCCCTTTTCTTCCTTTTCTCGTTCTTGTTAGTTCTTCCTGTTTTCTCGTCCTCGTTCATCTCGCTCTGGTTCTGGGTCTTGATCGCTGCTTTATCACAATCCAGTCTCGTGGAAGTTTATGTTGTTTTTGCGTTGACGTTTCCGTCGCCTTTACTTTTCACTTCTCCTGCGAAGGTGAGGTCACAGGCCCCAAGACAGCCTGAAACTTTTATAAATTCATTTTGAGTAGTTTTCGTTAAGAGGTTTAGAATATGAACAGAGTTGCCAGAAATGTTTTGAGAAAATAGTGAACTACAAGGGGGGAGGAGGGAATCTTTGAGTAATAATGATACATTCCCCTTTTTAACTTAACACGCACCCGAGTGTGAAGTTGAGCTTTGCTTTTGCATAAAATGGAATAAATATTTTATTCATTAGTTCAAATCTTGAAATAAAATTTTTCTGAGTGCATTAGTGCCAGCACTCATCAGGAATTCGTTAAAGTAGTAAATGCATGAAAGGCATTTATAAAAAACACTTTTAGCTTATGTTTGCAGTGCTGTGCGCTTGAACAAAGTCTTACGTATTACGAATAGTTACCAAACTAAGATAACTACCTCCCCCCGGCGCTCCTCGCGCACGCGCAGTCCAGGTTCTTTTTCAAAGTGGTCCAGCTATAGTTACGTTGGTAGGTTGTTACAAGAAAGTCAAGGTAAGATGAATTCTTATCTCTCTTCGTATTTTAAATATATTTTAGAATGATATATTTCAAGAAAGTAAAGAATAGCATAGTTTCTAGAGTAAAGTCAATACTTATTTAACATCATTATTTTAGTTTTACATTAAATTGAAGAATTTTGATGATGGGAGTAGACCCAAATTTCACAACCTTGGCTCTAAGATAATAAAAGACAATAAAAATCCATGATTCATTTGTGATAAGACAATGAAATAAATAACAAATGATTCAATTTTGACCACATTGTCACCTTATTGGAGAGACAATAGCAACTGGATGGAAACGAAGAGACGGGTTCGAATGTCGGTTGGTCCAACTTATTTTAACAAATTTAATTTGTAATAAAATTTAATTAAATTATTGTATAAAAAGCAAGGGATCTTTCTAACTTCAAAATAGGCATGAAGTCCAATTTACTATTATTCTTGCGGTCATTAAAAGCGTATTTCTTCTCTAGACAACCAAGGGGCTACTTTTGGAAATATAATTTCTCTAGAAAACGATTAACATACATCAGAGACAGTATACAACTTCCTTTGATCCCATTGTAAATAAAATAATGAAAGATGTATTGCCTTAGATAATAACGTGCACTCTTTAAATATTTTATTGATATTTTCTTTGGAATGTAAGTTATTATAATCACTTGCATATACAAGTCATTATAAGTGCATATACAAGAGGAGGTGAATTGTGAATGGTAGTGTCGATATCAATAATAATAATAATAATAATAATATATTGTTTGAGAGTAAATTTAATTTTTAATCTTTACAAAATTTGCACCCTTTTATTTTTAAAGTCTCGCGAGAAAAAAATGAACCCTTATCTAAATCGTATTTTACTATCACATCACCAATTACTATTACATAGAATGTACACAAACATTTTTGTAAACGAAATAATTGCATTTTGTTCTGATAATTACCGTACTGTCAATTTCAGTTTCAGAAGACTATCAGACGACATCACAATCCACGACCCTGGCTGGTAAGTGGAAAAATATGTTTATTGAGCACATTTTCTTAATAAAATAACTGGAGTGGCAAAAGTAAATCACAAAATAAGAAAGGACATGTAATAATATATGAAATGCTGTAGAAATAGAACGAGATTAGCAGAATGTTAATAATTGCATGAAGTGTTAATACCTAGCCTGGGGCACACTACACTTGCAACTTATAAGTGTAACGGGTACTGAAATATGTCGGTCATCTTTATTGTCTTCGTAATCAATTTGAAAGAAGATTATTGTGTATTCATTATGTGTGATTTATTACTTCACGAAGCCCATTTCAATTTTAAATTGAAATGTCGCTTTTTGCTGTCTGACATATTAGACTTTGTTGTTCAGTGATGAATTTTCTTACGAACTTATATCGTCACAAATGAGTAAGATAAGCGTCATAATATGAAAGGTGAGCAACCACTACTCGTATTTTTTTCTTGTTGGGACTTTTCCCAGCTTTAGTGGATGCCGATTTCGGCTATCCGCACTTAATTTTAATTAATTTCCATTCAAACTGCGACTTCATTATTGCTGAGAGTTGGCGAGAGACACGGAGAGACGGAGAAAGGGAGAGACAGGGAGAGGTAGAGGGAGATGCAGAGACAGAGACAGACTGAAACGTGCTGAAAGAATAGAGAGACACACACAGAAACAGGGACAGCAAGAGACTGAGAAAGACACACACAGAGAGAGAGAATAAGACTGACAGGGACGGAGAGAGAGAGAGAGAGAGAGATGGAAAGAGAGACGGGGAGAAAGGGCGACGAAGAGATAAAGGAAGAGGGAAGGAGGAAGATGAAGATGGAGGGCAGAACTACGTTTGCCGGGTTCCGCTAGTTTGGGAATGTAAACACAAAGTCCAATAACAGTGTGACACGTGTGTCATTTCATAAAAGAATCCAGTAATATAATGATATGTGGTGCATTACTTTTCTAAGTAAGGTGATGGCAGTATGTATCTGCTTATTTCCTTCAATATGCATGTGCAGCTCTTGTTAAATATAAAATATTTCCATTACGTTTTCAGAAACATGTTGACACAGTGACCAGTGATAGTAATGTTCCATAAACTGTGAAGCTCCCTCGTTTTACAAGACTTCGACACTTAGTACTAAAAAAGTTATATTAATAGATCTGTATTTTTTAATTTTTTCAATTCAATAAAAAGTTTCTTTATATTACAGACATTCAAGTTTTATTCTGTAATTGTGGTTGTTAAGTTACATTGGTGACGTGATGTTTTGGCTACCTCTGTTAATCATCAGATATTTCTTTAGCACAGTACATGTTTTATACATTGTTTACATATTATTATAATCTTTAAATTGACAGAAGCTTACCTTTAGTAATAAAGTTAGATTATTGAGCTTAAGCTACTATTGACAATACATACATTTCTTTAGTAACTATTTACAAAACTTCTTCAGTGAAGTGTTTCTATGTTGCTCTCTCATCAGTTGTGCAAATTCGTTGAGCATTATGAAGATTCTTTGATTTTTTTAAAAAAATGGTTGCGTTTATATAGATGCAACGCGTCTCCTAGCTCCTTAAGGTGCGTTGAGCGCACTGGAGTAATCCTCCGTTACAAGTGTCCTCTATGGGCGACTGAGTAGTCGAAGTCATGTCAGTTAGAATCAAGTCAGGGAATAGCCGACAGGTCTTCGTGCCCGCGTCTCACACGCGCCCTGCGTCGTCCGTTGGCTAGAATTGGGAAGGAATAAGGATGGGGTTAGGTTTCAAACGCTTCACAGGGTTTGGACTAGCCCCTATGAAGCATGCAAACTCGTTTTGTCGTAATGTCGTACATTTAAATATATTATACTTTACCATAGTATTAACTGTGTTGTTAGGTTTTATGTGCAACTTTCTGAGATAATTCTGGCTCCTTTACGTGGTCCATCATAGAGAATTTCAACTTTACTAAAATCCATGATGTCCAGTTTCGACTTCGTGTTTCGATACCGCGTTTAATTTCTGAAAAGGTTATTTTATATTCCTTTCCTTTTATATTCCTTATATATCTAGGTTTCTTTAATATTTCTATGTAACTAAACAACTACAATAACAGAATAAAAAATTGAATGTCTATAATATAAACGAAGTCTTTTTTTAATTAATAAAGAGACATTCAGAAGGAAGAGAGGTTTAATGGTAATTTCAATTATTTTTATGAATATTTTCTCATTAAATGTGTTCATACATTTTAAACTTAAGTGCATATTATGAAGTTGTAAAGAGGAGTTTCTTTTGAGAAGTTTCACTATATATCTTCGGACATAATTCGCATACCCTGACATGTAATGGAATTAGCAAGAGAGACTCAAAGTAGCGAAGCTTGTTCCAGGAAGCTTGTTTACTGTTATTAGTGTGTAGCAAATTGTACTTTATTGTATCTATATTAATATGTTGTATTTCATATTTTTAAATTGTATAGGTGGAATATTAAGTATTTCAAAACGACGACCCTCTTGACACAATTTTTACACAATTCTTTTCACAAACATTTAAACAAACCTGGCCGTATCTTATAATCCGAAACTTTCTTTGAATTATTGAAAATGGTCATAAATTATTATCGAAGTTATTCTCTTGATCTATTGAACAAATGCTGAGATGGTCCTTTGCGTTGCTTTTGGGAAGTAAAATACAACTTTATCCTTCAGAAATAATACACACTGATTTTAATGTTTCTTACACATTTATATAAATGTACCCTGATCTCAAAACCAGTTACCACCCCTATCACACGATCAATTAAAAGAAGGAAGATTTAGAACGCATCATAGCTTTTAACAAAAATCGTTTTTGTGTAATAAAGTACATCGTAATGTTTTTAAAAATTACATAATTAGAATATTAACTGCAATGTATATTCAGAAAACACCGTTACTGAGGGCATGTTTTCACGTACAATATTACAAAAAATGTTTTTCACTGAAATATTATGACTAACATACATTTTTCTTTCCAGATGACGAAATTCACACAAATATTGGGAAAAAAGGTAATTGCTATTCAATTATTGGTAATTATTTTAAAGGTTTTAACTTGTGGGTTGTCTTGTGTCATATTGTTTCGTATGAGACCTCACAGTCTTTTTTAGACTTGCTTTAGTATGAAAGTATTCGATAGAGCCGTGGTGGGATAGCGAGGAAACCGGTCGGAAAATTATCGCGGCTGGGGCGGTGCTCCGCTGGTAGGAGATACGAGGATGGGAAAATCATGCCAGTCGGTGCCGGATCTCGCCATCCGGCGAGGGAAGATCATCGCCACCTCCACTGAAAAAAATCACTACGTTTACGGGACTAATGGCCTAGTCGTCGTCGCATCCGCAATCATCAGTAATCAATCGATCACTCTAAGAGCGCACGCTAGCCAGAGGGCGTGCGCAGTGAACGTAACAGCTCTAAACGTATTCTGGCATCCGCTGAGGTCCCCGAGACAATGTTCAGCGGGTACCGGCGTCGCGTTGGTGCGCGACTGTTCAACTCTGCTCGTGTTAGAAAAATAGCACCTCGGACCATTTGTTGCAATGGAAACACTTTCGGGTGGCGCGAGGTCACCTCGCTAGCTTTCCTTGGTGTGATCCCAAGTTCGATTCCCGGTCGGCGCAAAAAGAGGCTGTAGGTTTCCTTTACAATCGTTTCGGTTTCTCTAGTTGAGTGACGAAAGGAAGGTCAGGGATGCCAAAGAAGAGAGGTAGGGTGATGAGAATGCGCCTTGCTCCCCGCAAGTCCCTCTCACTACAGTACTGGCAGCGTATAAGCGACTTTGACAGTTCCCTCGCCACGTCATGTGACCTGCTCTGAAGCAATCAGCGTGCGAGGATTTGTTTACTTTCTCACGGCCAGCGATCAGCGTTGCTGTTCATCTTTCTCGAAGTCATAAGGTTCGGCTTTGGCGATCGTTATGAACATAATATCAAGACGTGCCATAGCTTGTCTGTAAGTGTTGATGTTATGACATTTAATTCATCTATGACGTAGGTAGAGCCATGTGCGTAGTAACGTGACAACAGCGCATTGAACTGTCAGAATCGCTTATAAGTGGCCGGTACTGTAGGTGTGGATAATAAATAAAAGCAGAGACCCGGCCTGGAAACACCTGCTAGCTGGGAAACGAAGGGTTAATTCGACCCTAAAATACCAAAAACAGCGGAAACTCTTTAAGAAGACCATCCCTTTTCGAGACTACTTTTCTGTGGAACGGAATAAGTATTCTATTAGACCAATGTATTTTTCTCCACTTAAAGACGGCCATCCGTCTTCCCAACTACGAATTTTCGTCTTAATGTAACATCTCATGCCCTTGAAGAAGACCAGAAAACCTCGCACAGAAATAAAAAAAAACTCAAAAGTTCGCGTACTACTGTAAGCCAAGGCGTTTCCAGTGTCTTAATGAACAGCGATCGGCCGCAAGAGATTTCACGATAATTTCGAAGGGAAACCTTCCAGGAAATGTAGAGAAACTATCGCGTTATAAAGTTGAATGATAATTTCACAGAGACACAATAATATTCCTAGATTACGATAATCATGTGACCATCTTATGTCAGAAACGCACCAACTGAAGAAAGAAAAATTTTAATGTACACTGTACTATTCTTTTTGAAATTATATTAATCAATAAATACAGTTAATCCAAGTAATTTAATAATGCAATACAATGAATTTTTCACTTGAAACCAGATACGATGCCTATTATAGTAGTCCTAGTGGCAGCGATGAGAACAGTTTAATAGTGCGATGTTCCCTTTAAGAAGACCACTCCGCTTGACCAATTTAACAATGAGCTACGAATCTGCCTGAGCAAGACAACTTTGGGCCCGGAGCAAAGCTGAAACGTAGTCTCCACCCTTCCCAAGCAAGAATGTGAAAGTTAAATCACAAAACTATGCGAGTTATTTCAACAAATAACAAAAATTCCAACGTTTTACGAAACATATTTGCTAATGTCTGTCAAACACCGCAATGTGTCTGTGCTGCAGTGGCGGGCGCGACCGTCGTGGGCTACTTGATGGAGCTGGTCCTCCTGCTGGGGGTGGCGGCTGACGTCCTTCTGCTGTACGCCATTCGCAAGGTACTCCCCCCCCCCCGTCAAACGCCGCTGCGAGACCTGTCCTGCCCGCGTTCGCCACATACATTTTAAGTGTGACTTAGTAAAGTCGTATTTATTTTTCAGACGCGTTTGAAGTCGTACATTTTTCTGTGTCGTTGTTCAGCACCCTTCCTTGAAGCAATGCTTAGTGAAGTATAATTTAAATGCATCCGCGAGTTAGTTTGGCAATGCTGGGCTCCGGTGAACCAGCCAGTGACCACAATGAACCTTGTATGGTTGGTTCTGCTTTGCAGTCAGTTGCAAAGAGATTATTGTTTAGTTATTTTCCGTAATGGGGAAGAGAGAGAGAGAGAGAGAGAGAGAGGGGGGGGAGTGCGAAATTCTCATAGTTCGAGAAAGAAGTGCTCATCGAATGTACGAGAAAATGATCACTGGGGAAACATTTAACGCGATTTTAAAGCAATTAGATGCGTACAATATGAAATATAACAAACATTAAATAAGTTCTGGAGAGTATTACGTTTAGCTGAAAAAGAAAATACAGTAAAAATTACTGAAAGTAAAACTTGGAAGTTGAAAGTAGATGTGGGACCGTGTAAAAATAACTTATTGTCCGAATAATGTTTCTGTTTATTTGACAGCTGGGGTGGGAGTAGAGTAATTTTGTTCTTACTCAAGCGGCACGCATGTGGTCGTATGCATCAGATCACAACAGTAGCAAGAAACAAACCGCAATAAGAGCACGCAACAGTAGACAGCTCTGAACCGCACCCGCGATGCATAATCAAAGAAGTAATGGCGCTCTCAAACTTACGGTTGTTTTGCGCTTTGAGATTTCAGTTCCTTTCTTAATAAGCATCCGCACGTCTGCATTGACATCATCACACTTTAAAGCCTCTGACTGGATAACGGACCTCTCTCTACCCTGTCAGCCGGGAGCTGTCACGAAGACACATGAAATATTCGTAGTGTAAGCAAAATTGTTACTTGCAAGGCAATATTAAACTTTCCATTTCGTTGATTATTAACAATGGAGTAAACTTGAAAATTCCAGTCGCTCTTCAATCAGCTCCAAATATGTAGTATTGTCATCTTTGATAGCTTAAATCAGGAATCAAAATCACTTTCATCGACCTTTTCGAAATATTTGGACAGTTCACGATTCCCCCTCGACATTCATAAAGGCTTGCTTCTCTTCACTTTATTCTTACAAGAAATTTAAACAAAAAATTGAAGCTTTTTTGAGAAAATGTTGAAAAGTTTCAGGGGGAAAAGTACCTCCAAAATGAAAAAAATGGTTTCAAAATCGCAGAGCTTTGACCGGAGACAGATCGACCGAAAAGTATTCAGTTTAGAAAAATTCCTACTCAGTTGGGGTGCTAGTGTTTTTCGCAAACGGAAGGACGGACGAACAGAAGACGGAAGGATGTTTTGAAAAAAATAACCCTTTTGGGGTATCAGGGGACCTCAAAACAAGAATTTCCGTTAAAATTCCGTTGTAACGGTCTTCTATACATTGATGTTTCAAACATGGATGTTTTTAAAGCACGATCTTTAATAATTCTATGTTTAAAACATGGATTTTTGAAAACAGGATTTCTAATAATTCGATGTTTAATAAATGAAATCACGGTATTTAGTATATCAATATTGTGTTTTGGATGTTTTGAAAGCACGATATTTAATAAATGGAAGTTTAAAACATGGATGTTTTAAACACTGGTCTTTAATAATTCGATATTTAAAACATGGATGTTTTGAAACACGATCTTTATAGTTTGCTTTTTAAAACACGCATGGTTTGAAAACACGTTCTTCACTAATTCGATGTTTGAAACATTGATGTTTTGAAAGCACGGTGTTTAATAATTATATCCTAAAAGTTTCCAGAATCTTCCCACTACTGTCCTTGGGTATGCGGTCAGCCATGTGCTGACTTCTCACACTTCCCAGCTGATGAGACGAATTGAAGTCGAAACAGTGTAGCAAAAATGACGTAGGCGTAAGCCAAAGAATATGTTTGCTAAGTTTGCCAGAGAACCGAATAGTTCGAAAACGTCTAGCAAAACTGGATCTTTCATTTTCCCATTTTGCAGTGACCGCCCATTTGGGATCAAAGTTTATTCCAAGACCTTGGTAACCCAACCAAAACTCAAAATTCTGAGTGGTATTTGGGACCCTTTGGTCGAGGTATTTTAAACAAGATACTCTTTGGCAAACATTAGCAAACATATTCTTTGGCTTACGCCTATGTGATCTTTTGCTATACTGTTTCGACTTCAATTCGTCTCATCAGCTTGGAAAGTCAGCGACATGGCTGACCGCATACCCAAGGACAGTAGTGGGGAGATTCTGGAAACTTTTAGGATCAAACTTTGTACTCCACGAAGCAAACGCCTTTTGCCTTTAGGCTCAAGCCTTTTGGCTGCAACATGTAATAATTCTATGTTTAAAATATGGATGTTTTGAAAGCAGGATCTTTAATAATTCGATATTTAATAAATAAAATCACAGTATTTAATCTATCAATGTTTGGCACACGTGCGCAGCGCTGGGCGCGGCTGGTGGGGCTGTGGGCGCTGGCGCTGGCGGCGCGCGCCGCTACGCTGCTGGCGATAGCGCCGCATTTGTGGACGCTGTGCGACGCGGGCGGCCGCCTCTGCGACATGCTGCGCTCCGCCGCGCTGCTCTGGTTCGCGGGCACCGGTGCGTCTCCTCGCAACGGCTCTTTGTATACACAGGGCGCCCGGGGTGGGAACTTCGCAAAGAAGCTGTTAACACAGTTTTAAGAATATTTTCATTATATTTTTAGCCTTGAAAATCAAACGCCTCTGGCGCATCTGGCTTCGCACCTGCAGTCTTGGGTACAACAGCCAGATGCGCTAACCGTTACACCACCCAGGTACCCGTAAAACATACCAGGACCCTGGTACGTGTGGCAACACTGCTCCAGAGAGAGCGGCAGGGCTGGCGCAGGCCATCAGTGCCTCTGGCCAGGGGTAGAGGGAGTGGAGCGTGTGTGTGTGTGTGTGTGTGTCGAGGAGGCGTGTACGTGTACGTGGTGGTGGCGGCGTACAGCCTGGCGCAGCACCTGCGGGAGCTTCCGCCTGCGGACGCTTTGCCGCTGCGCCGCCAGATGGCGTGACCGCTGCCCGGGAGCACTTCCCCGAGTGTCTGCCTTCACGTCGGCTTCAGCGGGGAACGTTCGTACAGGGGAACTGAATTCAAACGTGAGTTACCTCCAATAATTACAAATTTTGAGGAAGGGGCAGTATTGAAGTTAAGTTTAGCAGTTCATAATAAATAAAATGGTTTTCGGTTACTACATGTCTTGTGCAAAATGTCAATTTTCAATACAGTTTTTGACGAGATGAAACAGTGCCTTAAAATTATTTGTCTAGAACAACTAGAAAGAAGTAGAAATTGAGAATGGTCACTTTGGAAAATAATATCTTTATTTATGTACGTAGACAAAGTAAAGTTTTATATCCCAAGGGCGACTAAGATGTTCTTTCGTGGTTGCGGTATACAAGGTATGTAATTTGAGGCAGTTGACGTTATTATTTCGATGTTAAACACTATGATAGGCATAGAGATGCATGTTATTTGAAACTAATGGTGTTGTCCCCAGCACGGTAAAAAAAATAGCATAAAAAAAACCTAAAAAATGTTCAGCTGTTGAAAGTGCTTATTAAAATAGGATGTTGGGAGTTCGTAATTGACAGCTAGGTCGCGTTTTGTCGCTCTCTGAAGGATAATTCTAGCGGCTGGCTGCTCGTGTCGATAGTTTTCCGTGGTTTCTCCCATCAACACCAGGCGAATGCCGGAGCAGTACATCAACAAACGGGCCACGGACTATTTCCTTCCCACTCCTGGTACTATCCTCGCCCCTTATACACACTCACACTAACACGCACTACACTACCCACGTGCCGGGAGACCGGTCGGAAGCTGATAGATTGTCCCAGCTTCCGCTGCTTCGCTGGTGGGAGATATCTGGTTGGAAAAAACCCCGCTAGTCGACGATAGGTCGGCACCGGATCTTACCATCTACTGGGGGAAAATCGCAGGTACCTCCCGATGAAAAAACATGCACCGCACTTACGGGACCAAAGACCTCTGTAGTTAACGCGCCCGGTATCACTTATTCATCAGTTAATCAATCATTTCGTACGAGAGTTGCCATTTATATTTCAGGATTAGAGAACAAAAACAAATATTAAACATCGAAAATCACATTAGTGTTTTTTCAAACGTTTCCCATGAATATCTATACACTTTTGCATGCGTTTGAACCAATTGTCGAAGCACTTTTGCCACTCTGATTGAGGTATCTCCAAAACATGCATTCTGAATGCAGCAACTGCTTCTTCAGGTGTCGAAAAACGTTGACCTCTCAGTTCGGTTTTTACGTACGGAAATAAAAAGAAGTCATTCGGTGCCACGTCAGGACTACACGGCGGATGACGATGTTTTGGGTGCTCAAAAATGCAGTTGTTTGAGCCGATGGGTGAGAGCTCGCATTGTCGTGGCGAAGAGCGATCCGTCTTCGGCGGTTGGTTTTCCTGATTTCTTGGAAGACAACTGGCAAACAAATAGTAGGATTCTGTAGGAAATTTAGGATACCCTGGCATGAAGATGACTCAGGACAACAAACAACCCAATAAAATAATGTGACATAGACTTATTAAACTTAAATCAGAAAAACAATGGTACATTATTTTGTTTAAAGAGAATTAATAAAAATTCTTTAAGTCAAGAAAATTCACAAATACGTATTTTAGAAAAAATATGAAAACATCACACATTCACAGCATTCATGTAGTCACTTCCACGAAATCTAAACAATAAATCAAAATCTTAACACCTAGCATGAAAACACTTGATATCAAAATGCTTTAAGAAAGAAATATTTCTGCAATCTATGAATATTAAATCTATAAAAAAACCATTTGATATTATAAACTACCGAAGGGAATAAAAAACTGATTTGAGATATAAAAAATGTCTATTATTGGCATGTTATGTTTAATATGCAAATACATTACTCATGAAATTACAATAAAATAATTAGATGAACATGAAAAAATTAATTTCCACATTAATAATATATCATTTATTAATTATCATCCACTACTGAAAGTTTGCTATCAATAACAATTCAACCAAGCACAAATGCAGTTCCTTATTCCACTGCTTTCCAATAGCACTTAACATTACATATTAAGTCATGATTTCAATACTATCATTGAAATGTGCTTCAAAAACATAGCACTGGAAAAGCAATGTAAAACAACCATTTTTTCTCACAAACAAAAATAATTTTTGTTTATTAAATTAAAAATGTTTAATACACCATACTAAATTTTAAAAATAAATAATATTTTCATAAAAAGCAGTATTTTCATAACTTCAGAAGCTTTGTTGTCTTACACAAAATGCAATAGATTAATATCTAAAGTGATTAAGTTTGAAATGAAAATACATATTTCTTTCCATGAATTATTCGGTCCAGCTCTATCTTTCACTATATCTTTTTCAATTTTCTTACACAAAATGTTCTTATTAATTTATTTCAGAATTTAAATGTCTGTTTAAATTACTTTTGCACTAATTTGCAAATAATTTGTAATTTTCATTGTTTATTAAATTGATGGTGTTGGTGCTCATGAAACAAAAATGTGACATTGAAGCTAATTTTGAAAACATTTGTCATCTACGATAGTGGAAACTGTAAATAAAAAGAGAACTGTTTCAATGCAGTTTACCATTTCAAATAAACAGCTCTGTACTCCACTAAAAATGGACAGTGTGCCATTGATTGATGTCCAGGTAACAAAACTGTTAGGTCATTCAATTCAGTCAAACCTAAAATGGAACGTCCATTTAAATGAATTGAATACTAATTAAGCTATTTATGCTACGCTTTCAGAATTCTTTCAAATTCAGTCACCCTTCATACTGCTCAATCCCAAACACGGGGTACTTATAAGCCTCTCTTTATGAATCTAGGTATGTTACCATTACATTGTCTCTTGATATATGAAGCAGTGTTTTTTGTCAAAAATGACTTACTTAGGGCGGGAATAAATTTTCAGCTAACGCCGATGTCTATACCCACAACACTCGGCGTAGTAATCATATTCATCAGGGGAGAGAATCAACAGCTCACTACAAAAAATTCACTCGCAATACATGTACATTATTTTGCACATTACCAAATGACTTTAAAAGATTAAATTCACTACAAAAGTTAAAGTAAAATGTTTTCTGCTGCTTAACTGTTTCTGTACAATTAGAGACTATACCGAGCATCCAAAAGGAAAGTAATATTAATTTTAACAATGACATTTAATGTATTATATACCATTTGGCTTGTATAATTTTAAAGAACCTGTAGCATGTATTGTACTTCAGCTTCTCCCCATCTTCTCCCCTTGTTCTGCTTCTGGAAATAAATGTAACTTCAGTGTAATTTCTCCCCATAGCACGTCATACACAGTTGTAACTGTTTTTGACATAAATAAATAAATAACCACTGAAACTGGGCCCGAGTGTTGGGCCATATACTCACCTCGCTTCAATTTCTTTTCCCGCAATATTTTAAGAACATTTTTTTTCTGTTCAAACCTAATGTTCCTACACAATCTGTTCCCATTTTTTAACATCGCAGCTTAAGAGAGGGAGTTATAGTAAATGTCCATCCATAAAGTGTGACCCTTATTTGGCAACGGCTGTATTACAATTTAAAGCAATTTCTAATGTTTTATTTACAGTATGTCTGACAGTCGCAATAATTTAATATGATACGTAGTACATTGAATATGTATTGTAAATTAATTGTTTCTTTAAGAAACTACCACAAAGAAATACAAAAATTCTTCAATAGATATTAAAATGTTGGTATTAAAACACGAAAACTCGCCGTAACACACTGCTTGGCTGCACTGCACCGCCAAGCGACCAGCGCCTGTAGACGGCACACCGCAAATGAGAGAAAAAACAGGTAGCGTTCACTTCCGTTCAACAGGTAGAGTTCACACAAACAATTTTGCAATAATAATCGTTTATTTCAGATGTCCGTCAACTGTTTTTTTTTTACAGACAATTGGATATGAATAGATTCTGAAGGTCCTACTGTAAATACTCCGTGAAGTGCAGAAACCTCTCAAGTGTATAGCCTGCCAATGGGTATTATTTTAAATGTTCTATTTAGTGCAGAAACGCGTCAAGCGAAATCACATGGAGGATATCTACAGAAAATTTATTGGTCATATGTCAAATTTAATTTCATGTATCGCAAAAACCAAACAGTTATTTGAGATTGAGTAATCCTACAGTTTTTCAATTTGTTCAGTGATTTCACTTGGTGTGTTATTATTTCATTTTAATATATGGGCCGTGGAAGTTCTGATGATGAACCTGTTGCAAAAAGGAAACGAGGTTTTGTAAATAAAGATAAATATAATCGTAATGTCGTAAGGAAAGCAAGAGTGAAAGCTGAAGAGTGCGCAAATGTTTACAAAAGGGCTGTAAACTCAGATGAAATTTCTGGAAAAGAAGACAAGATTTGTTTTAGAGTATCCACAAAGAATTTTCTTACAGCAAAGCTGTCCAAGAAAAAGTGGTTGCTAAGCACTTTATCGACGATTTAACATTCTCAATGTTTACACTGAAAAACTATAGAACTGTTCCGGTGCTCCCTAAAGTGCTTGCATGTCCATCTGGAAAGTTATCTATCAACATGAAGAAAATCAATGTCCTGAAGTAATTCGCCAAGTACACAACAAGATATGAAGATTTTTACATCCTCCATTGGCCGACATCACAAGCTGAATAAAACATAGACAGGGTGTATGAGGATGATTAATTATTAAACACAAACAAGTACGCCTGGTATGATTTTTGTTTTTAGGTATAAATAAACGGTAGTTGTTGAAGCTCTGCTGATTATAGTGATTTTGGTAAATAATTTTAATGTTTAAAAGTTTTTCAATTATTCTTTCCTTAGTTTTTTTGTACATTTTTCTTTCGTCTTTAATAAATTTTGGTATTAAGTATGTTTCTATTTAACATCCCATTGTAGTTTGAAAAGTCACAATTTTACCAAAAATACGTTTTATTGTATAAAAAGGTTATTTTCTCGCAGAGACCCATAAAATTCATTTTTCATCATTTTTATGTCTTGACTATAATTCTATAAAAACAATTTGTCTCTAGGAGATAGAGAAATGCTGTAATTTTATCTAGGCAAAAATCTACAATAATATTAAATGTAGAAAGTTCTGTTTTCCAAAGGTTTGAAAAAAATTATTTTAAAATAAACGATTCAATTAATTCCGATTTTAAAGGGTAAATATTAACAATAGTTTTATTGTAAAAGTTGACTATTCAAAATGGGAGTATACACGGAGAAACCAACACAAAATTGGAACAACGTCTTACAGAATTCTGAACATTTATTACACATAATTCAACACCATTACACAGTTACATTAAATTATCATAATATAATTCTTGGGCACAAACATAGAAATTATAATTACTAAATCTATTTTGCGACTTCAAGTCGTAAAACTAAAATCACCATGCACAAAAATTATTACATTTCTTAGTTACAAACAATTTAATTTCAAATGCATTTTAATCATCAAATACGGTCACCATAGTTTTAACGAAATCAAATAATAGTCCAGTCAAATGGTAAAATAAGAGAACGTTTTGATGTAGTTTTGAAATTTGATACCTGTGTTTTATTGCCAGCTGAACACAAGTATCCAAATTTGCCAACAAGAACACTACACTATGTTCAAGGGTGGAAATGTAAAAAGTAGAACCTTTTGATTAAAAAAATTCAAAAGCTGTCATTATTAGTAAATAAGAATCGTATAAGAATTACAATATATCTCCCATATTTAATGTCATAAGTTTTTTCAATTAATGGTTTAGACATGAGGGCACCATGGAATTTGGTGGGGAACAAAACCCCATTTTATCTCAATATAACTTTATCCATATTTTCGTAAATCTGGATATGTTAATTTGATATGTTAATATTGATGTTAATCTGAAGAATTAAAAATATATTTCTATTTCGACATTTTGTAAAACGTTTTGGTAGTCACAATACGTTTTTAAAATTTGTATTTTCTGTACGTATTTCTTTTTTAAATTTCTTAAAGCAAATTTGGTTATATACGACTTTAAACAACATACATTTCAGTACAGATTGTATAAATAGATAATACTTCGAAATAAATCTGTCGTCAAGCAATGAAATTAGCAAAATTTCATTTTTCAATTTTTCAAATTTTAAGTCACTAATTAAATGCAGTACTGGTGTAGTAAAACAAGTATTTCTGATCGGGATTTCTAAAGAGAGAGAAGTCTGAAAAATTGTTTTGTAGAGTTTCTAATAATGCATCATTCCAATTATAGAAAATTTTGTTTGTATATTTTATTACTTTGTAAAATTTTGTTTGTATATTATGACAATAAGTTGAATAATGGTATATTAATAGTACTGTTGTCTTTATGTTTCACACCAGCCCTGAAGATTGAATAAAAATATTATGAAATGTGGAGATACTAATGTTTTTATATTTATATTTCACTCCAACCAAATTTAAGTGATCTCAATTCCCGAACGGTCTTCTGAAAGCATTAAATGTTTCAAGTAGGCAAGATTATAATAATAAGTGATGCACATTCTCAATTGAAGGCGGAAAACTCAATTTCCTACTAAAGACCACAAGAACATACATGTCACGTCCTTGGTAAATATAAAAATTTCAATTACATTCTCAAAAACATTCTCTGTTGTCAGGGAATTGTGAATGTACTGCACCAAAATTTGTTAACCCCCCTCATTTCTGTAGTCACATCTTCAGCATTTGCTAAGCAGCGAGTTAGTGATCGTAAAATCACGAACAGCTCATGTGCTCGGTGAACGTTCTCTCCCTTTGCTGTATCCTAAAGGCAGACACACAGTGGGTAGGTGGGTGGATAATACCGAATGTTTGGCGCTCTGCGAATTACATGCAATCCGTCCACTCTACTTGGGATTTGCCGGAAGCCGCATGCGTAAAGCTGCCTTCGGGTTTGGCTTGTTCAAATCCCTTAATTGAATGAATTGCATTAGGGAGAATACAAACAAACCACAAGAATTTAACTAGTAGTTGTCTAAAGATCAGGCTCTGAAGACAGCTGAGAACTGATCTTTGATTTCCCCCTTAAAAAAAACAGCCCCCTCCAATACACCCACACCACCACCCCCCACACACACCCACACACGCACGCGCACACACACGCACGCGCACACACACACGCACGCGCGCACACACACACACACGCACACACACAACCCTGTGTGGTTGCCGGGTTTTTTTGTAGAATAGCGCCACGGGACCTCCGCTTGTCGTAAAAGGCGACTAAAGGGCAGCTGTCCGTGCCCTTTCCCGTAATATCCTACTTTCACTGTTTTCCTTCCATCGCACAAGATCAATAGGTGGGATGAGTGCTTATGGATCTTGCTCCTATCCACGAAATCCCCTTCTCATTCTTCAATTCGCATCTCTGCTGGCGGTTAGATATAAAAGCTAAGGGAAGGGTCACCCCGAAAATAAACAGTGATGGGTATGAGTGAGCCTTCAAACTTACTACTCAAGCGAGTCGAGCGTTGAGCGAATCTCGCCACCGGATTTTGATCGGGTTGAAAGCCCGGGATAGTCGGTGGGGGCCGGCTCCATGATTTTTGGGGGAGCAAGCTCACAAGTGTATCTGGGAAGAGCATAGGAGAGTGAAGTTTGGGAGTTGGGGAAGAAGATCGGGGATCTCCTGCATTTTGTCCTGCCAAGGATAATGTCCACGGGGAGATACGGCGTCTGGTCAGTTCCATCCGATTGACTTTGATGAGATGTGGACATGGAGGATTCATATCTGTAATTAGCTCGAAGACAGTTGAGGCGGAGACGCGACTTCAACCAGCAGACAATGGTGTCCGATCCGAATACCTGAATGGTTATGGAAGCTCGACAGCAGCAGCGGAGGTGCAGCGCTGCCGGGGAAGCAATGTAATTGGCCCGAAGACTGTTGAGTGCGCGGACACGGACTTGCGCTGACGTCGGGTGTTGGCCCGGAATTCTGAATGATCGTGTAGGTCCGCGGTTGGCGGGTGGAAGTTGGCGCAACGCAGTTAATGAATGTGATTTTGCTGAGGAAGTGGGAGGTGGAGACGAGGTTTCACACCCAGCTTCTGACTATTGGGCACGAATGCTGATGATTGTAATGGGCGCTTGACAGCGGCGGCGGAAGTTGCGGACCGCAGTAGGCGATGGACGAACTGCTTCGTCGAGGAAAGAGAGACGTCTGAATCTACGGGACTGGCAGAGAAGCGCTATCAGAGTGCGGTGCAAGGGAAGAAATTCAACATGCTGAAGTTGCGGCACTGCACAAACGTCTGAATTGAGACACCACACATATATGAGATGTATTGGCATGTCGTAGGGAGGAAGGAGACGGAGGCGCCGAAGCGCACTCTTAATCTCCCGAACTCGTTTATTGTTAAGGCAATGACGGAAGGCCCTTCCTAGCTGACATTCTAAGGCAGATAAGGGCGACCACTCTGAAAGATGCTGGTGAGAACGTCGCAAAGGTGAGGAGGGGAATGGCAGCCGATACCTGCCGCTGGAGTTGCGGAAATCTGCAGGGCAAGCTCCGGAGATATCTGAAGCTATATCCAGAAACTGGCGAGTTAGCAAGAGTAACGACGCAGAGAGACGAAAGATCTAGATTCGCGACTTAGGCGAGTGAAAGGCGGCTGAAGTTGTGGAAGCTGAGCGCGGAACTGAAAACCTGTTGAGGCTAGCAAGTGTCAATATGCGTACGGAGGGCTTACATAGGCACACAAATGCAGTGGTCCGTCTAACGACGGCACTAAGCAGGAGGGGCATTGAGGGAGACGGCCGTGTTGCATTGGGTGAGTGAAATGCCGCGTTAGAGAGGAAAGTATACTGTGGCGGAAGTGTTATCGTTGTTGGGCGTTCGGACTCTGGCGCCGCGGACTGCCAAGGGACGGGACAGGTCGAAATCTATACCGATGCGGAGAAGAGGCACTTACGGTCAGGCTTGGCAAGCGCTGAGGCGAGGTGTGTGCTCTGAAGATAAGAGAAACACCCGAGGGGAGTTTCACGTGTCGGCGTACAAGTAGCAATGAAGGCAACGATAACGATAAATGAGAGTTCTCGCACTAAATTTAAATATTGCGAGGACAGGCGGCCAGGACCTTCTCACCCAGACGGTGTGCGAGATGAATATAGATGTTGCAATACTCGCGAGCATAGCAGAAATATTGTCGGTCTTCAGTCGCTGGGTTTGGATGCGCTAACCGAGCTGCGTATGGATATGTGGTAATTAGTCCAGTCCAGGATGTTATGCATAGTCAAGGGATGGATTACTTGATCAAAGGGTTTTTGGTGTATATTTCTATAGTGTTTATGCTGCCCCAGTGCATCGCTTGAAGGAGATTCGACGGAATTACTTGATGCTTAATAGATTGAACGCGAGAGAAACGAAGGCTTTATATTGCTGGGGAGTTAATGCATGGGCACGGAGTGGGGAGCAGATGTAAGAATCGTACGGAGGTGGATCTCGCCTGGACAGTTTGACAGTTTGGATGTCTGCTCTGCAACGGGGGTGCCAGTCCGACTTTTGTATGATGGTCGCAGCTCGTTGACCTACTTTCGGTTTCCTAAGCCTTGCTAGACGTATGGTTCAGGGAGGTTAGTGCACATTATACACATAGTGACCAAGCTATTGTCTATGAAGTGAAAGAGCAGTGATGTTGAAGCCCACCAAGAGGGTAGAAGGAAAGCTGTTTGGAACACAGGATCGTGATTCGTTCATTGCCATGATGGAGGGCAACCTGAAGATATGTTGGCGCCGTGATTGAAATATATTGTAGAAACGTTATGACCGGGTATTATGACGCTTGTGATCA
>BOPP01000212.1:2018393-2032859 GCA_017312745.1 Gryllus bimaculatus
AGGTGGTGTGGTAATATTTTATTTTAGCGTTGCGGCATTTCTGCGTAACTAAATTTCTGAGCATTTTCTAGTATGGTGTTATTTCGTACGTTTCAGACAGCTTAAGAGCTTTACAAGCCATTGATTTATAAAAGTAATGCGCAAAAGTATAACATCCGTAATTTACAAGACCTGAAGAAATTTGGATGTATTGTTTCAGCATTAGATTTTTCAAATATGTTTTCATTACACGTGCCAAAGGGGTTCCGGTTCTGCAACCTGAAGTATAGAATCCTGTCAGCTGAATAAGTCAGAGAAGAAAAGAACTAAATTACATGAAAATACCCTTCAGTAAGACAATTTTGAGAAATACCACAGATTCATAAATAAACAAAACAATTGTAGTATTCTAAGCTTAATAAAAGTTTCTTTTATTCAAAAATTGTCACTAACTTCCCACAAAAGCGAACTTACTTGCAATTTTACCGAATATAAGACAATAAATCTTGCCTGTTTATTACCCATTCAATTGTATGATCACAATGAAAATGTGATGAATTAGAAAAAATAACATGTGTTTTAAACTAACAAATTGCATTCATATTAGGATATGCATATTTTCCAATCTAAGCTGCAGATCTGGATGACGATAAAGAACCGTAATGTCCGTCCAAATGACTTGTTGCTGTGTGTGAGTGGATAAATAAATATAATATTAGAATCTCTTCCCCTATCTACAATCTTGTAGAAGGAATTCGTGGAAATTTGTAATAATTTTTAATGGCGGTGCCAAATTAATGAGTTTTGTAGGCGTACATAATTCAATAATTACAAATTTAAAAACCATATCTTATCAGGCTTAACAAAATGTTAAAAAATATGTTGGTGCTATGATATCCGCACAAATTCCAAATGCATTTGTTTTTTGATACTTAGGTAAGTTTTATTTCTGATTAAATGATCATTTTCTAAACTATTTGACAGGAATTATCACAAAGTGCAAATATGCTAATAGACAGCATTTTCCTTACAAGTAAATTATGATGAATGCTGTTTGATTCCATATTTAAATTCATAGAAATGTGTGAATAACGGAAACCCCTGGAATCGGATCCGAGGTATTAAATATTTGCATATTGTGTCAATCTACTTTTACTATGAATATCATAGAGGAGAGATACAACTTGTATCTCTCCTCTATGATGAATATTGGGTGAATTAGTAAGTTAACAGCAGTTTACAGTATCTACATTGGATGGATACAATGGTAGATTGAGTACCGTACTCCTGAGCCAGAAGCTTCAACGCTCAAGAAGTACCCATTTAGGCCACAGAGTGCAGTGTTGTCGATTTAACTCTTGTATCTTATTGTAGATGGTGCTACACGAGTTTCCCCACGTTTCCCTCCTTGCTAGTAGTGTTTATTAAACTATAATTTAACAATGCACGTGACATAAATCATGTGTTCACGGTTTCATCCAACCGGAAGCTTAAACGTCCCCATTGTGACGTATTTTTTTAGCAACATATAAGTTCTCGAATGGATGAAATTGTAACAGTTTTTGGTCGGATTAAAGTCACGTTAACGACTAAATAAATTATACTATAGTATTGATTTGTGTCGATAGTGTGAAGATGAGCAACAATGAGCAAACTGTACTGATAGCCATGGGAGATATCGATTTTTTGTCGGAAAGTATCGTTAAAATAGAAGAGGTAAATACTTTTTGGTTATTTGATATATAGGGCCACGAGAATTTTTAAAAAGTATTCTTAAAGTGGAAGTTATCTGTTATGTATATTTTAAGTGCTACTCAATTGAATTAAATCACACGATCAGTGTAGTGTTCTTGAATCAGGAATTTGAAAACCCTCTACATCCCCCCCCCTCAAAACGATTGTATTGCGAAAAACTGTAAAGGTAGATCAAATTCAAATGATATTAGTTATGATAGAAAAGTTATCTATTGCATTTCCTGGTGTAGACTATCCACAACTACAAAAATGACAACTTATTTGTTAGAGAATACAATTATAAAATATTAACAATAAATGTTATTGAAGGCATTCAATAAAATCTTTGATCTAAAGTTCAGCTAGATTCAGATTGACACTTGCAAGTGCGAATTATCAGAAAAAATATCTCTATCTCATTGCGCGTGGTAGAATGGCAGGATCAGAATTATTGGATCTTTAAAATAGATAAGACTTTTTTTCTACAGTTACAAACTATTTTTCTCTTTGTAATTCACAAGAATAATACTATAATGGTGGTGCAATTTCGATTCAAAAATATTTTTATTTTAGCAACTATTTTATATTTATGAGATGAGGAAAAACAGAGAAAAATTAATTTATTATTTGGGTGTTGGGCAAAAGGGTCCAAGTGAAGTTTGTATGTTTCCATTTAAGTATTCAAAAGAGGCAATTGACAGTGAAATAATACATTGGCATATAAAAAAATTAAAAACTACTGGGTTAAGTTGTCCACGTCAATAACACCAGACAGGTTTGTAAACATCTATCACCCAGTTAGAGAACATTGTTAAGTAATTTGTAAGGAATATTTCAAAATCATTTATATTAAGTCATTAAAAATCTGAATCAGTTAAAAAATAATATATTTCATATTTAACAGTGAATTTGTATGAATATGCAAACATTTAATAATAATTTCATTCACCCACGTGAAAAAGGTAATCTCTGCACATCCTTGGTTATCAAAACTATTCATTTTGTAATACATAATTCTTGTTTTTTTAGCATATTATTGATGTATTTTTTGGATTTGAAATGTAAGTACAGCAAAAAATCAGTGTGCGAGATTTTATTACTGAAAATTAAGTTTTTGTGCCTCCTGAAAAATCCTATTTACCAATGTGGAGGATTTTCATTATGATCATGGTGAACTTATGATCTTTCTTTTATCTTTAGGTGAAAGAAGAGCCCATGGACAAGAGAGAAGACTATTGCTGGAATTCCATTGTGAGTTATTTTTATAGTTATAAACTATAAGTAAGTTGTGTGTGGGATGTATATTCATCAAAACCAAAAAGAACATATGCATTTTAGTAAGAAAGGAAACCACATTCAAAAAATTGTTACATGTTGTTTAGTACTTACTGTTAATGACTAAAAAAATGTTAACATATTTTGGAACCGTACATTTGCTATTCCCCGAGAGCACAGAGTTAAATGTCTTTTTGAGAATGTAATTGAAATGTTTCATATTTACGGAGAACTTGACATGTATGAGCAGGAAATTGTGCTATTTGCCTTAAATTAAGAATGTGCACCTCTTATCATTGTAATTTTTTTTGCTGTCATGAAACATTGAATGCGTTTAGAAGACCTTTAGGAAATGTAGTTTTTTAGGATTTGGTGAAGTGAGATATCAATTATAAAACATTAGTTCCCGACGTTTTGTAATATTTTATTCCATCCTCAGGGCTGGCGAAACATCATGACAAGAACACTATATAAATATACCCTTGTACAACTTATAAAATAATATACCCTCCAAAAAAGATTTACATCGCAACTTTCACAAACTAACAACGAAGGACAATCTAGATCAGACAAGAGTTCATTCCATTAATTAAAGATTTTTATTAAAACTGAATATTTATTCTATACATCAGATTAATAATAATAAACAATAAAAAATGTGGGCTGACAACTCAGCATTTAAAGCAAAATTCTTAAAAGTGAGTTGAGTGTAATGCTTAAATTTCTTTTTAAATTAAAACCCTTAGAGTTTTAAATATAATGAATTTTGCTCTTTTCAAAATGAGAGAGATTTGAATGAAAAACATAACTATATCTTAATTGCACATGCACTTTCTTCTATTGAAGCAAAAAATGTAAACAAATAACGTTAGCCTGTTTCCAGAAAATATTGTAAATGTCTTGGGTTTCATGTACACTACCTCCAGAAATAAAATGTGCTAATGATTTGCAGAACAGAACAAGTATATATAACTCGTCACTTATTTACAACATTCTAGCTTAAAAGCTTCTAATTTGACAGTGTTCCACGACACACGATCCATCTTTATATAAAATTGAATTGAATTTATGCCTTATTTTATATTGTAATTCACTAAGACATCTTTTGTATGTAAACACAAGCGAAAAATATTTGTACACTTAAGGACAAAATAATGCAAGTGTAGAATAAAAGTTGATTCTAACCACATTTCAATTAAGGAATAGTATAACCTCCAAACTTAATACAAAGACAAAGAAAGTTCTTTGTTTTGATTTCTTTCACTAGTGACTAATGTACAGCTGCTTAATAAACTGATGTAAGGGATTCCTGAGTGAAAAAACCTTTTCCTTCTTATGTTTTGTCGTATTTTGCTATTGAAGTAAAGGTTGATGTGTTAATATGGTTTGTATTTAAATCCCTTTTTTATTTCAAAATAATTTTCTAATGTCAGATTTTTTAAATCAATCTGAAACAGGTATGTAATTTGAGAGTCATTATTACTTAAAATTATTGGACATTTTTTTACATTTTGAAATTATAACCATGTTCAAGAATACAAAATTTAGAGGAACATATTTACTACTCTATAATGTTAATTTTTTTGTGAGCTTATTTTTAAATATTTAAGATAGTTTTAATTTTAAGTTAAGAAAACCCCAAAATAGCTCAAAAATATTTAAATCTTGTACAGTTGTAGCATGATGAAATGAATGGGTTATCTGGTTGTGTTGTTTCTTGGAAACTAATAATGTTTAACAGTAACCCTAGCATTCTCAAGGGGAGGGGTTCCTCGAGGCTATCAACGTTTTTTAGAAAGCTCGAAGTCATTGATTCTATTCATTTTGTGGTGTATGATAAAATGTATCATGTCTGGTTTGGAATTTGAGTTATTGCAGTCTTTGGGTGTGAATAAAAAAAATCAGTGGACTATTCATATGAAAACCGAACATTCTAACCACTTATTGGAAAACAGTGTGGTGTTTGAAGCCCTAATGTTTTGTAGTACAGTAATACTATGTTTTAAAGATACAACAGCCTTGATGTGACAAAAATGTAGTAATAGGTTTTGTCATAAAATACAATGTAGGAATATTGATTTTCCTTTTTATTGTCTTTGGCAGAAGAGTATTTTTTTTCTCTTTCCAGATAAAAGAGGGGATATTTTTATTTTTTTAGATACTAACTCTTCATGTGTTTGCTATTCACTTTTATAAAAGGAGCTCTGATATAAGTTTTGCAGACGGGCCCACACTCATGTTGTTTTGCAACTGCACATGTATGTTATTAATCGTATGAATTCATTACTTTTTCAAAATCATCAAAGACATTGATAAAATCCAATTTTAAGTTGTAGGCTCTAGAGGCCATTCCTTAGTAATGCCTAGGATTATTTATAGGTTTGATAACTAATGTTTCTTGCACACCAATTATATCTTCTACCCCATTTAATTAATATGATAATGAACAATCTCAAGATATTTGTGTTTGCTATGTTAAAATGAGTTAGAAAGGCACTAATCTGCTTTGTTTCATTAAATTTCTCAATTTGCTCATTAAATCGCACAAATTCTCAATTTTTAACAGATGTTTGACATCATTTAAAGATCTACAATTAAATGAAGTTATGCAGGAAAAATTCCAATTCAGAAGTATGAACCTTCTGATTAAAATCATCAGCGTATTAGAGGGCACTGACAGGTTACATAAAAATTGTGTAATACAAGTTTGTTAAATGATCATGGAAACATGTCGATGGTACTTTTTCTTGCATCTAAATAATTCTTGAAAAAAACCTATTTTTGACACATTTCTGATGGAAAGTGGAAAAAATGAGGTCATGAATTCAGCTATGAAATATGTTTTATGTTATGTTTATTATTGCAAGAACTTTTTCTTTTTATTGAAAGAAACGTTTAATTAGAATTTTTTTTTCTTTTAGGCAAAATGTGAACCTGGTGCTTTAGATCATTCAATAAAAGAAGAAAATAATAAAGATGATGTGAGTACAGTCATTTGTCTGTCTTAAGAGTGAAATAATTTTTATATTATATTTTATAATTATTTATGTTTTTAAATTTTAAGTAACACTTTGGAACATGCAAATATTTTTATAATTCAAAGGGGAAAAATTCATATTAAAATTCTGAGAGAGCAACACACTTTTAATTGAATGAAACAGAAATATGTTGTTAAAATTTAAACTTGATCAAACAATTTTTTGTGTTATCCTCAATCTTGCATTGCAAGTTATGTAATTAATGTGATAGTATAGAATGATATAGTGTCATTCAAAGCTAATAAGATAGGTGGATTATAGTTGAGCAGTCTCTTATGTGTAAAAGGAAGAAGAAGTGTTATGCAATAAAATCGTGGAATGTTATACTATTCAAACAGTGGGGAAAATGTTAGTATTAGGGGGGATGTGCAAGGTTCCAATATTTTGTAGTCAATGTCAATTATAAAAAGAAGTACTGTGTGCTGTTATAGCAACATTAGTTTGATTGTTGTGACATATTTGAATTCTTCTATGTAGGGCGAGATGGAGCCGCCAGAAGCCATGTTTATTGAGCCAATAGAGAAGCTAAAAGAAGCCTTTATTGAAGAAACAAAGGTACGACTGGCATGTACATTTAGTTTGATGTTTGAATTAAAGAAAGCATTGGGAGGTGACTAGTTAGAGCTCATCATAAATAGATGATACTTCTGAGATATGTTGTTAATAATTTTTGAAGTAATGAAAATTGGTAGATGCAAAATAATGCATGGGTATTTGGCATACATTTGCATTGGGAATTCCACAGACAGACTCAATACTTGAAAAACTGGAGTAATCCTTCCCATTTGTAAACAGGAAAAAGAACACCCTTTTAGGTAACATCACACTACTTTCTTGAACATTACTCTCTTGAATTTATCACACTGCTTATTACATCACACAACTCTCTTGAATTTATCTAATCTTTTTGAAAAACTAATTCTAAACTACATCTCTGATATTTGGTAACTGTTGCACCTTTTACAATTATTTTGTAACTGCTCATAATTATGAAAATAAGACATGCATGATTTTTACAAGCATTCTTTGGACAATACAATAAAACAGAGGGTTGGTTGTTGACTGATGTGATTAAAATGTTAAACCAAAATTTTGTTTTAAAATTGCTGTTATTTCACACAATTTTTAGATCTATAATAGTAGAATTGAAATATGACTTCAACAATATTGCACAAAAGTAAAACATGGTTCTATAAGCAAATTTTTATTGAAAAGATTGCAGCCTACAGAATTTGTGGGTTGAATGTTCCTAAAAATGTGCAATAATGAGTTAATTTTTAGAGAAAGTTTCAGGTTTTGAGATTTTTCATAAATCAATTGAAGGGTATATTCTCACAAATGCAATATGTACTAAAAAAAAGGCTGCAGTGAAAATATAATCCCTCTAGTGATATTAAAAACATATCCACATGTGTTATTTTGAAGAATCCAAAGAATACATTGAAAAGGCATTTATGCCTTGTTGTTTAGTGCATTCATTTCTAGGAATGTCGATGGAGACATATAATGGCTAGAATTGCATAGCGGGACACTCAAATCAGCTGAACATTGACTAACTTTTGTGTACAAATGTCAATTATTTCACAATTAAAAGTTTAATATTTTTTTAAAATTTGTTTGCAAATACTTGAGAAAACAAAAGAATAGAACAATATGGCGTTTATGACATCTTTTAGAGTACATTTAGTACTAAGTATAAAGATGAAAATTTAAGCCGTTTTTGTGAAAATCAGGTTTTTGTAATTTTTGAAATTTGCAATATTTGGCGAAAATACTATAATTTACAAAAATGTGTACAATACCCAAATGAAAGAACTAAGTATCGACAACAAATTCCATTTGAAGGAAAAATATCTTCAATTTTGTAGTTGAAGAGGTCGGAAAAAATTTAAACTCTTAACATTTCGAAAATCAAGTTAACTCTAAAACACCTGCAAATTAAAGAAACAAAATCTAATTTTAAGAAAATAAATGAGAAACTATTTAATTACTGTTTTATTTATATTGGGCTTTTTGGTACAAATTATGAGATAAAAAGTTGAAATTTAAGGAAAATAGAAAATGTACAAGGCTGTAATTTGTATTTAGCTCTTTTTATGATCTGCAAGAAGAGATATTGTTAAAACAATGAATAAAGTTTGTTTTCTATTTTTCCCTTTTTTGTTGATTGTAAGGATCCAAATCGAATATATACGCCTGAAAAAATTATCGAAACATCTTTACCATCTACAGAAAGTCGGAAAGATAATTGAAGTCAATATTCACAGGCGTCAAGTTGTTTTAAAAAATTAATCTTATATAATAACCTAGAAACGCGTTTTTTTTAGTAGTCACGAAGTGCTTTGGGTAAATTGATTTAAATCCGGCAAAAACTGGTTTCTTTTTTATATTTCAATTACGACTTTCAGCATAAATTTCTATTCCCGTGAGCAGTTTTGTCTATCTTGCGCTCTACCCCCTTTCTCGCCGCTACGCAGTCAGTTTCTCGACACATTTTTGTTTAGACTTATTGACTTTCTTTTTCGTTGCGAGAGAAAAGTCCATTTTCATAGCCTCAAAATCATTTTTGTGTATAATATGTTTATCAACAAATAATTTGGTTACAAAAGAAAACTAATCAACACCGTTTCAAGGGAATGTTTCTTATTTTAGATGTCTATTTGAGCTGCCGACCTCACCCTTTCTGGAAGGCGATTCTAGGTTTACCAGATGAGAATGGGTGTATGTAAGGAAGGACCAAATAGTTTAAAATGCAGGAAATAATAAAACAACTGCTAATAACAGATACGTTTGTTTCGAATTTTCAAACCGATTTTCCAATAATTTTGATATCAAGGCCCCTGAATACATTTCAATATCTCGTCATCCATTTTCCACATAACATCACATAACTCCATCCGACAGATCAACTGAGAAAGTAAAATTTGCTATTGGCTTGTGTTATCTACTTCTCAACGATTGAGCTGTTTGTTAACTAGTTGAGAGTGGTTTTGTAGGTATAAGTTAATCAAATTGAGCATATAGCACCAAGGTTTTAAAGCTTCCAACCTTTCCTTTTATTTAACTAAGTGCACTGTCATATAATTTTCTGATGTCATGTTGTAGGATCTTCTTGCGGCACGCTGTGAAAGTGCTTCTTGGGGAACAATAAAAACCGAAATTTCTTCATCCCCTGGTGAGTGGAAATAAGATTTTACATATCATAAACCGACTTGTACAAGTTATGAACTTTAATCTAGTTTACTACTATCGTGGGAAGAAAATATCAAATGACTCATCCAGAGGTCACAAATGACATTTCATATAATTGAATCAGTGATTTGTTAAACTAAGAGGTAATGATTGAAAAGAAAAGTAAATTGGTAATACGGTTTGGAATAAAGGGTAAATTTTACGATTTAATAACATGAGTCAGGGCACTTAGGTAACAGTATATTTTGTGGGAAATATACAAGGAATTTCCGAAAAGTAATGGTCACATTTTTCAAAAAGAAATGTATTAATAGGATCAACTTGAAATTCTTAAAGTATGATCCTTGTGAAACGATACTTTTTTACCTGCGCGATTTACATGCCTCGTGTACTCCCAGGAAGTCCCCGGGGAAGAAGTCCTTAAGAGCCCTCGTTGAACTTGCTTCGATGTTTGACGTTTTCGAAGTCTTGAAATGCGCTCTCCTAACGACCCTTTTCAGCCGAGGTTCAAACGAGGGGACGCGTTGTCAGCATTTCATTTTATTAAACATGGACGTCCCGTGTCTTTCTTTCTTCAGACGACAGTGAAGCTTCCGTACAACGTGCCTAAAGAATCTTACGACATGGGCAGGCAAAATATAAAATATTTGGTTACAAAAGGGGATGTTTAATGCTTTAAAATACATTACCGAAAGGAGCGCAGTTTATTACAATAGCAATGCAGCAAAGTTTCTATTAACACTTAACATTCAATCAGAAAAATAGCTTTTTTCAGCTAGCGTGTATAGTACTATTTAGGAAATAAAATGCTGAAAATATTCCTTGCTAACAATGACGCGTTAACAATTATATGCGTCATATTTTCCGTTTTCATCTGTATCTATGTGTAAAAGAAGTTAAATTTTTTGACCAATCTTTTTCTAATGCAATATCTGCAGGGTACTTGGCCGTTTCGTAGCAGCAATTTTTAAACATATGATATTAAAATAATTAAAAATTTGGAATTTTCCGTGTTAGCGTAGATATTACACCATACACTCTGTCCATTCAGTACAAGTGCTTTTAATTCTGTTGAATGACATCAATAGTGAGGTAGTATAAATAAGATATTTTCTTAAAAATCACTATTTCTCCAAATTAAATTACATTTACAAAACATTTAAAGTACAGATCTATTGAAACATTGAGTGCTACCAAAGTTTCGATATCCAAGTGCCTACCTCCAGATGTCACTCTCCCATGGCTTCGACTAAGGTTTGGATTTCTGGGAAATTCACATACATTAACACGCTAATTTTAATGTTTTTTGTTCACAGGCGGAGAATTGCATAGTCACATGGGAATCCACCCCAGTGGGAAAAAAATTCAGTGTTCTATCTGTGAAAAGGGTTTCAGTGGGAAAAGGCACTTAGAAATGCACATGCGGGTCCACACTGGGGAAAAACCTTTTCAGTGTTCTATCTGTCAAAGGAGATTCAGTCAGAAAGGAAGTTTAGATAGGCACATGAGTACCCACACTGATGAAAAGCCTTTCCAGTGTTCTATCTGTGAAAAGAGCTTCAATCTAAAAGGAAAAGTAGTAAAGCACATGCGAACTCACACTGGTGAGAAACCTTACCAGTGTACTATCTGTGAAAAGAGATTCAGTTACAATGGAAGTTTAAATAGACACACACTTATCCACACTGGTGAAAAACCTTTCCTTTGTGCTATCTGTGAAAAGAGCTTCAGAGAAAGAGGAACATTAGAAAAGCACATGCGCGCCCACACTGGTGAGAAGCCTTTCCAGTGTGCTATCTGCGAAATGAGCTTCAGTCACAAAGAAAGCTTAAATAGACACATACTCACCCACACTGGTGAAAAACCTTTTCAGTGTTCTATCTGTGGAAATTGCTTCCGAGAAAAAGGAAAATTAAAAAATCACATGCGCACCCATAATGGTGAAAAACCTTTCCAGTGTTCTAACTGTGAAAAATGCTTCAGAGGAAAAGAAAACTTAAATCAGCACTTTCGCACCCACACTGGTGAAAAACCTTTCCAGTGTTCTATCTGTGAAAGCAGCTTTACTCAAAAAGGAAACATGAAAAACCACCTAGGCACTCACACTGGTGAAAGACCTTTCATGTGTTCTATCTGTGAAAATAGCTTTAGTCAGAAAGGACACTTATATAGGCACATACGCACCCACACTGGGGATAAACCTTTTCAGTGTTCTGCCTGTGAAAGGAACTTCAGTCAGAAAGGATGTTTAGATATGCACATGCGCACTCACACCGGCGAAAAACATTTCCGGTGTACACTATGTAAAAATGGCTTCAGTCAAAAAGGACACTTGGCTATACACCTGCGCACCCACTCTAAGGAAAACACTTTCCAGTGTTCTCTATGTGGAAAGAACTTCAGTGTCAAAAGAACATTAGATAAGCACATACGCAACCATACTGGTGAAAATCCGTTCCAGTGTTTTATATGTGAAAAGACCTTCAGAGAAAAAGAAATCTTAGATAGGCACATTCGTACCCATACTCGTTGATAACCTTGCTGGTGCAATGAACTTCAGAGATAAAGGCAACAGAGGGGAAATAAAGGCCAAGGGAATACCGGCAACGCAATAAGGATATTCACGTCCACTGCTGAGAAGCCTTTGCAGTGTTTAGTCTGGTAGACTATCTGTGAAAAGTGATTCAGGAAAAATGAATTACCTATTCATACGTACACTCACTGGTGACAAATATTTTTAGTGTTTTCTCTGTGACAAGAGCTCCGGTGAAAAAGGCAAACTACTTATTCATATAGGTACCCACAAGTTAAAATTATTTTCAGTGTTATGTGAAATGAGACAAAAAAGTGTCACTTACATAAGCACTTACGCTCCCACTTTGTTCAAAACTCTTTTCCATCTCTGTTCTTCAGTGAGACGATACGCTTTGATACGGGCGTACACACCCACACACTTAAAAATTCTAAGTGAAAACTTCGTTATAAAGGAAACTTGAGTAAGAACTTGTGCATTTATTTCTTTAATAAACTTTCGAGAAGCTTTCATACCAATAACATGCCTATCAAATCGATTTTTCAAAAACAGCAAGAAAGGATTGTTAAGAAATTACCACCTTTCGAATTTAGGTATCATGCTATACTATTAACATGTTTTGTTGCAATAGTCTACGTTTGTTGATATCAAATATTGTATCTATAATTATGACTCAGGTTAAAAGTTGGACGTGTTTGGTTTTGCTTGGAAATTTGGAATTTTTTTTTCAAAGCACCTGCGGACATGTTTACTTTTGCATGAAATATGAGTATTATCATTATCTTTGGGATTAACTATTTTATAGCAATTTGTGGACATAAGTTTTATCTGAACCATCAGATAAAATTACTACAATAATTCCTGTTGCTAATGTAGTTTTCGCCTTTTCGTATTACTAAAAACTAAAATGAAATTTAAATTGTATCTAGATACCATGATCATTTATAGAATCATCTATTGTCTTTCAGTTCTTGGCTATCCATTACACTTTGATTTGAAGCTATTGGTTCATCACAAACAAAGGAATACCACTCTTGGCCAGGAGTATCTGGAGAATTTATCCACTATCTCAGATTTGTTTACCAATGGTATACATCTGCTAAAGACTAAATTACATGTCAACAAAAACCACTTTTTTTAGGGACAAAGCAGAACACATTATTCCCACTCCATGTGTCAAAAACCGTAAAGATGCCGTTGAGAAGACTTCACACACGGAATGAACCAACAAAAAAATCGTGAAACAGTTTTTATTCAGGTTTTCACATCATACAGAAAATACCATAAACAAGCGTAGTCACAAAAATTTCCAGAAGATATGCCGGAGACTTGCCAGGTCGTTCAGAACCGAAGAGATGTCCAATGATGTTGGCGTGGTCGCGATCCAGAAGCGAGAAGAGAAGAACTTACACTCGCAGGCAGCGTCATCACTCACCAACACTCCTCGTTGCTCGCGCTGGTTTGCGGCTCTCTCTCTCTCTCTCTGTGAGTAAGTTTGTGATAAGGACGGGCCTGGATCAGTGTCCTCTACTGGCCGTGTGTTTATATCTTCAAATTGTTTGGTTTGGCAGCTGCCTCCCCTCCCAGAAGGGCTGGGGGTGGGACTAGGATGTTTTTGGTGTTTGACGGGTTATTTCGTTTAGGGTTTAATATTTTTAGGGAGGGGTGGGTTTGAAGGATGTTAGACATTTTTGGGGGATTTTGAGGGGAGGGGGGGTTGAAGGGTTATTTTGTTGAGGGTTTTTGGTTGGTGTTTCTTGGGTATTTTGTCGGATGTTTTTAGGTGGGTGGAGGGGGAAGTTGTAGAATATCTAGGGGGTACTTTTTCCTGGAATGACGCGGAGGGTGGGACACGGAGGGGAGTTGAGAATTTGTTTGGTGAGGTTGAATGAGGCTGGTGAAGATGGGATTATTTATAAACTGCTGCACGTGTCTCGGATGTGTTAAAAATCATATTGGGGGCGGGGAGGGATGGTTTGTATTGTGGTCGAAAATGCGTGTTGTAATTTTGCCGGGAAGAGGGTGAAAGATAAGGCGTATGATGCGGTTTTCAAGCATTTTTACGTTTTTGTATAGGGGAGTGTGGAATTTGTGGCAGGTTGGGAGAGGGCGTATGTGATGATGGATCTGATGTGGGTGTAAATATCGAAGATTTCTTGTTGACAGATAGGGGATGTATGGCGGAGGATTGGGTTGGATGAAGTTGATTTTTTCGTTTGCTGGAACATTTTGGTGTGTAGGTGGGGGGTCAGGTTTAGTTTGGAGTTGAAGGTGATGCGAGGTATTTAATTTGCGAGGACATGGGATAGGAGTTGGCTTTTTGTGGTGATGGCTTGGGAAGGGGGTGTGGGATGTTTTCGCCAAGTGGAAGATATTGCTCTGGCAATTTGATAGGATTAATTTTGATAGAGTTTTCCTGGAACCATTGCGAGGCATAAAGAGTGGGCGGCTAGTTTGAAGGTGTGTTGATGGAGTGTTGAGAGGTCGGTAAGGGGAGAGAAGGGCTAGGGGTCACCCTGCGTAAAGAAATTGTCTAATGCTGTGGCAAGAGGGAAGGTCGTTTAGTACATTGAGAAGAGAGTGGCGAGAGACCAGCCTTGTGGAACACCGGCCGAGATGGGGTGGGAGGGGGAGAAGTGCGAGAGGTATTTGGTTCTAAAGGTTCTGGTGTGTTAGGTAGTTTGGATAGGAGATTTGGCTTGCAAGGTGGGAATG